>CM074282.1:29767682-30065182 GCA_037194245.1 Opsariichthys bidens
CGTTGCAGTTCTAACGCGTTGGATTGAGGGTTTCCAACGCGCACCAGCAGCTGCTCATGGCGTGTTCCTCTGTTTTACAAGTTATTGAGCGAGGACAACTGCATTCTCTCGATCTGGTAGAGAGGTGGGCGCTTCATTAAATCTCATTCTTCATCTTTCTTGGACAACAGATGTTTCTGACATATGACAGCAGTGTGGATACGGCACATGTATTTTCTGTAACTTTTTCTTAATCGCACTCATCCATGTCGAGCGCGTTCATTTCTGGGAAATAACATCCTCTCGTCCCGTTGAAGAACACCTCGCTTGTCCTCATGGATATTTATTCGTCTAAACTATCGCCCGCGGTGGATTATGGAGTTGGCGCGTTCCTGCTGCTCATCGGTAAGATTGACCGTCTGGATCTCCAACTTTTAGCCTGTTTGTTTCCAAACCGATTACTGAAATTGACTTCTTACATAATTGACTCAGAATTGTTATTCTGAAAACGTAGCGTTTTATAAAGGAGGTTATCGATGCTTTGGTACTTTCATTCAGGAGAAACCGGGGTTAGTTGTCACACCCGAGTAGTAGCCTATAAATATATCTCAGTTTTGTCTATAGTTCAACTACACAATTACATTTTTTCTCTCGTTGCTCTATTTTGGCTTTGTTGACAAACAGCATTAAATTAGCATACTTTTTGTGAATTGTGTTCTAAACATCACATTTTGGGGGTATACAAGTACAAACTATTAAAAATCACACTATACATTTAGTGAAGAATCAGATATATTACAAAAGTGGATTTATAAGGACTTTTGGGAACACTTTATTTTACACTGTCATTGTTACGTATGTATTTGCTATAGTAATAACTAGGATTTAAGCATAATTACATGTAATTAACCCTAAACCAACCCCTCATCCTAACCCTAAACCTACAGTAAGTACATGTAGTTAATTATTATTACTGAGTACCTAAATATATAATTACACTGTAATACTGACACCTTAAAATAAAGTGTAACCGGAGTTTTTTTTTTCCATAAATGTAAGTACTAATCTAAATATAATAAAAATGTATGCATACTGTTTTGCTTTTGTATAGGCATGTTCAATTGTGACAACATGCCCCAATATATATGGTGTGTTCAATGAACTTTCTTTTTTTATTGAGCAATAATGGTGGCTTTTTTATGCCTAAGACTTTAACTAATGCAGAAATGGACTGATTATTTTCTATAAAAAGTGTAACCAGCCCCGGTCTCGCCTATTTGCGAACCGATAATCGCCTGCATCCTCCCATCCTTTGCCATCGACATCATTTAATCCACTCATTTAGCATTTATAAAGAAAATCGTGAATTCGTGTCGTGAATTTCGAGAGGCAAGAAAAAATGAATCAATTATGCAATGACTTCAATTTCAGCGGCAAGGCAGCTCTACAGAAGACAGTTGTCTTCAACTCATTTTAATTTAATGTCAGTTCAGATTAGTTCAATAACAGTGGTATTGTTGCAGAGTTAATCAGTGATGCCATCACTTCAGCTCTAAAACGGCTCTTCGAGCGATAATATCATTATTCAGCTCAATTTAGTTCAGTGCTAATTTAATTCGCCTTAATTTGCAGATTTGACCTCCAGGTCACCAAAGCAGATTGCATTTTCCTAACACTCAAGTCGAGTCTTTTTTGGTTTGCTATGCCTCAAAGTCCACAAGCTTCAGAAAGTTGTGCTGTAAATGACATGATATAGAAGTCCAGGTGCTTTCACACTGATTCGGCTGCTTTGAGAAATGCTTGTGCGGTAGTTTTGCCCAATGTCATTTTTCAGGTCTTTCCAACTGGGGACATCTAATCTCCTCAAAAACTGTCGCATGAAACTGCAGGTGTTTGGTAAATCCTTGATGTAACTGTCACACGGAGCATTGAACCTACTGACGAGCTGATGACTTACCCACAATGCTTTGTTGAAGGTCCTCTGTTCTGTTCCCTAGACAGTATTCCTTGCACAGGAAGCTGTTGTTAATTTTGCTGGAACAGATCTAGGTATTCTGTTTTTTCACCGCAGGGAGATCTATAGTTTATCCAAGGGTCTTGCGTGAAATTCTTCCAAACGTTTGACTACAGGTGGCTCGTATTAAATGTAATCCACATGCTCAGAGGTCAACCTGCAGGATTTCAACAGCACAGCACAGATCAAACCTGATAATGCCAGTGAAATGTATCATTCAGCAACATAAAATAGTGTCTCTTTCATTCAGTCATGTAAGCTGATACTGCATGTGAGGTTGGAAGCGAACCTAAAGTTGCATGGGAAATTTCTCATGACGTTGGATGTGGGTTTCACATTCAAGTTATTAGATTGCAGTAATACGCTTTATTTATTTGCTTGTTTATTATTTGATTGAGCATAATAAATATTACCATGATATGAATATTTTTACAAATGGTCAAAATTAAATAATATATATATATTTTTTTAAAAATTGTAATAAAAATTAGATTTTTTTTTCCCCCCACAGTAATGAGAAGCTACAGAGCCTTGCACATGACATCCAAGAAAAAGAAATAAATCCTGCGCACAACTTACTAATTTGTTCATGCGCATGATTTATAATATGGAGGACCAGGAGTGCCACATAAAAATAAAACAAAGAATCAATTAATTCATTTCATAATTCACATAATTCACAATTACTTTTATATAGGCAAATAAATAGACATATTTGAAGTTGTTTATTTAATTCCTGTTTTTAAACGTAGATTAATAGAACAATAAAAAATACATTTGTAAATCATTTTAAATCGCTTTTTAAAAAAGGATTTGCCAAATGCTTTTCTTTATCCATTTGTCAATCGAGTGCTAAAATGCCATTGGACAGTACACATGTGGGAGCAACCAATCAGCTTTCGCTTCAATTTGAAGAGCCGATCCTCTCTAGAAGAGTTCGAGCAACGCGATCACGTGTTTGGAGAGGTTATAATGGTTTTCGCCGGACTGTCCTTAGCGACACAACAGTACATCCTGCTGTCTCTTCTGCCGGTACATCCAACGACTGGTGTTGTTCGAGAATGCTTGGAAATTCAACCATAGCGTGAGGGCCGCGGAGTCGCTGAATGACCTCAAACTGAACCCAAATCCTTCCATTTATTGCACAACCACAATTATCCGCTGCATTAGCCGCGTCTTCCCTCAACTGAAAAACTCTTTTACTTGTAAAATGATATTGGAGAGGAGAATTTTTTTCGCAAAAATCAACTAAAGCTAACAAATCCTCTACAATACCTCTAAAAACACGTTTAGCTTCGCCTGACATTTTGCTCCCACGTGTGTACTGTTCAATGGCATTTTAGCACTCGATTGACAAATGGATAAAGAAAAGCATTTGGCAAATCCTTTTTTAAAAAGCCATTTAAAATGATTTACAAATGTATTTTTTTATTGTTCTATTAATCTACGTTTAAAAACAGGAATTAAATAAACAACTTTAAATATGTCTATTTATTTATACATTAAAAAAAGATTTTTTAAATTTATTGTTTTATTGGTCTATTAAACTACATTTAAAAATAGGAATTAAATAAACAACTTTAAATATGTCTATTTATTTGCCTATATACAAGTGATTTATTTATGTACATTTTTATGTGTGAATTATTAAATGAATTAATTGATTCTTCATTTAATTTTTATGTGGCACTCCTGGTCCTCCATATTATAAATCAAGGGAACGAAATAGTAAATTGTGCACATGTTTTAGTAAATCAAGTGAATGAATTGGTAAATCGTGCGCACAATTTAGCCTACTATATTTTTTAACTACTATAGTTTGGGGCTCTGTAAGAATCCATGAAAAAAAAGAAAAAATTGATCAGATTTTTTCCACGGTGTCCTCATGGATTATTTTTTACCTTGAAGAGGTTCATAGCAATTTTTTTTTTTTAAATCCAAAATTTGTACTTTGTAAGTTTGTTAAAGGATTAGTTGACTTCAGAATTCAAATTTGCTGATAATTTAATCACCCCCATGTCATCCAAGATGTCTGTCTTTCTTTCATCCGTCGAAAAGAAATTAAGGATTTTGAGGAAAACATTCCAGGATTTTTCTCCATATAGTGGACTTCGACAGCTACCAACAACAGGTTGAAGGTCTAAATGTCAGTTTTAGTGCAGCTTCAAAGGACTACATGATCCCAGCCAAGGAATAATAGTCTTATCTAGCAAAATAATCAGTCATTTTCTAAAAAAAAAAGTTTACTTTTTAACCATAAATGCTCGTCTTGCGCTGCTTAATCACGTAATTACGTAATCATTTTGGAAAGGTCTCATGTGACGTAGCCGGAGGTAAAGGAGAAGGGAGGAAAGACTCCATCTCATTTTCTCCTCCAACTTTGTCCGACATCGCTGTTTTGCCTTTTTTTTTTTTTTTTTGTTAAGGGCCTTTGACTTAGTCTTTGCAGGTTTACGTTTTAAACACTTGATCGGTACTTCCGCCTACGTCACGTGTGACCTTTTCAACGGGTTTATGTAATGCATGCCACATCGTAGAGCAGTGCAAGATTTTTTTTTTATAAAATGACTGATCGTTTCGCTAGATAAGACCCTTATTCCTCGTCTGGGATCATGTAGAGCCCTTTGAAGCTGCACTGAAACTGACATTTGGACCTTCAACCCGTTGTTAGCTGTTAAAGTCCACTGTGTGGAGAAAAATCCTGGCATGTTTTCCTCACAAACCTTAATGTCTTTTCAACTGAAGAAAGAAAGACAAATGTCTTGCATGACATGGGGGTGAGTAAATTATCAGGAGATTTGAAGTCAACTAATCCTTTGAGACTGTCAAAATACACTTAATTAGGATATTCATTTCTTTAAGCAAAAATTTATTATTATTTATTTTGGTGTGAACTATGTTCCTCACAGGTTGCGGGACATTCACCACATTAGATCTTGGAATAATTGTAACACCGTGCTCTAATTTGATCTCTGTAGCTTCAACTGTATAGCAGGGGCAAGCAATTCCACGGTCATCCATGGAGTTCGATTCACAGGAAATGCATGAAGTGATTACAGTATGTCTTGAGTGTAACAAAAGTTGCTTTGTATAAGTGTCTGCCAAATCCATAGTAAAAGTAAATTCCAGTGTGAAACTGTACATGGCTGAAGGGCAAAACAAGAAGGTTATCAAAGAGTCAAGATGACATACTGTTGGATGCTCAGATTAAAGAGAGGCGGAGAAACAAAGAAAGGGCACAAGAGACTGTTTGGAGATGGAGTTACATAAGACTGCAGAAGAATTCGTCTGGGATTTGGATAACATATTGCTATATATATATATACACCTAATTCTTTTTATGTATTTCTCCCTGTTATCTTTCACATGCAGCGATTCTTTCCATTGTGGGGAATTTGATGGTTCTTGTGATGGCATATAAGCGGTCAAACCACATGAAGCCCCCCGAGCTTCTAAGTGTGAATCTTGCTGTGACAGATCTGGGAGCAGCCATCACAATGTATCCACTGGCTGTAGCCTCAGCTTGGAACCACCACTGGATAGGGGGAGACATCACCTGTGTGTACTACGGCCTGATGGGATTTTTCTTTGGAGCAGCTAGCATGATGACCCTGACAGTTATGGCTATTGTTCGCTTCATCGTGTCTTTAACGCTCCAGTCACCCAGTGAGTTCCCCAGAGGTCTATCCTTAGACCAATTTTTATTCTGACTTTAGCATGGACTCCTAATGAGTTGTACAACCTCAGAGCTCCTGAGATAAAGTTGCCTTTTCTTACCATGTTAAAGGGTTAGTTCACCCAAAAATGAAAATTTTCCCATGATTTACTCATGCTCAATCCATCCAAGGTGTATGTATTTAAAAATATCCCAGCTCTTCCCAGCTGTATGATGGCAGTGAATGGGGTGGCCCGATTTTGAAGCCAAAAAAGTGCATGCATCCATCGTAAAAGTATTCCACATGGCTCCGAGGGGTTAATAAAGAACTTCTAAAGTGAAGCAATGGGTTTTTTTTTTCATGGAAGATGATTGATGCATGTTATCTGCTGACATTTTGTTTGTAATCTGTTTTCATAAGATTATAAAAGAATCCTGTAAATATCCTATGTAAGTTTTAAATAAATAGGCCTATTGCAAGTTCGGTGCAATTTAACAGCATTTCTGAGATTATTACAATTTACAATTCCCTATTCAAATCTGCGTTACAGTGCAGTGCAGTGCTTACACTGGAATATAAATTCTATTTCACTGTTTCAACAGTGTGGACTCAAGACAAACAATATATGATTTTTCTTTGACCGTAACACCGCTACTCTAAAAAGACTGTAAAAATGATTTAAACTCTACACCTCAAAAAATACACATTTTTTTAAACATAAAAATGAAGGCAAGTGCTTTTATGAAGTTAATGAGCTTCTCATTTTGACTATTAAATCCTCCAGAAATTGGCCCTATTCATTTCCATTGTAAATGCCTTTCCATCTTTGCATTTATTTTCAAAGAAAAAGTGGTCATTTTTGTGGTAATCAATGCCACAAATGCTGTCAAATGAGCTTAACTTGATCCAAACATTATACATCAAATATTACAATATCAGAATCAGAGAAATATCAAAGAAAAAAGAGGGAGAGAGATTTAGTAGTATACAAACTTAAAAAAAACACGTCTCAACCATATTTCAATAATGAATATTTTTTTCAGTGATGATAACTTGCCATTTAAACGTTGACAATTTACTTCCCTCCTCCAGTTTCAACAGTCAAGCAAAGAAAGCAAATGAGATCACCACTAAGTGAATGTTTTTTCTTCAGTACGAAAAAATGATATCTCACATCTGACGTCTCCAAATAGGGCGTAAACAGCCGATCATTTCTGATTTATTCCACTATAACAAAGCAAAACAAGGTTTTGATATCCAGGAATGGTTTGACGGATGGAGTGATCCGGTTTCATCTCTGTAAGGGGTCACGTTCGTGCTGACAGCTGCTGGGGAGCTCTGTTACCGCAGATAGTTGTCATTTACACACAAACTCAGCATGACGGTTCAGAAAGCTAACTTAATAGTTTTTTTTTGGGGGGGGGGGGGGGGGGGGCGCTGTCTCATGCCGGGAGGCAAACCCTGAATTATTGAAAAGAAACTTGGCATGGGAAAAACTGCTGTGAGAAATAAATGGATCTCTTTTTTGTTCAAACAAATCCTGATAAAAGAGCTGAAAGAGATACAACCCCAGAAGAACACATTAATCAGGCTATATGTGGAGTCAAGCAACCACCCGGAACACTTTAGCATCACAATGCCTAGTGTTGCATGAACAAGCACTACTCATACTTTCATTAAATGAAAGTTAGTTTAGTGGCAGATGTCATATACGACTTATTTGTGCATCTGTAATCTGGAAAACCACACATTGCCCAGTTTTCTGGGAAAAGACTCAGTGTTCACAATGTTTCCAGCTCTGTGTCTGTCTTAAATGAAGCGTACAAACACAGTGGCAGTGATATCAAACCGCTCTCTCGGCCACTGATTCAGTTCAGGCACATCCAGACTAGGGACACGGTTGCCCATATTTTTATGGAGTTAAGTGTGCATTAAGCTAAATATGAGGGCAGTTATAAAGGTCAGATTATACAATTCGCCCTTAGTGTTATTGGTGATCCCTACAGTACATGTGCTGTAGAGGACTGAAGTTTTTAGGCTTTAACCTGCTTTGAGATGATTCCGTACCAAAGAGAAATGTATGAGTATCTACCAAAAAAAATAAAATATAGCTGCGATAATCTGGGTTCAAGAGCTTTAAGGCCATTAAGCATACAGTATGCATAAAAAGGTATTCTTTCATTTAGCAAGCTTGCAACCAACTATAGATGGAATAGACCATATACAAAATGTTTTTTTAAAAGCTTTTTAACAGTTGTAGCGCCACCCATGGTCCGATCTCCATAAAGGTTTGCATGCTTCTATAGAGTTTTCATTTAGGAATTGCAGGCTTTTTGGTGTACTTGGCCATGCCCATTTTTAAAATGACCGTTATAGTTATCCGAATACCAAAGTTCAACTTTTTTTTTTTTTTGTGATAATTATTGACCTTGAGAGTCCAGAGACTTGTGTTGTTGTTTTATCACGGTTTAGTGAAAAGCCTAGGCAAAGTTTTTCAGAATGAGGAGTTTGAATATTGTAAGTGGACAATTACGTGATTTAAAATAATGGGTCAAACAGGCCCAGCGATTTACTTTTCGATCGGCCTCCTCCTTTGATAGCTGCTCAAACTTCTTTGGTCAACAGCAGATGTTTTTCAAGATCCGTGAATGCCCTCATAGACCATCACGGCACCTTGGAACAAAACATCAAATGCCAGTTTTCGACTCAATCGGACTGATGCATAGCTAAAGACGTTTTCATTTTTTTTCATTTTATAGCACCACCAAGTGGGCAGTCGCTATGCCCCTTTTCACACCACCACAAACTGACCCGTACATAGGTGGACAGAATTTGGTGAAATTATCTCATTCCGTTCAAGAGTTAAAGACGTTTAAGTAAAAACACCTACGTTTTGGCATCCCTTCATGGACGTGAACCGAAATGTTTAATTTTTTTCAATACTTGACAATCAGACTTCAGAGAATCTTTCTGCTCTGGTTTGGTTCTGATCAGGTGAAAAACCTAGGACTAGTTCGTAAAAGTACGTTTTTCAAAAAATCCAACATTTGTCAGGTGACGATCGAATCCCGTTTTGCTCGTTTTGAGCCAAGGATTCCAATGAAACACTCGAATCTGCGAATAATGGTTCTGGAGTTATGAGCGATTTTGTACTTTTGATCACTGTAACATCACCGTCTGGCACTTTGGGGGCGAGCCTGAGATGTTGTAGACCACCATCCCAGTTTTGAGCCCCGATCCTTTTTAGGGCAGAATGCTGATCTTTGAGAATCCTAATAAGCACAATAGTGATTCAGTGCTATGCATTTGAACTCATAATTAAAATAAAATAATAATTGGGACATACTGAATCATACAAAACAGGATTTTCCTTGAAATTCAGTGTGGATCAGCTGGCCAAATGTGTGATCAAATTATTTCATAATTATTATATTATTTTTTTAAGTAGAGGGATTTGAATAAAATTTGAAATATTGAATTATTTACATTGTATTATATTATATTTATATTTACAAAACACTGTAGCCTTAACCAACCCAAATAGGGTCATTCAATTGTTGTTAATGAGCACAAAAACATGGCCACTTCACAAGGTCATTACAGGGGTAGGCTATTGTGACAGTGAAAAAGCAGCTTAAAAATCATAGGAGGAAAATGGTCATATAACTAAATGATACATAGAAGAAAAAAAGCTTTTTTTCATTTAGATCCCCTTTTCTGTCTGTCTCCGTCCATAGAAGAGAAAATCAGCAAAAGGAACGCAAAGATCCTTGTGGCAACCACATGGCTGTATGCGCTACTCTGGGCTATTTTTCCTCTGATTGGATGGGGAAAATACGGCCCAGAGCCCTTTGGCCTGTCCTGTACTCTGGCCTGGAGGGACATGAAGGAACACAGCCAGTCTTTTGTCATCACCATCTTCCTTATGAACCTCATCTTCCCAGCCATCATCATCATGTCTTGCTACTCTGGAATTGCTCTGAAATTATACGTCACCTACAAGTCTATGGACGACAGCAACCACATACCCAACATGATAAAGATGCAGCGGCGGCTCATGGTGGTGAGTGTGTTTGATTTACAGCATGTACCAGCTACACTACTGTTATGAAAAATAAGATCTGCACACTAAGCTTTCATCTGAACGTGATATGAAACCCAAGAGCATCAGAGAATCAGCTTTTATCTGAATAACTTCAGAGCCGTTCATACATGATGTGTACAAAACAGCAGATGAATGCAAATGCAGTTATTTTTTTTTTTTACTGATATAGTTTAAGTCACATTAGTCAGATATCAATTGGACCGTTCATGTTATTTAAGTCACAGTGGCCATTTCTTTAAATACTTCTTTACATATTTAAACCAACATAAACAAAGTAATGACAACAATTAGTCTTTTGGGAAGAAATATTAGCCAATCATCGAGCAGATTTTTCAGTCACATAATAACTAGAAGAGGCACATGACTTTTTTTCTTCCAGTAAACAGGTTTGTTCGACTTGAAGTAACGCTGCACAGACCGATCGGTGTATGAACCGCGAAAGTGATGAGAGAGTAGACGGCTCCTATATATGCTTTTAATATCGCTCTTGTTGTACTTTGATGTCATACAACACCGATTGGTCTGTGCAGCTCTCCTTCAAATCAAACAAGCCTAATGTGTTTCTACTGTAGTTTCTTACTGAATACAGCATTTAACAATCATATACATTTTTAATGTGCAAAATTGCCCTGTTTCCTTCCAACATTTTCTGCAATATGCCAAAATAAACTCTGGGTATTGCATTTTGAGGTGCTAAGATTTAATGTGTGCACCAATTTTGTTGTCATTATCTAATATATATATGAGTGAATAACACACTGATTATCTCTTCTTCACGGCACCTGTTAGTGGATGGGATATAGTAGGCGGCAAGTGAACATTTTGTCCTCAAATATATGTGTTAGTAGCTGGAAAAATGGGTAAGTGTAAGGATTCAAGCGAGTTTGACAAGAGCTAGATTGTGATGGTTAGACGACTGGATTTGAGCATCTCCAAAACTGCAGCTCTCATGGGTGTTCCCGGTCTGCAGTGGCCAGTATTTAAGTTTCAATTTTATATCAAAAGTGGTTCGAGGAAGGAACAGCGGTGAACCAGCGACAGGGTCACGGGCGGATGAAAGTTCACTGATTCAGGTGGGGAGAGAAGGCTGGCACGTGTGGTTCGATCCAACAGACTTGCGACTGTAGCTCATATTGCTCAAGAAGTTAATGCTGGTTCTGATAGAAAGGTGTACAGAATACACAGTGTATCAGTTTGTTGTGTATGAGGCTGCAGAGCCACAGACCAGTCAGGACGCCCATGCTGACCCCTGTCCACTGCCGAAAGAGCCAACAGTGGGTACGTGATCAGAACTGGAGCACGGAGCAATGGAAGAAGTGGCCTGGTCTGATGAATCATGTTTTCTTTTACATCATGTGGATGGCCGGGTGTGTGTGCGTCACTTACCTGTGGAACACATGGCACCAGGATGCATTATGGGAAGAAGGCAAGCCGGTGGAGGCAGTGTGATGCTTTGGGAAATTTTCTGCTGGTTCTGCCATCCATGTGGATGTTACTTTGACACGTACCCAAGCATTGTTGCAGACCATGTACACCCTTTCAAGGAAACGCTGTTCCCTGGTGTCTGTGGCCTCTTTCAGAAGGATAATGTGTCCTGACACAAAGCAAAAATGGTTCAGGAATGGTTTGAGGAGCACAACAATGAATTTGAGGCGTTGACTCCACCTCCAAATTCCCTAGATCTAAATCCAATCGAGCATCTGTGGGATGTGCAGAACAAACAGGTCCGATCCATGGAGGCTCTACCTCACAACTTACAGGACTTAAAGCATCTCTGCTAACATCTTGGTGCAGATCCCACAGCACACCTTCAGGGATCTAGAGGAGGCCATGCCTCGAGGCATATAATATATATATATATATATATATACACACACACACACATATGCAAACACATATATATATATATATATATATATATATATATATATATATATATATATATATATATATATATATATAAATTCATATATTTTTGAAGCAATACAATAAAAGCAATTCTTTTGCAAAACTAAAAAACTAAACCTTAAACTATAGACATTTAAAATATATATATATAAAAATGACAAAAACAGCAAAATTACCAAAACTTTAATTAAAATTAAAATAAATGAGAGTTTCTGTGAACAGTGTGAAAAATCATTGCAGATTTTTACGCGCTGAATGCTGTCGTATGGTTTCAGAAGATGTTAGAATAGGGGAATTATAGAATATAGGGGACTACTTTATTGCTTCACTGCTTCCCTTATCTGTTGTGAGTATGTGGAAAAGGGAAGCCTTGACAAGCAGAAGAAAAAAAGAATACACGGGGTTCAAACCGGCAACCTTTCAATTACCAATCCTTACATCACACCCCATCAAACTCTGATTCTTTCAGCAATCTCAACCTGAACAGAATAATGCTGAGAGATACATCTCCCTGTAGAATGAATTTGATTTTTCATAACAGATGAACATAACTCATCCAGCTCTATTCATTCCAAATGCCCTTGAGATTTTGAAATCAACGGTTATTCCAAAAAAAACAAAACTGTAAAATATTAAATTATCACCGGCTTTCTTCTCCCATGTTCTTATCTGTGAATGTTCTTCCCGTATGAGACCATTTAGACAGAGGTTTCACATCAGCTGAAAATTTATAGACACATTCAACATTCATATTTTGCACTGTGATATGTGGTTCCATGTCGACCCTATCTGAATTAGCCCCAGTATGGACCCTAAATGGTCTCGTCAGGGAGTTCTATGTCGGTCCTATCTGTATTAGCCCATACTGGGCCAACAATGAGCCCATATCGTGCCTACATTGGCTCCACCATGCAATGTTGGCCAGTAACAAACATCAAAACAGATCTCAATGTGTTATTCTTTGTTTTTACAGATCGCTGTGCTAATCAGCGTCGGGTTTGTCGGCAGCTGGGCGCCGTATGGCATCGTTAGCCTGTGGTCGATTTACCAGCCTGGTGATTCAATCCCTCCTGAGGTCAGCATGCTACCTTGTCTGTTCGCCAAGACGTCCACTGTGTACAACCCATTAATCTACTATATCTTCAGCAAGACCTTCAAACAAGAAGTCAACCAGTTGGGCCGCCTTTGCGGGAGAGCCAACATCTGCTGTACATCCGATGCCAAAAACAGTCCCGAGAATACCATCTACCTGGTGTGCGACGCGAACAAGTCCAAACCTGGAGCAGAGGAACAATCGTTAGAGAAGAGCAGGGAGAATGAGACTCAACTGATGACGAATCAGCAGGATCTGTGATTTGCGCTCTGAGTGAATCTGTACACAACCTTGGTTGGCAGGAACTTTCTAGCTATTTTGCCTGGTTAGAGTCGACAGGAAATCAAAATTGACAAATCTTGGTTTTTTATGGAATATTGCAATATTTATTATAAATGATTTTTATTTGCACATCATTACTTTTTCTTTAATTCATGTGTTCTCGTAATCTTTAATCAAAATAATTTGCCCACCTTCTTGCAGCGACATCTCTTCTCTGAGGATGTATGTATCGGCGTGAGGACGGGACAACCTGTCACTCACACGAGATCCACCAATATCAATTTTGTGCTGACTTCTAAGCCACGTGGAGTGGTCAATGCACTCTTAAATACACTTTTGTGTGTTTTTAAATTCCACAAGCTGAAATACCGAGCTTTATCGTCACCACGTATTGCTGTGTGCAACCGTATTAGCGAGGGATTTAGGTATTATGTGATTTCTTTATAAAAAGAGCATCATATACATATACAGGACATCATATATATGTTGTTTCAGCTTGCGAAGTACACTCAAGCAGATTTCAAAGCAAATGATGCTTTATTCTAATAGTTCACCCAATGAAAATTCAATCATCAAACTCTCATGCCGTTCCAAACCTGTATGACTTTCTTCTGTGGATTGGTTTAAGCATTTGTTTTTCATGAGTGCATGGTGATTTACTGCCAAACTCCATAACGGACAAAAGTATTTAAAGTATAAAATATACTTTTTAATTAAAGTATAATTAAAGTGTCATAAAACTTGTCAAAATATGACTCATGCTGTATTCCAAGTCAGGAAGAGACTGAGATATACATAATTTAAGATTTGCAAAATCTCATTTTCAGTCAAGTTTTTGAACGCATGACATGAGAGAACCAATGAGTCAATGGTATCAGGGTCTTTAAACCAGAGTATTGCAGGGATGATGTATTTTTTTAAACGAGTAAGCATTTTAGCACTCTCGGTTCCATGTTCCTGAAATCAATGGGGTTTTTGGTTAATCGTCAAACTAATCCATATGAATTTAGCAGTATATTCCAAATTTTGAGACACAATCTCTTTATATGATGAACAGATTGAATTTAGGCTTTACATATGAACATTCATCAAGACACATCGGTTGTTGTAAACGGAAGCTCAAGCATTTTTGAGAACCAATGACGTTCAGTCTTGTGTTACGCAGCACGTTTGAGCTTACGGTGTGTTCTCGTGTGGTTCTGTGAAGCTTCTGTTTATGTTAGCTAATCAATCTTTATGTGTGAATAAAATCATATAAGACGATTGAGTCCCTTCAGAAAATGTGGACTAAACTGCTTAATTCATATGGATTTGTTTAGTTTTCTTTATAAACTTTTTGAAGCATCAAAGTGGTGGTTGTGTAGCTGTTTTTGGGGAACGACAGAAAGCTCTCAGATTTCATCTAAAATATCTTCATTTATGTTACGAAGATGAGCAAAAGTCTTACGGGTTTGGAGCGACATGAAGGTGAATAATTAATGATGGAAATTGTCATTTTTGGCTGAGCTATCTTTTTAAAATAACATTTTTTTTTTCTTAGTGTAAAGAGAATTTTAATAATCTAAAGAAACTTTTTTGCAATGTAAAGATTCAATGGATGTTAAATGTTCTTCATGGAACCATTGATGCCAACAACAATAATAAAAAAAACACACATTCTTACTGAGAGTGCTGGATCAACGTTCCAAACAACCAATCATATTTGAGGGACGAGATTAAAGTTTATGTGAAGTTTAGGCTTACAATCACGATAAGGTCCTTCCACATCAGTGTTATTCTCCTATTGTTTCCCGCTAATTTTAGAGAGAAGTTACGGGTAGGTTTAGATTTAGGGGTATGGATAGAGTTAGGATTAAATTTTAGGCAAATCATATATTGGCCCGTATTTATTTTCAGTTTATCTACACCCCAGTTAGTCGTGTTACATGCAAACCAGTTAAATCACACAGGTATATTTGTAGCAATAGCCAACAATACATTGTATGGGTCAAAATGACCTATTTTTCTTTTATGCCAAAAAATCATTAGGATATTAAGTAAAGATCATGTTCCATGAAGATATTTTGTATGTTACTTACCGTGAATATATACAAAATAATTTTTGGGAGTGGATATGCGTTGCTATAAGGACTTTAAAGACGGTTTTCTCAATATTTAGATTTTTTTGGCATCCTCAGATTCCAGATTTTCAAATAGTTGCATCTCGGCCAAACATTCTCCTATCCTAACAAATCTTATTCATTCAGCTTTCAGATTTCAATTTGACCCTTGTGACTGGTTTTGTGGACCAGGGTCACATTTGAACCTGTTTGATTGATTTTGGTGGAGTTTTAAAAGCTGTCAAAACACAGCGCAACTAAACCATCCTCAGGAAACCCCAAAAAACCCATCGAGCCAAAGAACATGTGGAGGCTTTGATTCTTCCACATGAATGACTCCACTGTGGCCATAACCGGGTTGTTTGTATCTTGAGGTGTCGTTTGAGACTGCAGTCATTTATCGCATCAGTGGGAAAGAACAGACACTTTGTTATACGATATGCAGGTTGTTTCCCACCGTGAGAGTGTCTGCATTGGTTCACACAGCAGAATCACATGACATCCTGTTATCAAAAGATGTTTTCTCATTGTGTTGTTTTCAGCACTTGGGGAGGGACATAAAAATATATTTATTAAAAATTATTTAAAGACCCCCTGTGGTGAAAATCAAGTTTTTAATGTTGTTTATAAGTCTATGTGGAGTTTTAACATACTTTAAGACAAATTCATGTCAACACCACTGCTGAGTATTTTCTCCTCAAAACTGCCATGAAAAAAAGACATTTGCTGGAGTCTGTGACGTCACAAACTACCTTGTAACCAATCACATCAACATGATGGGAACTGTAGCATATCATTAACAGCGAGCTCGCAGGGGAGTCTCGAGAGAAGCCAGGTTACCCCGGTTTCTGCTGATATGAAAAATCGTGTAGATTTAGCAATATGGAGGGTGTATGATATGATGAACTATATGCCTTTCTCCAGCAACGTTCTAAGCTTTTATAAGGACACTGATTGTTAGAAAGCAGCTATCTGACTGACATGGCGGACGAGAACATGGTTTGTGTAACTTTAGCAACACATTATTAGCCGTTTGATAACATAGTCAAGCAAAAGGCTACTCATATTAATTACAGTTATGTGTCTGACATTGTAAAAAACGATACCATTGTGCAGCGTTTACCTCAGTAAGTTGACCGAGTGGATCTCTGCGCTTGTGCGAGTGAGCGGAGACGAGGCTAATTTGCATATTCACATATTTTGGTGATCAAAGATGAGTTTTAAGGGATAGAATTATTGACTACTGGGAGACTTTAATGAATTGCTAAAAACAGGGGTTCCCAAACACGCCTCCCCAACGCTGCATGTTGTCCATGTCTCCTTAATCAAACACACCTGATTCAGATCCTTTTCATTTCATTTTCATTTTTCATCATTTAGCAGACGCTTTTGTCCAAAGCGACTCACAAGGGGAGCAATCAGGGGTTTGGTGTCTTGCTCAAGGAGAATCGAACCGGCAACCTTCTGATTACAAGCCCAACTCCCTCACCACTAGGCCACGACGACCCCCCATCATCAGTTCATTAGTCGAAATGGGCGTATCAGACAAAGAACACATGCAAAATGTGGGAATGGGTTTGGGAACCCCTGGCTTAAGATATTAAGGCTTAAATGTCATGTTTTTCTATAAATTAGAATTTTAAAATATTCAATTTTACAGTTTATTCACTGTAAAATTGTGATTTACTTCTTGAGCGGCAAACCAGCATATTAGGATGATTCCTGAAGGATGGAGTAATGGTGTTTTACCATCACAGGAACAAACTGCATTTTAAAAAGTATTCAATTAGAAAACAGTTATGTAATATTTCACAATATGACTATTTTTGATCAAATAAATGCAGCCTTGGTGAGGAGAACGGACTTCTTTTAAAACATTAAAAAAAATTTGAATGGTAGTGTATCTTCTTTGACATGAATAAAATACAAGTATTAATCTTGAACTCAGCCTTTAAAAAAAAAAAAAAAGGCTGCTGATGCCAGATTCAGGTACCACATTTTCAATATTAAAGGCTTAATATCAGCATCTAGAGCTGAACATAAATATTTGATTCGATACGTCAGATACATTATACACGTGATACCAACACATGCTTTTAAACTTGCTGTCTCAAAGACTTTTTCTATTTCAGACCGTTTCAAGATGAACATGCATACTTCATGAAGGAGTTAAAACGCAGCGAAACATCCTAGTTGCAGCAACGCTTGTCCTATCATATCAGGTCTTTGTGTGGAAACTCAACGCACTAAAATGTTCAGCAAATCCTTTCCTAATAAGCAGTACATCACATTCGTTAGTTTAGGAAACCAATTTAATCTGAATTCAGCCACAGATGGACTGACCAGAGGTTGATAATGTGTTCAGTGGAATTGTGGGAAGAAACTAAATCTTCACTGGACTACCTCAAAACGGAGTTTAGAGTGAAAAAATCTTGAATTTAGCTGAATCTTGAGGGCATGAAGAAAGAAGAAATGCTTTAAGACAAACATTTCTTGTTATAATACTCAGGAAGTGATGATGAAAGTATGTGTTTCAGAAAACCGTTTAGTCATTTGGGGTTATTAGGATTGTTATATATATATATATACCACAATCTGTACCATTTAAAATGAATGTTGCTCTTTTGAACGTTCTATTAATTAAACAAAATATAAAAATATTAAGCAGCAACATTGATAATAATCAGAAATGTTTCTTGAGCAGCAAATCATCATATTAGAATGATTTCTGAAGGATCATGGAACTGGAGTAATGATGATCACAGGAATAAATTAATTCTTATATATATATATATGGTGCAAATAGAGTGTCAAACTAAAAACAAAGTCATGGGCCATTTTCTTTCTGACTTCTTTCTCTGTTTTCTAAACTGTTTGAGCGCCTTCAGGGATTCTTTCTAAAGTTGTACTTGCCTATAAACTTTGTTATTCACTCAGAGCAACAAAAAGATCAGATGATCAAGAGAAAGACTATGATTCTCATTGTAAAACCTTTAAAGTATACTTTTATTACTCATGTCATGAGTGATATCAAAGGACTGATGGAATGCGGTTTAATTAACTGTTCCAGTTAGGATCATATTGTTGTAAATCTTTCAGATCCATTTTTTTGGACTTCAAAAAATGAATCGTTCCTGTTATTAAATAAGTTTCTCAGAGCAGTTGCTCATAATCACCGATGCATGTGCCAAAAACTATGTCCTTTAAAGTAATAATTGATAGGTTACATATTAAAAAAAATATAATCCCAAGAAATTGTGATTTGTTTGAAACATTTTAACAAAATACAGAGCAAATATTAAGATGCAAAAATGGAACATGCACTCAAACCAAAATAGTAAAATTGTTAAAAACAAATGCAATGACTGATTTAAAGAAAAAATGCTACACGATATATTAAGACATATATCATGGACAATGACAATGTACTGCATAACGGGAATGACTTTTTGAAACGTACCATTCAGACCAAAAACGTGTTCATGTCACTACAGCCAATGTTTTGTATTTTTTTTGCATTTATATGACGACAAATACTTTTATTCATTTGGTTTGTTCTGTGCGCTGTGTTTGCTCAAGATCATTAGTTACAGTGAGAATAAATGCAGATGAAAATTTTCTTCTGGTGAGAAGAGAAAAATGGGCAAATGAGCTATAAACAAATATTGTTCAGAAGTATTTTGGCTAAAATGCCATCAGAAAATGAATGTGAATGTATATATTACAGGTGTGCGAAAAAATGGTTTCATTAAAAATGTACTGCAAGCTTTAATGTTTGTTTTTATTATTATTTATTATAATCATTTTTATTATACTGTACTCAATATAAATGAAAGTTAACATTCAGTAACAATATTAATCAGCAAAGTCATATTGCATGAGCACACACTTCTGAAAATTACAAAATAAAACTAGATAATATTTTTCTGGCGCAAGTTAAAGGGAATTTTGGATCAACATTTAAATAAGAGTCATTTCTCTACAGTTAAAAGAGCCCACTGAATCATTCTCAAACTTAACGCTGGCAACAATGGAATCACGTAGGAAAGAACTGTCAGAATACTTATTTCTTCGTACAAATGAGGATTACCAAAGCAATGTTTCTTAAAGGGTTAGTTCACCCAAAAAATGAAAATTCTGTCATGAATTACTCACCCTCGTGTGGTTCCACATCTGTAAGACCTTCGTTCATCTTCAGTGCACAAATGAAGATATTTGTAATGAAATCTAAAAGCTTTTTTACCCTGCATAGAGATACAACACAACTACCACTATCAAGGTCCAGAAAGGTAGTAAAGACATCATTAAAGTACTCATGTGACTTAACCTCAAATTTACGAAGCGACACAATGCTGTTTTTGCGCAAAAAAAAAACAATTTACCGCTTTAATTGGTGTGCACTTCTACACTTAACACCAAGAATGTTCAGAGCAGTGTACTTAAAGTTATAGAGGACACACCATAACGCATTTTTGTGGAGACATACTCATTTTTGCAACCCTTCTTTAAGTGAAGTTGGCCAATTTACTTAAATCTTTCAGATATTCATGTCATATTTTTCTCTTTTTAATTACAAAATTTAATTTTGCAAATCTTTCCATGAATAGTGATCATTAAGAAATAGAAAAATATCAGTGTTCAAATATCATTTATGCTGAGTACTGCACCATGGCTCTAACTTAATGCTTGATTCTTACATGTCACATTATGCTCAAAATGAAATCTAAATCAAGTTCTAAAGCTTACAAAAGCAAGAGGTGGGCAAACTTGACTTTCTTTTCATTGTGTTTAGCTCTCAATCTTGTGTGACAAGTTCGTGTTTACATGACAAAGCAGAAATATGAGACATGTAGGCTACTGTAATGGTCGAACCGACTCAAACTCATCCAATTGACCCTTCGCAAACAGTTTGATTGACAGGCGATCTGACCAATCATAACCCCGAATTCACCATTTTGTCTGACAAAGCAGTCAGGGGACTTAGTATTAACGTTGGTGAACATGAAAAATTGTGTTCTCACGTCTTTCCGCGCTTGAAACAACATTCCTTCTGATGTTCATTCGTGTTTATTTGATGCTATAAATGAACTAGTATGAAGAGATGATCGGTTCACAAGCCACTTGAAGGAGCTACAGCGATCTGTCACGTCACATTAAAGAGACACTATACGCTATTTATAGTTTAAACTTCTATAGAAAATACGATATATTAAATATGAAACCATTTCATTTGTCTGTCAACGGGTTGTCAGTGTCCTCTTTGCTCCACAATGTATTATTCACATCGTGAGAACTTGATGTGTGGCATGAGAGCGCATGGCTTGTCGAACATAGCAACAGTAACTAAAGGAGGCGGGTCTTTGTGAAGGGTCAATTAGTAGACAATAAAGGGAAAAAAACAGCATGACCTCACCTTTGGTTACAGCAGAAATCCTCAGTGTTAAGACTGAAGTGTTTGATGAACATGCCATGTCCGCTGCGGCTGCTTTCAATTGTCTGTTTTGCATCAAATCAAATGGGAGAAATACGTCAAGAGGACATGTAATATATTTTCAATAGTCCTCTGTATGGATTAGTCATGTACAAAAAAATTAAACATGTTTTTTTGGTGGATTGATTGCCATTTGTATACAAATAGTCAAATAGGCCTCTGTGGCGAAACTACAGGGAGTGCAGAATTATTAGGCAAGTTGTATTTTTGAGGATTAATTTTCTTATTGAACAACAACCATGTTCTCAATGAACACAAAAAACTCATTAATATCAAAGCTGAATATTTTTGGAAGTTTTAGTTTTTAGTTTTAGCTATTTTAGGGGGATATCTGTGTGTGCAGGTGACTATTACTGTGCATAATTATTAGGCACCTTAACAAAAAACAAATTTATACCCATTTCAATTATTTATTTTTACCAGTGAAACCAATATAACATCTCAACATTCACAAATATACATTTCTGACATTCAAAAACCAAACAAAAACAAATCAGTGACCAATATAGCCACCTTTCTTTGCAAGGACACTCAAAAGCCTGCCATCCATGGATTCTGTCAGTGTTTTGATCTGTTCACCATCAACATTGCGTGCAGCAGCAACCACAGCCTCCCAGACACTGTTCAGAGAGGTGTACTGTTTTCCCTCCTTGTAAATCGCACATTTGATGATGGACCACAAGTTCTCAATGGGGTTCAGATCAGGTGAACAAGGAGGCCATATCATTAGATTTTCTTCTTTTAAACCCTTTCTTGCCAGCCACGCTGTGGAGTACTTGGACGCGTGTGATGGAGCATTGTCCTGCATGAAAATCATGTTTTTCTTGAAGGATGTAGACTTCTTCCTGTACCACAGCTTGAAGAAGGTGTCTTCCAGAAACTGGCAGTAGGACTGGGAGTTGAGCTTGACTCCATCCTCAACCCGAAAAGGCCCCACAAGCTCATCTTTGATGATACCAGCCCAAACCAGTACTCCACCTCCACCTTGCTGGCGTCTGAGTCGGACTGGAGCTCTCTGCCCTTTACCAATCCAGCCACGGGCCCATCCATCTGGCCCATCAAGACTCACTCTCATTTCATCAGTCCATAAAACCTTAGAAAAATCAGTCTTGAGATATTTCTTGGCCCAGTCTTGACGTTTCAGCTTGTGTGTCTTGTTCAGTGGTGGTCGACTTTCTGCCTTTCTTACCTTGGCCATGTCTCTGAGTATTGCACACCTTGTGCTTTTGGGCACTCCAGTGATGTTGCAGCTCTGAAATATGGCCAAACTGGTGGCAAGTGGCATCTTGGCAGCTGCACGCTTGACTTTTCTCAGTTCACGGGCAGTTATTTTGCGCCTTGGTTTTTCCACACGCTTCTTGCGACCCTGTTGACTATTTTGAATGAAACGCTTGATTGTTCGATGATCACGCTTCAGAAGCTTGGCTATTTTAAGACTTCTGCATCCCTCTGCAATATATCTCACTATTTTTGACTTTTCTGAGCCTGTCAAGTCCTTCTTTTGACCCATTTTGCCAAAGGAAAGGAAGTTGCCTAATAATTATGCACACCTGATATAGGGTGTTGATGTCATTAGACCACACCCCTTCTCATTACAGAGATGCACATCACCTAATATGCTTAATTGGTAGAAGGCTTTCCAGCCTATACAGCTTGGAGTAAGACAACATGCATAACGAGGATGATGTGGTCAAAATACTCATTTGCCTAATAATTCTGCACTCCCTGTATCATTAGTGTAGCAAAACCATGGTTCATTTTCATAAGGGTATGAATAAAAATAATATATATGTATGTAGGAAAAGATCTTTAAATCTAAATATAATACAAATGTCTAATTTTAAAAAAAGGCTATATTTGTTAGCATGAACTAATAAGCGTTTATTAATCATAGTTAATGTTAATCTCAACATTTACATTACATTTTAAGAACAAAAGTTAACGTTAACGCCATGCATGGACAAACAATTTTCAGAACATTTTTACTAACTGACATTAATAAATGCTATAAGAATATATTGCCCATTGTTAGTGTTCACATGCAAGATGAGCACTACAGCAAGCCTTCAGTCGAGTCCGGAGTCCAGTCCAGCTACTGTTTGTCTTTCGGTGTCAGTGATTTCAGTCACAGCATGTAAGAGGAAATATGAGAAGAATCATGGCTATACCGTGCCTGATAAGATATTTCATTTTATAGTGACCTGAATCTGTCTGTGCAATTCCACAACAGTTTCACACCACTAATTCTCACCCTCCTCACGTCTCACGATGTTTCGATTACACTCTCTTTTATATTAGCCACTGGGCTCAAACACATCGCACCTCATTTCTCCAGTGCTTTAAATATGTCCTCTGTTCATTATGCTACACTTTTCCTTTCTTGACTTGCGATTCAATCAAGCGCTCATAAAACAGAAAAGTATATTGTATTTTTCATAGATCTAATACTTCATGGTTAGCATCTTCATGGTTCAGTGTTCATATGGGTGCAGGGATTCTGGGAACTCAATGTCACATGCTTCTTTTTGGCTCAAAAACAGAAAAGTTAACAAACCAAAAAGCCATTAAGTATCAATAAGTCCATTGAAAATGTATGGAAACTAAATATACATGGAAATGTTGGGGTCAGAGATCAATACCCCCTTAATCCCTCTTCATACTGCAAGATTTCAACCAAGATCTGTGCTGCAGAGTCCATCTCCTCATGATAGCTGCATTACCATGACAATCAGAGCTTACTTCATGCTGGTGAAGATGAACCAGCTGATCTCAAGCCATCACTATTTCACAGATAACAGATTTAACAGGCTAAAATTACACTGAAGATGTAAGTAATGGCCAGTATTGACATCGCTCAACATCCCCTTTCAAAGGCTCGATTCTTCTCTCGAATTTCTTGAAGAGGAATTATAAAACTGGGCTGGCTTCAGGTTTAGCAATTAAATATCCCTGAGAATACCAGGTGAATTGTTTGATTATCATTGTTCGTACATTTTGTATTGTATAATGCACAGAATTATCACAAATTGTACTTAAAGGCCCACTGAAGTGCCTTCGTGCCTAGTATTATTCGATGTATATTATTATTATTATTATTATACGATGCATTTTTTTTTTTTTAAAACAGCAAATAGTGTTCCGTTTATATCACAGCTCGGCCAGGACCGTTAAGCTCGGTTAAACCTCAGTTTCTAATCTCTAACCATTTCTCCTTCTAATCTCCTAAATATAGCTTTCAAATATAGCATTCTATGCAGAATTCAAATGCGTCTGATACGTTTTCTGGTTTGCGCGCATATGAGCCGCTTTGTGGTTCGCGTGAAACCAGACTTCTTTCGCCCAAATGGAAGGCATATTTTACACTGTCTTAAACATTCCCTATCCCCTAAATAGTGCACTATGTGCCATTTAACAAGTAGAACATGTGTGAATGAGTAACCGCAGCTTCAGCGTCTATTTAGATTCTTTGATTGGACAGAAAATCTGATGCGATGGCATGAAGATCCATAATCTATTTTAGCGGAAGTGAAAGACTAAGTTTTAAATGCTCAAATGTGAATTTTGTCATTGTTTTGGAACACACCAGCTTATTAGCTAACCTTAAGGCTAACATATTCACACCTAAAAGCTAAAAAAAAAAATGTATGATTTCAGGGGAACTTTAAATTTGTACTTGAAAACTAAAACTTTTTTTTTTAGTGTGTAGGACGAAATTCATAGTAATCTACAATTCCTGACTTAAACGTTCCCTGTTGAATATTAGCAAAATATTTTTTGTGACTAATGATTTTACTGCTGAAGACAAAAGAAGATATTTTGAAGTATATGGGTAACCAGATTGTTGATGGGCCATAGTATGAAAACTATAGAAGTCAATCAACTGTATGGTTAACGACATTCTTCAAAATATCTTCTTTTGAACGAAATCCATACAGGTTTGGAACAACTTGAGGGTGAGTAAATGATGACAGCATTTTCATTTTTGGGGTGAACCATCCCTTTAACCCACCCTTAAAGGATTAGTTCACTTTCAAATGAAAATGACCCCAAGCCATTCTATGACTTTCTTCTTTCGGGTTACACAATCAGAGATATATTAATAAATACCCTGATGGATCCGAGCTTCATAATTGCAATGAACAGGAGTCACAAACACCAGACAGCTCCAGGAGGGTTAATAAATAATATAGTTTACACAAATGCATCGCTTCACTTCAGAAGGCTTTTATTAAATGTGAAGTACACGTTCATGATGGATGAATGTGCAATAACGCGCTCATACTAGTGAACTCAGTCACTGCCATCATAAAGCTCGGATGCGTCAGGATATTTATTAATATATCTCCAATTGTGTTCATCAGAACAAAGAAAGTCATTTACACACAGGATGGCTTGAGGGTGAGCAAAGCTTGGGGTAACCTAATCATGCCACCAAACCTCAACAGGAGCAAATGTGTTTTGCAATACAACATGAATACAATACATTGTACCATTTTTTTTTTTTTTTTGTGAGTGTGTGACAATTACATAGTAGTTAAAGACTTCTAACACCAAGTGGGACCAAATTGGGACCACTGAATTTTCAAGGCATCACTGTTAAATTAAAAAAAATGCATGTACTGTACATATGCTTGAGGACTTTTCTACTGTACTTACTCTCTACATTTCTTGAGGAAACATTCCAAATCTGGATGTGTTTATCTCAGATCATTCCTCTAAAGTTTCATGATCTTGGAATGTTCCCGCATCTCACTGACCCCCTGTAAAATACATGAAAATGCAAATTAAGCAACTACAGTTGCTTTGACTTCCATGTCATCTACTAAGCTAGAAGGCTGACACAGCAAAATGATCAAATCAGAGCTTTTATGTGACACTCTCTAAAGATTCATTAGGTTACAATAGGATGAGGCAAAATATTTGTAATATAAATCAGATACTGTATTATTGGGAGATCTGTAGTACTGAATGAATAACACGAAATGTTTGCTTTTAAGACCAACTGCTGCATTTGTGACACATGCATGCACAGACTAAAGATGGATAAAGCAATGGTGGATTCGCAAAAAGGCACAAGAAATACCTGCTGAATGTTCTAATGTCCGTCAGGGAATACTTTAGGAACATATTACCTGTTGCAACATATCAAATAGCTGTGTACAAGTGCTATCAGAGATTGAGAATTTATTTCTTTCAATTTACGAAAAAAACAAAAGTGTTTTTAAAACAATAAATCGCCGCATGAACTTGTCAACAACATTAACAGGCACACAGCAGGAGTGGCTCACAGCCAACGGGACACGCGAACAAAACGTCAGACTCAATCACATGTCCTGTCATACTCGGTTTGTTTTGTTTGGAAAATTGGATGAATCGTTTTTGTTTTTTTGGGGGGAGAATGCAGTCAGAGACGACAAACGCTACATGGGGGCTAAACATGATGACATTAACATGAGGATCATGTGAAGTGACCGCTGAGATTTGATCCCATTTAGGGTGATGGACACCAAAGTGTGAACTTCCTTTCAAAAAAAATAAATCTGGACATGTGAAATTATAAAGCTACTATTTTTAATTAAGATTACTTCACATGAGCATTGTCATATTTAAAGAAAAGTGTATGGGTGTACAACAAACCGGTAACGCAATAAAATCAGATAAAAAGCAGAGAAAGTCACAGGAGGCAGATGTAGCTGCTCACTTTCACATCACAGAGGGTTTACGGTTTCATGCCAGAGTAGACATATAATCTCAACATCCACCGAAAGCTGAAACAGATGGAGCTCAATAAGATAGAGATCACACACACAATAAGTACATAAGGCCACATCGAGCAAAGACAGAAAGCTCCCATCACTGCACATCTAAAATGTATTATTAAGTTAATACATTACTGTGCTTATTGTGTTTTCTGTTGTCGAATAAAAAAACAGCCTCACTCTGATGAGAAAATGCTGTAAATGTAAGTGTGTCATATTGCCACATAAGAACTGAAAAAAGCAAATGATGGTGTAAGAAAGGGGCTGGTGACCACATCAACACTTGTGTTTAATACTATACATATTTTAGACAACTTATTTCACATGTTTTCAATCAAACAAAACTCTGAAAGTCGATTATTTCAAACTGATTACATCATGTTGGAATAACAAAACGTTTTCTAATTATTCACAGTCAATATCTTATTGAATTGCTGTCTTCCTCAAAGCTTAAGTGCATTTTGAGATGTTGAGAGTGTGTGTGAATCTGACTGTTCTCAGGTTACATGGCATGTCGTTTCTTCTCCAGGCTTTTTTCAATGCTGTCAACAACCTCCACCGCTGCTTGAGGAATTCTGGTGCCTGGGCCGAAGATACAGCTGACGCCGCTATCGTAGAGGAATTCGTAGTCCTGAAAAGATAAGAAAATACAGCTGGAGTAGGGCTGGGCGATATGACCAAAATCTTATATCATGATATGAGTAATTTATATCACAATTTAGTTATTTTTGCTTTAAATACGGTTTTCTTGATATCAAAAAGTCTCATAATGCTTATCACCAATATCATTTTACAAAAAATTAATACTAGCCAAAGAAAACTCTCACAAGTAAACAGTGATAAAGAAAGAAAAACTTTGTATATACCTACCTGAAAAACTTCAAGAACTAGAAGTACTACATAAAATGTATAAACTAATTAAACGTATAGAAAACAATGCATAGTCTTTACTGTGTAAATTAAATATACATTTATTCTTATTAAAGTTACAAAAGCAAGCAGGGAAAGATTTTCTCTCTCTTTTTTTGTTGTTTGATTAGCATTAATAATGACAGCAGGTAAATTTGGATGCCAGCCCTTTAAGACTGACTGCACCAATTATACTCAAGCCTTGTCTTTCTCAACTGTACCTTCACTGAAGACAACAATTTAACCGTTCAAGCCACTTGTTTTTAAACCTCATTGCTCAAAAACTCACGCAAATGATAAGCTTTCATGTCCGCGCAGCGTAGAAACCTCGCGTGAGCGTCAGAGACGACAGTCCAAAAGCTCTTCCGGTTGACAAATTTCTACCGGCTAATCGTATCTCCCAGTTTACGGCCACCCCAACTTATTGTGCTTAATAACACTTATTATATAATATCGAGCACGTCCCTATTTTCAGTATATATGGTGCTTATAACTCTTTTTAACATCAAGCACATCCCGCTCATTATATCCTCATTCATGCATTTCATCACTCTGAAGTGTCAATAGTGCAGTATTATTTATTTACATTACATTATATTAACATTCTGCCATATAAACGATACAGAAAAGTCTCAAACGATAGACATTTTATTTCGTTATAACTATATATATCCTCATATCGCACAGCCCTAGGCTGAAGTATTCCATAACGTCATGATTAGAAAACTAATTAATTAATTCTTTTTTTTAAAAAGTCAGAATTGTGAGATAAAAAGTTGCAATTGTGAGTTATAATGTCAGAATTCTTATTTTTTTTTATATCTCGCATTCCGACTTTATAACTCGCAATTGTTCTGTGAAAAAAAAGTCAGAATTGTTATCCAAAAATCGCAATAATCTTTTTTTTTTCAGTGACAGAAAGAGGCTTTCACAAACCTGGGACATTTTAAGTGTGCTTTGGAGCACATACTGAGACTAATTTAGTCCAACTAATTGCTTTTAGATAAACACGTCGATCACGGTCATAAACAGATTCGAACCGAAATGGTCTATTATAATGAGCCTCTACAGATATTTGATACATAGAATGATAGATGGACGGATGGATTGATAGATAGATATTATTAGTATTAAAGTATATGACTTGAAATGTACTCTACCAAATTGCTGAAATACCTTTACATAAACAACAAAAGACCACAGAAGCACGTTCTCCTCGCTTTTGAATAGCCTGCTTTTCTTAACTATGCACTATTATATGATCAGCTGCATTTTAGTCACAATCAGCATGACTCTTTTTTCGGGTCGTGACACACTCGTCGAGAACCGCTGATTTAAACCTTCCCTTCCAGAGCGAATCGCATCACAGAAACTCAACATATGTAACAGCTAAATACAGTTATTTATATTATAGTTAGTTTATTTTAACTGCCATGCCAGCCAAACGCTGGTGGAATCTACCTGGTAGATCTGATACAGTGTTAACAAATGGATTGTGCATGAGATGAATTTCCATGATTGCTTCAATTACCACAGCTTTCACATGCACTGGCCCTCAAAGACCAATTAATGACACTCAATGAAGAGGTCTAAGGAACTAAGGCGCTTTCAGACCTCAAACGTAAGTGGAATCTATTTTATGCGTTCATGGACAAGCTCAAAAGACACCGCTGCCGTCGCACCCACACAGCAACACAGTATTCGAAGTATCTAGCGTGTCAGTAACCGCAGGCACAAAGGTTGCTGCACACCATCCACCGTTCATTTACACTAGCTAGGAGATCACTATGTAGGAATGTGTAGACTGACCTTATAAAGGTCCTATTTACACATCACTGAGAATGGACCTAGACTTGAATGAATCAATGATCTAGAATTTATCTGTATTCTGCTGGGAGAGCAAACGACCTCTGGTCCAAGAGGAAAATTTACGTTTTTAATTGTGTTTGGGCTTTAGTTAATTCATTTGATCTGAATGAGCACAGTCTTATAATTATTAATCAGAAAAACAGGGTTATTACTGTTAGATTAGATGATTTGTACATACACTAGTGTTCAAAATGTTGGGATCAGTAAGATGTCCTGGTAACACTTTGCAGTTCATCATTAGTTCATGTTAACTAATGAACATTATTGTACTTATACAGCATTTCTTAATCTTTGTTAATGTTCATTGTAACATTTACTAATACATTATTCATCTAGTTAACGCACTGTGAACATGAACAAACAATGAACAACTGTATTATAATAAACGTTAATGAAGATTAGTAAATACAGTAACAAATGTATTGCTCATGGTTAGTTCGTGTTAGTTAATACATTAACTAATGTTTAAATAATAAGCCTTATTGTGAAGTATTACCGATGGTTTTTAAAGAAATTAATACTTTTATTCAGGAAGGATGCATTAAGTTAAAGAGAGTAAATAATAATAATAATAATAATAATAATGACAATAATAATAATAATAATACGAAAAAGAAATGTTTCTTGAGAAGCAAATGAGCTAAATAAAATGTTTTTTTGAAGGATCATGTGACACTGAAGACAATCAGCTTTGCCATCCCAGAAATAAAGTACATTTTAAAATATATTACAATTGAAAACAGTTATTTTAGATAATATTTCTTAACATATATTATGAAATACTATTTATTATTGTTACTGTTTTACAGTGTTTTTTATCAAATAAATTCAGCCTTGATGAGCATAAGTGAATTCTTGCAAAAGTAAAACACGCGATTCGAATTCAATATAATTTCAAATTCAATATAAAAAGGTCAGAATGCTTAATAAATTGATTTTTTTATCATATGCTGTCGTGCCAAACAACCCTTAATCATGCTGAAATCAATGTTATACGTCTCCTTTCATCAAGACTTATTGCTTCATTAATCAATACAAAAAAAGGTAAATTGACTTTTTGCACTGAGATTCAAAGATTTAACGATCAATAGAGGGAAAAACCTTGACGTTTCTGCCATAAAAAAATGTGGTTTCTTATCTTTCTTTACACATTGCGAATGGTGAACTTTCCGACCGAATGCACACTCAGTCGAGTCTAATCTACATCAATGTCTTCGGGTCTGGACAGATAATTTAAGTTCAATTTTGTCCATATCAAAACAAAGATAACAGCTCATAAACTGTTCATCTTTACATTATAATGCTATCTGAGGTCTAACAGCGTGTCTTAACCAGATGCAATGTAACAAGCAATTTGTCTGACCACACCAGATGCAAAGCAACTACAAGACACCCACAGAATCAAAATCTGAAGAGCATGTGGGTGGAGTCTCTCTGTAAGCACACTGTACACGCAACAAAATTAATAAGCGCCTAATAATCAAAATCAGAAATATAACACCATTTTATCAGGATTAAAAAATATTGAAGCAATCTTCGTTATAGAATGCACTTGTTTATTCACAACGAGTTCGCAGTTTCTTATTTTCCGAGAGTTGCGTCCCAAATGACACACTGTGTACTTATAAAAGTCGTACACTACAAAGTTGAGTACATTTTGCATAAGGTTATTCTGACATTCAGCGTTCACCCTGATAGCCCCTCCCCTCCACTCCGTAATTAAGGGCGTGTTCACACTTGTAGTTTATTCGCTTGGTTCTTTTGCTCCGGATCAAAAAAGATTTACTCCTGGTCCGCTCGGCGTTCACGCTGTCTTTTTTAGCACTGAACCTAAAGATACGAAAAACGGCTTTTGTGACATATTTTGTACTTGTCCAACTTTTAATACAATGCTGTATGCTGGACTACATGTGTTCACTGTATGTGCGTGCATATGATGGAGCTGACAACTCGTGAAGACCTTATAAAAGGATTAGAGTCAAAACAGCGGCAGAATCCCTCCGTCACACACACAAATGAAGATCTGCTGCGAGGAGACGAGGTTCTGATGCCTGTACCGAACTGTGATAAGCAACATCACGACTATGATAAGAAAAAACAGGTATGCTGGAGCTTTCTGTCCTTTTATGGCTGCGTCTAGTGACATAATTTGCTGCTTTTGGTTAGTTTACATGTCTTTAGTCTGTGTTGCGTTCATATTTGAGTTCGAATGGAAAAGTTTGGTATGCAAGAGTGTTTGGATGGCACCGTTCACACTTCTTCAAATGAACTGTACTAACAGAGCAACCGCACCAGAATGTGTTTTAATCGAACCAAACCTTCCGAGTGTGAACAGACCTAAAGCTGCGACATTTGAGTGCATCGCACATTAAATACCTGGAAGATGCACTTAATAAACAGTGTTGAAGTTAAAGTGCACCTTTTTCAGTGTGAACACACTATATGCACTATTTAATCTACAAAATAGCACTGAATAGTGCATAAATACGTATTGGAATGCACCTAAGGTCTTAGTTGAATTACTCATTGTCGCTTACAGTACGGCTGTAAAAGTTCACCCAAAATGTTCAAACTCACTTTAAATTCTTTTAACATCAAATAAAACATAATCAGTACTTGTAAATTGACATTATAAACTGTGCATACTTTGTATGTTGTTCAAACAGTGTTTTAATTTTTAATTGAATAGAGTGGAAGACTGTTCCACAATTGACCCTTCGCAAACAGTTTGATTGACAGGCCAATCATAACCCCGAATCGCCATTTTGTCAGACAAAGCAATAAGGGGAGTTAGTAGATTAACGTTGGTGAACTTGAACTTCAAAAATTGTGTGCGCTCATGTTCATCTGCACTTGAAACAACATTCCTTCACGTTTATTTGATGCTGTAAATGAACTAGTACAAAGAGATGATCGGTTCACAAACCGATTGAAGGAGCTACAGCGATCTGTCATGACACATTAAAGAACTACGGTATTTCTTTTTTTAATCTTCTTTAAAAAAAAATTACGATATATTACATTTGAAACTCTTTCATATGTCTGTCGACGCGTTGTCAGTGTCCTCTTTGCTCCGGGATGTATTTTTCACTTCGTGAGGACATGACGTGTGGCATGAGAGCGCATGGCTTGTCGGACATAACAGTAACTAAAGGGGCCGGGTCTTTGCGAGGGGTCAATTTAGAAGTATTGTAAAAGCTCGATCAGCCTTTGACATGGAACAACAAGGAAATATACCTTTTATCACTTGTCATGGCATTGCATTAGGATACAGTGTAAGGCAAAGCAGTAACTAAACCAGTTAACCAAATAAGAAAAATGGCTTCAAACTTGATAGCAATTTTAATACTCCGCTTTCTTTGTGATCTGTTTTTGTGAAATCGGTCCGTTTCAGTCTAATAAACACGATTCTCTGCACATCTCACCCTGTGCCTCTGCTCATATGCCTAGCTGTCTGTCAGGAGTCAGGTGTTACCTGTGGCGGTATGACCCCTCCGCAGATCACCATGATATCTGGCCGGTTGAGGTTACGCAGTTCTTTGATGAGCTCGGGAACGAGTGTCTTGTGTCCAGCTGCCAGTGTGCTGACCCCCACACAATGCACATCTGCATCCACGGCCTGTTGGGCGACCTCCAGCGGGGTCTGTCATCATGGAAACGGACACAACAAAGAATTAATCCACAGTGAAGTGAAGTATAACACACTATGAATGTACATTATCATTGAAAAGGTTTTTTTTCTTTAAATGAAAGAAATTAATACTTTTATTCAGCATGATGCATTAAATTGCTCAAAACTGATTGTAAAGTTCATTTTTAATTTAGAAAACATTTTTATGTCAAACAATTGCAGTTCTTTTGAACTTTCTATTCATCAAAGAATCCTGAAAACATAAATAATACTGGAGTAATTGAGCTTTGTCATCACAGGAATAAAGTACAGTTTAATCTATATTCAACCATTTTACAATATTACTGTTTTCAGGGCTCCAGACTCATTTTTCCACTGGTTGCACTGGTGGTACCAATTTTCTCAGTTGGTCGCACTTGCTTTTCTTTTTTTGCTACAACATCGGATTAATGCTTGATGAATAGTCGTCTTAATCTTAAATATATTAAATCACAGTGGCTGATTGCTGATATAAATCTGATATATATATTTTATATTTATTTTAATTCATATTTAATAAATTAGAAATATGAAAAGTATGAAAAATAAATTAATATATTTAATAATAATATAGTCGCTGACAGACTAACTGCGCAGGAGCGCGAGCGCCATCGATGAACCAGTGGTTACACAACATTTGAATTTTCGTGCTTATATACATTACCTTGACAACACTATTTGACGTTAGGGCAGGCCAAACATTTTTCTTTCGCGGCCTATTGAGGAACTCTGGTCTAAGCCATTGCTGTTGAAGTAACTTAGTGCCTTTCTACCTGTGCGCTCATCATCAGTTGTGTCTGTGTGCTGGCTCGTCCTTTCCACCAGCATCCTTGACCTCCAATCTTTGTTTGAAAGTATTCAGCTATTGACCTTTTCATTTTTATATGGCTTAATTCCTAAATTTCCTGACTTCCTAATTGCCGCGTTTCATCATTATTGAGCAATGCGCGTGTACGTTCGCTCTCTAGCGGTTTATAAATAGAACTGTATGTGTCTTGCGGAAGAACATTGTAGCCGGAACTACTTCTCTCTATTTTTCTATGACGAGTCACGCAGGTACTGTGATACTCCGCAGCGGAGCAGAGCCCGGTCTGAAACAGTCCGAATATAAACACTTATTATAGGCGCACCGTAGTGATTCAGGATAAGGCAAAAACACGGTTTTGAAAATGGATTCATGATATACTCGTTCATTATATACCTTTTGTTCATTTTGGAAAGTAAACAGATACGGACGGCTGCTGATACCTCGTTCTGTTACACACGCGCGAATAACATGATCATGCACTCGCACAAAGGCGACCACATAAAATTTTAACTCGCACATCCTCAAAAAAATGGTTGCATTTGCGACCATTTTGGTCGCAGTCTGGAACACTGGTATTACTGTATTTTTGATCAAATAAATGCAGCCTTGGGAAGCAATAGAGACTTCTTTCACAAACAAAACAAACCTTACTCACTCCAAACCTTTGAATGGTGGTGTACATTAATGTGTTCGGGGTCAGAGAGACATTGGCTTTTCAAATGAACGTCACAATCTGAGGGTGGCGCTAATGAGAAAACCGGATTATTCTTATTTTGAAAACGGGAGAAGTGGGAGCTTAACTCAGAGGTATGCGCTTGAGCCGCTCAGCCATGGATTCAATGTTTTGATGTCTATGGTTCAGAAAGGATCTCTTAATTGATGATAGATTTGTCTAGTCTTTAATGGAAACACGAATGCCAAAATGTGGGAGATAAACATGATTAGGAAAAGTTAAGCTCCATGAAGTGACATCTTAATCGTCTTTGACACATGGATGACTTTCAGAGAGGAGAGGAGATATTTTTACCCTGAACGATTAGTCTCGTATACAAATAAAAACTCTTTTATATGGGAACAAAAATGACTCTGTCTTTCATACCTGAAAAAGCGGGCCGACGTCCACGTCAAACCCAAGGTCTGCGAATCCAGTAGCGATGACCTTTGCCCCTCTATCATGACCATCCTGTCCCATTTTTGCCACGAGCAGACGGGGATTTCTGCCTTCATGCTTTTGAACTGTACGATTCTGAGAAAAGAAAAGAGCACATGGGATGATATCAGCAACATGATGACTTAGATAAGATTTCTGTGTCATTTTTGAAGCTTGAAAAATTGTCATTTTGTACTGAAACAGTCACATATGGGTTTGGAACTACAGGGTTAGTAAATAATTTTTTGGCTACTCCTTTAAAAAAACTGAAACAAAATAGCATATAAAAATGAGATAAATAAATGTTGCATTGGCAACTTACTGAAATAAGTTGAAGTTCTAAAATGACAAAAACTAAAATAAAAATAAAGCGTTATAGAAATATAAAGCTTTATTTAAATATATAAATAAAATATATAAAATATATTTAATTTATATTAAATATATATATAAAAACAACAAATTCTGCAAAAACAAACTAAAATGTAATTATTAAATATTGAAAAATATAAAAATATAACAATTACAAATATAAGTATTGATTAAATTAAAAAATACTACAACAGCATATAAATAATCAAAAAATAAGACTTATTCTTACTTAAGAAACTGGACAGTATCTGGTGTTAATCAAATGTCTGGTATGTATATAGTTATGTTTCCATAAAACTTTGAAATGACACGGTGTAGAACAATATGATGTACAATGTGCCATGAGAGACCTGAGATCAGTCTGGAAGATCTGGATCTTTTGAAGGTTTTGTGTTAAATATTTATGGTGGTGTTTTTATTTCTATTATTTCACTCTCATCTCATCGGTCAAACTGAGGTCACAACGGGGAGGGTAGACATACTTTAATCTGACTTCAGAAAATTCTTAGAAACACAAATACAGAGATACAGTGGAACCTTAGAGCTTTTCTCTGTCTGAGGCATCCTGATTTATCATCAATTCATTTAGTGCTTTATGACAATAACAATGTCGACGCCATAAGGGTCAAAAAGGAAGTTATCATGGGGTTATCAAAAAAAATAGTTTTTATTGTTCAATGCAACATTTGACTTCTTTTGGTGTGCATGAGACAAAAGTCTTCATGAGAAGGTTATACCAGAGGGGAACCTGGGTCATCATCGAACTCAGTCCTAATGAAGACCTCGATCATTCAGATTATTTTGAGTATATTCCATGTTCATTTTGCTTACATTTGAAAAAAAAATTTCTCAGCGACTGCTGTAAATGATAAAAATGACCATGACAAAAAACAAGTAAACTTTAAACTTTTAATTGCACATATGTAAAATAAAGTATAATAAATGATAAAGTGAATAAAAAAACAAAACTTTAAACAGGAAATGATTGCAAAAATGATAGTAAAATTACAAAAAAGTAATTCTACACTGTAAAAAATGGTCGTGATTTTAACGGTAAAAGACTAAAAAAATGCTACGGTGAAAGACTATTTCTCCTTAAGTTTCCATACTATTTACGGTTAATAACTGTAATAGATCTAACGGTATATTTAATGTCATTTTATGGTAAAATACTGTTAAATTTACAGTTATTTGAAATGAAAAATAACAAGTCATTATATGATTTACAGTGAAAAACAGTTCCCTGCCTGACACTTCACATTTGATGTTTCTTCTAAGTTTTTTCTAATCAATTATGTACATTAGGGTTTTATGTTACATCTAATGTTGTTAAATTAATGAATATTGCATTTTCAAAATTTCATGTGTTACCATGATGGTATTTAGTGTTTGTGTGAATGACACTGTGTGCACCTTCTATGCATTAGTATCATCATTCTCAGCTTGTGCTTTGCTTGTGATGAACTTTAATTCATCATGTGACACTCATCACCACTGTGATTGGTGGTTGTCACTGTATTACAAAAGTACAAAACAGATATTAGTACTTCAATAGGTTGGTAAATTAACATTATATCAGTTAATAAACAGATACATTTTTTACCATAAAATTAACAGCTTTTTTTACAGTGTGTAAAATAAACCATATGTAAACCATTAGGGTTATGAACCATAATTATTACCATATAAACTTTAAAATTATACAGTTTTGAACTTTAAAACCGACAGCTGTCGTGTAACACCTAAAATGTTGCAACCGAATTTTTTACAGTAAAGTTCTGGCAACCACAGCTGCTGTTTTCTTACCGTAAATTTTACAGGGATTTATTTGACAGTGTACATACAGTCAGTATAGTGTATTTTATATATATATATATATATATATATATATATATATACACACACACGCACACACACACATATATATAAAAAAATGACTTATTCTATTTATTTTTGCATGTTTGGGATCATTATCATGTTAGAAAATACACACTTGCTCTCTTCCTCTCCAAACAGATCCTTCATACTACATTGTTGCTAGATTGTGTTCTTGGCAACAGAATTCCTAAATATTGCTCCATTTTCAAAGTTCCAGCATTTGGTATTAAATCACTCCAGTTATCTCCAACCAACATATCTGAAAAGGTCATTTTAACAACAGAACACTGCTCCAACCTTTCTAACTCCAGGTTTTGCAGTAGATCAAACAAATATATGGTTTCTTTACTGGTACACGACTTCTCAATTCAGCCTCTTGTAGCCGTTGGCTTATAGCTCAAGATGAACGTGGAGGTTGGAGGTCTGATTCAGCTCTTTAGAGGCTAGTAAGTAATCTTTATGGATATAGAATACAGTAAGAAAGCAGCCATATTGACATGGGGAATGAGTACAGTTCCAGGAAGTGGCACTCAGTTTTAGACAGAGGAATTTGCAAGCTCCCACCTGTTATGTGCCAGCGCTATCTCCTCATGCTCGCCGAACTCGCTGCGGTATGCTCCGCTCACCATGCGCGTGCTGGCCTTGTGCTCCCCGAAAACTGATTTCATGGCATCTGTGATCTCCCCCACCGAGCACCTACAGAATCCAACAGAATCCTTTAATCCACAAATAACCACATTATATCATGCAACATAATTCCTTTATTGTTGTTTGGATTGTTGTATGATTGAATTTGTGTTTGCAGTGCATTAAAGAGGCAAGAATTGCATTCCATTTGTTCAAAGCGTGTGATCCCCCAATCTGCCGCTGAGAAACGGCAGCTTTGCGCTAAGCTTGGTCAAACACAGACACGCGGCACTAACTCGAGTTCTTCCATCCAGATTTCCAAAAGCAAGACTGTATATAATATGGAAAACAATCAGAGTTCAGACAATGTCTTAACGGGTTAGTTCACCCAAAAATGAAATTTCTGTCATTAATTACTCACCCTCATGTCATTCCAAACCCGTAAGACTTTCGTTCATCTCCGGAACACAAATTAAGATATTTTTGATGAAAAAATAGGGGGAATCTGAACCACACATAGGGAGCAACGTCAATGTTAAACAAAAATACAATGTTGAAATAGTCCATGTGACTATAGTGGTTCAGAATTAATGTTATGAAAATAAAATGAATTTATTCAAAAATAAATGACTTTATTCAACAATTTCTTCTCTTCCCTGTCAGTCTCCTACGCAGTTGGCATAGTAAACACAGTGCAGCGCTTCTGGGTTCTACGTCAGAACGTTGACCCAATAACTCCATATTGGCAGATGCTGTTCACGTGAGTACCACGACACAGGCGCGTGATGCTGAAGGAGAAATCGACCAATAATGATTCAGCGCTCGGACGTAGAACCCGGAAGCGCTGAACTGCACATCAAAAATATCCTAATTTGTGTTTCGAAAATGAACGAAGGTCTTACGGTTTTGGAACGACATGAGGGTCAGTAATTAATGACAGAATTTTCATTTTTGGGTGAACTAATCCTTTAATGTACACCAGGGTTATTATAATAACTAATTTATAACTAGTTGAACCAAGGCAATGTTCATTTAGATTAACCTGATGTACTAGAAATGAAATAAAATTTAATAAAAAGTATACAAAAAAAAAAACCGTGATGATAAAACCCACCACAAATTTCTAAAGCTTTAACCGAAATTAAAATGGAAACAGAGAATATAAACAAAAACTAAATATTATCAAAAACTATAATAGTATCTCAATGATACTAAAATAACACCGACTGTTTCTTTGCGACAGATTAATATTTATGAAAATTATTAGATCAAAACTAATTAATAATAAATGCACACAATACTGATAAACAATTCATGCTCTAATGAATAATAAATGAAACACTGGGAAGTGATATCTTACATAATAAAGAAGAAAATTCTGCATCACTAAAATGAACATTTTTCACATTTACTGAATGTATGAGAAACTATATCTTTATCATTATTGTTATCATCCTCGTTGTGAAAAGGCCTTTAAAGGGTCCCATAATTAGGCCCACTTTATCCACTAACCATTCAGAAATGTTCAGTTGCATTCTAAAAGTTGTAACTTCTTCCTGAGTTTGGTGTAAAATGACGGCATAGTAACAACACTACTACAACAACAATTCCTCTTCTCTAAAGCAGCCCAACATGGTCTCAACCCCTTTATTGCGTGTTGCCGGGGCTGGGTTTATGTAAATTTTGGCGTTTGTGATGTCACCAACCCAGGAAGAAGCTCATTGTAGTCCCTACCAGCCGTTTGTTGTAGTCCTTAAAAAGCGATTTCGGTAAAAAAAAAAATATCTCCCTTTGCATTGAACTTTGAGATGCTGTTTATGATCAAACGGCATCATTACACACTAACTAACGTTAAAAAGGTGAAATCATCAAGGTTCAAATCAACCTTTTGTGAGAGTGTTTGTGTTTTCAATTGAGAGTTCTAACCAGTTTCTCTGAATCAGGAAGACATAAAAGCGGACTCACCGGGCTCTAGCAGCCTCCACGGCGAGCTCCAGTAGGTTTCCATCTCTGGTTCGTGCACACTGCTCGATCGCGGCCAAGCACCTCTTCGCCGCCTCTGCATCCCTGCTTTCTCTGACCTGCAATGCAAGCGCAGCTTCATTATGATGTGCAAACATTGACCCTGGATGACACAGTGTACAACAACATGGAATCAGCTAGATTTATAAAACATGGGTGAATATATCAGGGGTGACATTTAAAATCATGTAGATGGAGGTGTAGGAGAACACTGAAAACAGTGTGGTGGAAAACAGTGTCTCAGAAAACAGCATATTTAAATAACTGACAAAAGTACAATGAAAAGATTTCCGATGTTTTCACGGACCAACTTGATTGTTTTTCATACATTTAAGTGTTTAGATGGCTGCAAAACACTCTAAAAAAGTTGGGACAGAGACGAAATAAAAGTGAAAAGACTAGAATATTCAAGTTAAACTGTTTTAAAATAGTCCACAATAAGCAGGTGAATTGAAATTAGATGAGGGTAACGTGATTTGGTATAACAGAAGTATCCACCAAAGGTTCTGTCTTTAAAAGCATGATTTATGCCAAATTTCATTTCAAATTTACATCAAGGCTATTTCATGCATTTACATTTTCAACATCGATTTACGGACTATCATCGCATGAGAATTCCAAGGCCCCGTGCTGTCGAGTTTACTCTTAGAGTAACAACAGCTAAAACGACCTGCAAGAAAGTCTTCACTCCAGAGAAGTGGTAATAGGCCCACAAAATGCCACAAATAGGCTCACAGTCATTTGAACTCGTAAAATGCACTCTTTATCACGTAAAACTGCTCTATAGAAAACATGCAGCACAAATAAGTGGTGAATTAGATCTTCACAAAGAGCCATGCATTATTTGAAACTCATGACATTAATTTGAATCAATCTTCAGAGGGGGAAGTAGGACAACAAAGGACACTATTTGGTCCGATGCACAAGAAATTATGTCATATTTGCCATACCATAGCCCTCACCTTCCTGTTTAATTTGCAATGCCGAACCGACTGTACAGTATCATTCATTACTGAAAGCTCATGATATATATATATAGACTAATCCTTTGCGGGGAAAGACAAATGCCCTCTAACATCAAAGCATTCAATCTGATTTGATGCAGATCATCAACTGATGACCAAATGAAATGCACTTCAGCGGACCCACTATATCATCAAAACTGGCTATTAATATTTCTCAGCCGATTTGAGTTTTTAAGCTGGCTTGTCGTTCTTAAAATACACAGGATTTCCAAACAGCTCAAACAGAAAAGGCTAAATGTATCGCTTATATATTAATGTTCAAAAGTGAAATATTACTATTTGAAATCATTCTATTTGAATACATTTTCAAACGTAATTTATTCCTGTGATGGTAAAGCTGAATTTTCAGCATCATTACTTCTCTTAGTCTTCATTCAGAAATCATTCTAATATACTGATTTGCTGCTCAAGAAACATTTATCATTATTATCAAAACTGAAATCAGTTGTGGTGCCTAATATTTTTGTTAAAACTTGGATACATTTTCTTCAAGATTCTTTGAGGAATAGAAACAGCATATATTTTAAAATCGAAAATATGATCTAATTTAATGTATCCTGGCTGAATATTTTTTCTTTTAATCTTATTGGCCCCAAATTTCAGAAAAACAAATCCACATGGGATTGCAGATGTCTTTGTAGAGGCTTTGATGTAATGAAACCCTCAAGTTCATTTAATTAGAATGAGAACAGTTTTAACACAGATCAAAGACACGTTTCAATTGGTTTTACAGTGAAAAGTTGAAAATATCACATTGTCAAGGTTATAAATAGCCTCTTCAATCGAACACATTTACTGAGATAAAACTGATTGTTTAATATTGTTACCTCGAAGTCACTATGAAATTAAAACCGACAATTTTTTAATTAAATATCGCAGTATTTATTATTATTATTTATTATAAATGATTTATCCGTGCACTTCATTTTTTTTTTTCAATTCCTGTGCCTCATAATCTTTAATCAAAATAACTTCCTCTTGCAGCGACATCTCTTCTCTGATATGTTTACAGTCACGGCGGCGGTGCAAACTGGTGCTCACACCAGATCCACCAATAGCAAACCACAACCATCCAATCAATTCCCGATGATCAAAATCAAGTCCTTCCCAACATTTACTCAATTTTGAAAAACTATTTCACTCAAAAACATCAGCAGTCGTGGCCTAATGGTTAGAAAGTCAGACTGGTAATCAGAAGTTTGCAGGTTTGAGTCTCAATGCCGGCAGGAAATGACTGAGGTGCTCGAGCAAGACACCAAACCCCCAATCACTGCCTGGGCGCCACAACAAAAATGGCTGCCCACTACTCGGTGTGTGTGTGTGTGTCCACGGTTTGCAGTGTGTATATTCACTCACTACTAATGTGTCTGGACTAACTTGAATGGGTTAAATGCAGAGGACAAATTCCGAATACTTGGCCAACAAGTCACTACAAGTCATTACAGTTGGGAAGAAAAGACTATCACAACCTCCGTTTCATGCCAACTTTAAAGGGTAAGTTACCCAAAAATGAAAATGTTGTCATTAATTACTCACTCTCATGTCGTTCCAAACCCGTAACACCTTCGTTCATCTTCGCACTAATTAAGACATTTTTCCGATGAAATCCGAGAGCTCTCTGACTTCTCCATACACAGCAATTTAATTTCGACTGTCCATGTCCAGAAACGAACTAAAAACATCTTTAAAATTGTCCAAGTGACTACAGTGAATTAAGGTTCAACCTTAATTTTATGAAGCGATGAAAAGCGAATAGTTTGTGCGCAAAAACAGAACAAAAATAACAACTTCAATACAATTTCTTCTCTCCCATGTCCGTCTCCTACGCAGTTGATGTAGTAAACGCAGTGCAGGCTTCTGTTTTTACGTACAAAAAGTATTCTCGTCGCTTCATAAAATTAAGGTTGAACCACTGTAGTCATGTGGACTATTTTAATGATGTCTTTAGTTCCTTTCTGGGCCTTGAAAGTGTTGGTCAAATTGCTGTCTATGGAGTCAGAGAGCTCTCAGATTTCATCAAAAATGTCTTAATTTGTGTTCCAAAGATGAACAAATGTATTACGGTTTTGGAACGAGTAATTAATGACCGAATTTTCATTTTTGGGTGAACCAACCCTTTAAGTCCAAATCACTGCATCCCTTAACAAACCACTGTATAGTTCTGTGTCAATGTCATTCATTTTCTTCAACATTTACATTGTATTGCAATGATGAACCCAATGTTGATGGTTTATCTGAGTCTGAAGAACGAAATAATCAATTATGCCCATTTCAACGGAGCACTTCAAGAGCTGGATTGAATTAAAGCACTTGATTGTGATTAGGTAACTTCACAGAGTGCTCGATTGGGAACAGACCATACGTGACCATCTCAGATCGCGTCAATACGGATGAAGGCACTCGACTTCAAAATTCATGCAGTGAATCATCGCCGGAGGGAACTAACCTTCCGCAGCTTTTCAATCTGCTTGTTACGCACAGCTGTGTTGTCGATGGCAAGCACGTCGACGGATTCTTCCTTCTCCAGGCGATATTTGTTGACCCCCACGATGACCTCAGAGCCTATAGTAAGACAGAGACAGTGTGAGAGGGCATCAGTAGGTGAGACAAAATAATGAAGGGCAAAACTAGATGCCTGGAGCTGAGATAAACCATCACAGCATGGCAGACCTCTGTGCATGACCCTGTAGGTCTAGATCAGAGGATGCAGATTTAATGGGCTCCTTTCAGTTCATTATGACGTGAGGCTAATCATCCAAATAGAAACGAAAGCTCACAGGGATGTTCTATCATCTCACAGCACATGTTCATTAAACACAAACACAGATCTCTAGGGATATCATTGCAACTGAGTTTTGACTATTGGAACCTATGTAGTTTAAATCAGAATAAGATTTATTGTCTAGTATTCAGTGCACAGACAAAATAACAATAAGCAACAAATAACTGAAATAAGCGATAAGTATATAAAAAACATATTATAAGAAAGACACAATAGAGAATATAAGCATGGACAAATATGGTAGACATAATTATCCAGGGGAATGTGAATAAGAGGAGGATATGTTAAATAAATATAAGTACAAATGATTGGTCTTGCACCTTTTTTTTTTTTGTTCACAGGGGATGCAATAGACCATGTTACATATTATCCAGTGCCAAAACCACCCAGGAAGAGTGAGTGGGAAAATTTTGAAATGATGATGCAATACTAAGTGCGAATACATGTAAAGTCTTACATTAGAGTTTCATTCATGTGTATTAGCTTGGAGGTCATCTATATGCTAGTGAACTCATACACTTACTATAGTATGATTGAGAAACTATAATAATTTTATTTATTTTTAATAATTTTATATCATTTAATTAATTGGATCAAAAAGAGAAAGTAAAAAAGTTTTTTTTTTTAAATCTTCTGAACTTGAGTCATCAAAAAAATCCAATTTTTTATCAGTTTCTATAAAAATATTATGCAGCACAACTGCTTTCAACAATTATAAGAAATGATTCTTGAGCCGTAAGATTGATTTCTGAAGGATCATGTGACACTGAAGACTGGAGTAACAATGCTGAAAATCAGCTTTGATCACAGGAATAAATTACATTTTTTAAATATATTCAAATAGAAAAAAATATTTTAAATTGTAATAATACTTCAATCTCAATCACAAGTATTTTTGATCAAATTAATGCAACCTTGTTGAGCATAAGAGACTTTTTAATATCTTACCGACCCCAAACTTTTGAACGGTAGCGTACACATTAAAAATTCGCAACCCTGGAAAGCAAACAAAAAACTGATGACTCACCCTGCACCACACAGATTTGTCCCATCAAATGCTCTCTAGCTCCCCTAATACCATCTGCAACTAGCAAATCCTGATAAAGTCAACTACTTAAAAAGAGAGACTTTCTGAAAACTTTAATACAGAAATAACAAACCCTGAACAAGTGAATGACAGGACAGAAGATAAACAACAGGCTGGACCACTCATGCATATTCCACCACTCATTCACATTAGGAACATCCGTCGAGGACCCTCAAGATCAAAGCCTCGACTGTCCAGGGTCTGAACAAATGCGGGGAAGTGCAGACATCTGCTGCAAACCCAATATGGGTTAGTTTCTGTTTGAAATGCTGCTCCTTGCATCTTCTGGGCAGCTCCTGGGTGACTGTGAAATTCTCTGATAACCAGAGCCAGAGAAGGACATCAGAAGGTCATACAGAAGTGTTGGAAAACTGAGTTTAGAGAGGGCTCCGAGTCCATTCAGGAAATATTTACACAAACATCTAAGAACACATTGAACATCTTGGATTTGAAATCCTATTTAAACCAGTGAAGAAAGTTTAAGACTCAGAAAAAGCAAAACAAAGAAACACTGCTGAAAGTACTACCGTTATGTGACTTTTTTGAATTCAGCTTCTACCTCAAATTGTTTAGCTAATGATATAAAATAATAAATTAAAAAACAGGCATAATATAAACAAGCAGAGACTCTTGCCGATTCTTGAGAGCAGTGCGATAGGCTCTAATAAGATGGATGTGTGGCTCATAGCAGGTGTAGCTAATGCTTCCATCACTTTATTAATGTGATCAATTATTTACACACTTTCTGTCCACCAGGAGTCCATCAGGACACGCTAGAGTGTCTTCTGAAGTCTTTAGCGATAACGGTGTGGCGTTCACCCAAAGAAATTATCACTTGCACTAGCCTACAGCTACTAAAATATCCAGCTGTGCAGCATATGTGGGACATTTAAAGTATGCATAATTCCTTGGAGAAACAGTCACTTGCAAAACATTACCTGATGTGAAGTAACATTAGGTTAAAGACATCAAACTTCAGGCCTGAGGATTGGAAATAGAAGCATTCATATGAAAATGAAAATCATCTTTTTGTGTTTCATACTAGCATGCAGGGTTAATATTTATATTTATTCAAGATAATTACTGCATGTCCGCCTCATGCATGTTAACAGACTGCCCCCTAGTGGCACTGCGTTTATGCATCAGCAAAGCATAAAGAGAGATGGGATTCAATTAATGCATCACGAAGGTTCTGCCGATTGCATGTCAATGTCTGAGATCAGGGACTTAAAGACCTTTAGACTACACAGAGAGCACGATTCATTAAAAACAATATCAACGTTAATATCTGTGCAGCGGCAGTTCTGGTTCACAAGCAGAAGAATGCGCATTGATCAGAGCATTATGCACATCTGTATACAGAGATTTTTGTGCCATCTGTCACAAGTCCTCCGCTGATGTCAGAGAAATCTACTTCAAAACAATAACAGCAGATGCCACAAGATTCAAAACAAAATGTTCGCACTTCTTTCCACTAACGTCCAAGGATTTACATGAATTCTTTTTTTTCCCCTCTCTGAAAGTAATGAACTTTTGCATCACACTCGCAGCATCCTTCACATTTCCATCACATCTAAAATTATGTTTTTAACAGCATACCGTGGTGGAAATGACATTTTAAACATTTCTGGAATTAAATGCTCAAATTCTTTCCAACTCTAATTTTATAGCTAGCATATTTATGCATACTAAAAACATACAATTAAATTATATTTTCACAAATAGGCAAAATTAGTGCTCGGTTGGAACACACCATAAAATGTTTGGTTCACAAGTGATTTACCTTGAGTTTGATGGTCATCTTCACAAATTACAGGTTATGGCACAACAAAGGAAAAGTTGTAATTTGTCTATACACTGATATAAAAAGTATATATATAAGTAAATATATATATATATATATATATATATATATATATATGTGTGTGTGTGTGTGTGTGTGTGTGTGTAATGTTTATGATTGTTTTTATCTTTATTTAGACAGTAATAAAAATATAATAAGATTTTCTAATAAGTATTTTTCTAGCCTGAAAGTCTGGTGACATGGGTAAAACAAAAAGATTTTTTAGAAATAATATAACGAATCTATTCTACAGATCCATCAAATTAAATTGAACATTTTTTAATACAACAAAATCACTTTGTAAAGACTGCAGAGAGCAATTTTTAGCCAATTCAAAGCTGAGCATATGTACTTCAGAGATTTCCATTACTTTTTTCAATTTTAAAATTCCCTGTTATTTCAAGGTTTTCAATGACAGTGTGAAAGTGCTAAATGTTGCTGCTTGACTTGACCGTTTAAATTCTTTCCAGGCCATTGTGTTCCAATGCCTTTTCAGAAATCTAATTTCTGAGCCTATCAAACTGACAACCCTGATAACATGTCACATTACCTTCAAGACAGGTTGTATTACTGCTATTGAGTTCGAAATGAACAGATGTCACCCCAAAACACACCTTACATTCAAAACCTTCCTCAAACATTGCTGATTTTTCATGGCAAGCATGTCAGAGCTTTTGAAAGCCATCTGTCAACAGAGTGCAATGACATAAGCCGTTTCGTGGACGTGTGGTCTGGTTCAGAAAAGTCCCCGTTTTTGCTCGACTGATTGATTGATGTCACAAAAGCAGGCGAGAGGATTCTAACATGACATCTGCCTCAATACCTACTGACCTGTGAACAGCTTCTTATCTACTTATAGCTAAAGAAGAGGAGACATCTACTCGTAATTCCCTGAACCTTTCCCATTGAAGTAACCCCTCCTGGAGTCAATCATCAGGTGCATCAATCACTTCCTGAAATGGTTACAAGGTCATCACTAACCTAGCTTACTATAAGTGATGATGCTTTTTTCAAGCAGAGAGAGCACAAGTCGGAGAACCCTGTTGTTAGGTGAAGAAAATGTAACTGGCAATAATTAGAGATAATTGTCTTTCTGACAGAGGATGCATCTGCTTATTTACTCTAGATCAGTAATTCAGTAATTGACGTCATTGTGTTTTAATAACGAAAAAATGGATCATATCCTTGCCTTTGTGTTTGAATAATTAGTTTTTGCCTTGAAAGAGTTGCATTTTGTTGTTTTTGGCGGGCGTGTTAGAGTGGGATTCTGTTAGGTGGTCCTCAGAAAAAAATTGGAAGATAAAGTGGTCCTTGGGCTGAAAAAGTTTGAGAAACACTGCTCTAGATAGACACATGTGCGTTAGCTGGAGAAGCCTGAAACTGTGGAAACCCATTCGAGTAGAGCTGTGCTTGTATTCCAATTGCTTAAGCAAGTGCAAACTTCTTTGATGAGTAGATTAGCAGAGGCCATTTGCTTTGGTCACGAGGTTTTTAAAATAGCACTACATAGTTAAATGTGACATTAGTCACATGTCCTGGGGTGTAATCATGTATTCAGGCATGGGTATATGAGTGATTCATGTACCTGAATCAATGCGAGCTTGTCTGCGGGCGGCACATTCCTCGATGCGCAGTTTCGGAATTCCCTCGGCAACAGCACGAGCCATACCTCCCATGTCCTCAATCTCAGTGATGAACTAAACAAGACACAATGAGAGCAGGATTCATGTAAACATACACAAACATCACAGATATTGCTGAAACAAAAGAAAAGTTTTTTAGCTTCGAAGCAGTTTTTTGATCAGCCAATCAACTAGATATTGTTGAAAGTGTCGTTTTTGTTGTTTTTTTTTGCACAAAAAAAGTATTCTCGTCACTTTATAATATTAAGGTTGAACCACTGTACTCACTGAGAAATCGGATTTTATCAAAAAAAATCTTAATTTGTGTCCCGAAGATGAACGAAGGTCTTATGGATGTATGACATGAGGGTGAGGAACTGACAATTTTCATTTTTAGGTTAACTAACCAATAGGAACATCAGAGATTATTTTAATTAAGCAATGACTTGTTTTTAAAATTATTTAAAATTATTTGTCAGGAAATTATTATTGTATCAGAAAACTGATATGGTTGTCATTAATTTGTTAATAATAATAATAATATGCATTAAGTAAAAATGAAGTAATTATATCAATTTTAAATTCTGCAGTAGTAACAATAATTGTACTACAACTGATAATAATATTCATAAAATACAATTTTACACATGTATTAATTAATCAAATTAGTCAAATTAATAAAATTCAAGTAAAATTACATTTATTTATATAGCGCTTTTTACAATATTGTTTTAAAATGAATTAAATTTTTACATTTGTAAAAAAAATAATCAATTATGAAACTTTTAGCTGAAAAACTTCTAACTTCTTTTAATAAAACAATAAAACAGATATTCTATCATCATTATAATTAAATAATTATTATATTATTATCATTACTATTTAATATGTATTACTATTTACTTATGCAACATTTAAAGTAAAATAAAAATATTATAAGTACCATTTAAGTCATCCAACAAATGTATTATTATTTATTTCGAAAAGTATTATTAATTTTAGTAATGATATTATTATTATCTTTATTATTATAACTTTATAATACTGGCTACATTATATTTTACAGTTTTTATTATTATTATTTTTTTTTTTTTTTTTACAGTTTTTAGCCGTAACAAAAATCCATATCAGGCAACATTCATTATGTGCTTTTTAAGAGGCATGAAGTGTTTAATTACTGGATTTGGATCAAGTGGATTTAGCATTATGTGGACATATGAGGGGAAAAATCAATTAACATTAAAGATTATAATTATATACATTGGTCACCACTGATTATGACGCACAACATTAGATATCCACGCATAAATATCTGCAAATTAAAGAAGGTTTATCAAGGTAATAAAGATTTAAAATGAGGTTCTCTGTAGTACGAACCATAAGCGCGGAGTTGTACATATCATTGGTGAGGGACTCCATCATGTAGGACCCACCCCAGGGGTCAGCCACCTTCGGGATGCCCGACTCCTCCTGGAGGATGATCTGTGTATTGCGGGCAATGCGGGCGCTCTTGACCGTGGGCAGACCCAGAGCCTCGTCAAAAGAGTTAGTGTGCAGAGACTGTGTGCCGCCAAATACTGCAGCCATGGCCTCGATTACGGTACGAACCACATTGTTGTAAGGGTCCTGAAGGACAGATGCATTTAATCATCAGATCCATACATCACAATATAATTTATGTTATGCATTTTTGACCAATGATATTTCACCGGGGCATAACAACCCAGCACATCATCAAATGACAAAATGTCACATACTGCCAGTCAAGATACACTTTACTACATCACATCTTATTTAATGAGCCGTCGTCCAAAATCGTTCAAAGAGCAAGAGAATCAGAGTTCAGCGGCTGCGAATGAGCCTGCGGCCACAATACCTGCTCAGTGAGGGACCATCCAGATGTCTGACAGTGAGTTCTCAGCAGGAGGGATTTGGAGTTCTTGGGTTGGAATTTCTCTTTGATGAGCGTCGCCCACAGACGGCGTGCGGCTCTCAGCTTCGCTATTTCCATATAAAAATTCATGCCGATGCCCCAGAAGAATGACAGTCTAAAAAGAGATTGTGTATGTCTTTCAAACTGTATATAAAACCTTTAGAAAACTTAGCATATATATGTAATTAATACTTAAAGGGTTCACCCAAAAATTTAATTCCTGTCTCACCCTCACGCCGTTTCAAACCCATAAGACCTTCATTCATCTTCGAAAGATATTTTTGATGAAATCCGAGGGTTTTTGAACCACACATACGTTCCTTCACATTCCTTTACTTGAGGTCTTTACGTTCCTTTAGGTTCTTTATGAATGCCGGCTCATTATTGGCGAGCTCCTGCGTCAGCGTCACACGCATGTGTCGTGCTGCTCACGCGAACAACGTCGGCCAACACAGAGCCGGTATTCTGAAGTCATTATTTTTGTTTTGTTTTTGTGTGCTAAAAGTATTCTCGTCGCTTCATGCAAACCACAGTAATCACATGGACTATTTTAACGATGTCTATAGTACCTTTCTGGACCTTGACAGTGGAAAAGATATTGCTGTCTATGGAGGAGTCAGAGAGCTCTCAGATTACATCAAATATATCTTAATTTGTGTTGAACGAAGGTGTGAAACGACATGAAGGTGAGTACTTGATGACAGAATTTTCATTTTTGGGTGAACTAAGCCTTTTAAGGAATAGCTCACTCAAAAATGAAATTGTTGTCATTACATACTCCTCATGTTTGAAACCTGTATGAGGTTCTTTCTTCTACTGAACACAAAAGAAGACCCATAGTAGGAAAAAAATAATAATATGGAAGTCAATGGGTGCCGTCAACTGTCTGGTTACCAACATTCTTTAAAATATCTTTTGTGTTCAGTTGAAGAAAGAAATTCATACAGGTTTAAAACAACTTGAGGGTGAGTAAATGATGGCAACATTTTCATATTTGGGTGAACTAACCCTTTAATATGCATTAAATAAAATGTATAATAATGGAATTCATTAGAAATATTGAAATATTTATTCATATATAGAATTAGCAATAATAATAACAACAATATTTATACAACCAATTTGATACACTTTATTAATGAATAAAAATGTATCAATTAAAACTGCATTAAATAAACACACGGACTAATTATATGTATTGCTAATATAATTATTATTACGCTTAATAATATTAATGTATTATTTTATTATCAATGAGACTCATTTTTTATTTAATATGCATTGAGTAATATAAATTTTACTACTAATAATAATAATATGTATACAATCAATACCATTTAATGTATGCAATTATGAATTACATAATATTAATTAATAAAAATGTGTACATTTAAGTTTGTATTAATTACATAAATATATATTAATTAATAATATAAGTTTCTATTAATATTATTATTATGTATGTTATTTTATTATTGTTTTCACCATTATTATTTGATAAACATTGAGTAATATAAATATTTAACATTATTTTATATTACTATTACTTTTAATAATAATACTAATAATTGTAGAATTGTAGAGAGATGAAAGGGAATGTCACTGAATCTCAGAGTTAACCTGGGAGCGAACTCATCGATGGTGAGTCCAGCCTTTAGTCCGGTCCTGCAGTACTCCAGTCCATTGGCAATAGTGTAAGCCAACTCCAGGATGGCATCAGCGCCAGCTTCCTGTATGTGGTATCCACTTATGGAAATGGAATTAAACTTGGGCATATTCTGTAAGAAGAAAATTCAATGTGTTGCAAGGTGTAGAGGAGAGATAACCTCTGAACAAAGACTGCCAAAACTTCAAGTGTGTGAAAAGTACCTATGCTAGGATCCAAAAATATCACAAAATAAAGTGTGTGTGGTCAGATAATGAACAGGGTTTCAGAAAAAAAAAACAATTCAAAGAAATCAATCACAATTCAATATGTAAATATGACAAGATCGACCTTAAATGCTAAAAATTCATTTAATCTTTAAAACTTCTTTTTTGTAAACATATGTTTAATAAGATTAAGTTCACAGACAAAAAAAGAAGCAAATTATAGAAAATTATGTAGAAGAAAAATAAAAAGAAGTATGGGGGGATTTATTTAACTCGACTGCATTTAAAAAAAAAAAAAGAGGGAAAGAGAGAGAGAATGACATATAAATGTCATGTCACACAAGCCATACCTTTGAAGTGTAGGCAAAGATATCAGCGATAGCGTGCATTGACGGCTCTGGAGGGAAAATGTAGGTGTTTCGCACCATGAACTCTTTGAGAATGTCATTCTGGATCGTGCCGGTCAGCTTCTCCTTGGGCACACCTTGCTCTTCTCCGGTTACGATGAACATGGCTAGAATGGGAATGACGGCTCCATTCATTGTCATGGATACCGACATCCTCTCCAGCGGGATGCCGTCAAACAGCAGTCTGGTGTCCTCTACGGTGTCGATAGCTACCCCTGCCATTCCTACATCCCCATGAACTCTGGGATTGTCCGAGTCGTAACCTCTGTGCGTCGCAAGGTCAAAGGCCACTGAGAGGCCCTGCTGGCCCGCTGCAAAGGGAATTTTTTTATAACTTTTATCATTTTCAACTGAACTGCTCTGACCTAAAATATTTATTTGAAGTCTCCCTGGGATTAATTCACCCCGAAAATGAAAATTCTGTCATCATTTACTCTCCTTCAAGTCATTCCAAACCCATAAAACATGCGTTCATCTTCGGAAACACAAATCAAGACAGTACAGCGGAGCTTCCGTTTACCATATTTGAGTGCTCGGTGTATGTTTTCTGATCGATGTTTACATGCGAATAAAAGCCTACATTCATCATGTAAAGCAATTGTGTCTCTACAGAAGACTTGGATTAAACCACTCGATTCAAATGGATTTTTTTCCAACTCCAAGATTGTCCAGATTGTCAATGGAGGGACTGAAATCTCTCTGATTTCATTAAAAATATCTTCATTTGCGTTTCAAATAATATTATGGGTTTGGAACGACATGAGTGAAAAATTTGTGACAGAATTTTTGGGTTAATTATACCTTTAATATTGCAAATTTTCAAACAATTCAACAACACATTCACGGTTCTCTGTCAGTGGTCACATGAAATGCATATAAAATTATTTATACAATATTTATATAATAAAATAATATATGATTTTATATTATATAAATATGTAAGAATATATATTTTTAGTAAGGTGTTTTGTTTCATAGTATCTGCTGTATGTCAATATAAGTTTATATAATATAAAATACATATTTGATAGTGCTTTAATTTAATTGTGATATTTGAATTTTTTAAAAATAAATGTAATTACTTTTAACTCAATTTTTCATGTGAGTGAACTCATGTAGTTTTAAAGGGATAGTTAACCTAAAAATGACAATTCTGTCATCATTTACTCACCCTCATGTCGTTCCAAACCTAATTTGTTCATTTTTCGGAACATAAACGAAGATATTTTAAATAAAGTCTGAGCTTTCTTTCCCTTGTAAAATCACAAGTTCTTGTAGAAGCTCAAAAGTGCTGCACGACACGAGAATGAACCTCATTGGTTCTTGTAGAAGCTCAAACGTGCTGCGCGACACGAGAATGAACCTCATTGGTTCTTGTAGAAGCTCAAACGTGCTGCGCGACACGAGAATGAACCTCATTGGTTCTTGTAGAAGCTCAAAAGTGCTGCGTAACACGAGAATGGACCTCATTGGTTCTCGCAGAAGCTCAAAAGTGCTGCGTGACACGAGAATGAACCTCATTGGTTCTTGTAGAAGCTCAAACGTGCTGCGCGACACGAGAATGAACCTCATTGGTTCTCGCAGAAGCTCAAAAGTGCTGCGTAACACGAGAATGAACCTCATTGGTTCTCGCAGAAGCTCAAAAGTGCTGCGTAACACGAGAATGAACCTCATTGGTTCTCGCAGAAGCTCAAAAGTGCTGCGTAACACGAGAATGAACCTCATTGGTTCTCGCAGAAGCTCAAAAGTGCTGCGTAACACGAGAATGAACCTCATTGGTTCTTGTAGAAGCTCAAACGTGCTGCGCGACACGAGAATGAACCTCATTGGTTCTTGTAGAAGCTCAAAAGTGCTGCGTAACACGAGAATGAACCTCATTGGTTCTCGCAGAAGCTCAAAAGTGCTGCGTAACACGAGAATGAACCTCATTGGTTCTCGCAGAAGCTCAAAAGTGCTGCGTAACATGAGAATGAACCTCATTGGTTCTTGTAGAAGCTCAAAAGTGCTGCGTCACACGAGAATGAACCTCATTGGTTCTTGCAGAAGCTCAAACGTGCTGCGCAACACGAGAATGAACCTCATTGGTTCTTGTAGAAGCTCAAAAGTGCTGCGTCAAACGAGAATGAACCTCATTGGTTCTTGTAGAAGCTCAAACGTGCTGTGTAACACGAGAATGAATCTCATTGGTTCTCGCACATCAATCTAACATGACTAAGCTACTGTTTACCACAACTGATCAGTGAGTTGATCAACCACTCAACTCATATGGATTAATCTTACGATCTCTTTATGAACTTCTTGAAGTGTTAAAGTGTCAGTTGTGTAGCTATTAATGGAGGGACAGAAATGTCCCAGATTTCATTAAAATATCTTCATTTGCGTTTCTAAGTTGAACAAAGGTCTTACAGGTTTGAAACGACATGAGGGTGAGAAAATGATAACAGAATTTTCATATTTGGGTGAACTAACCCTTTAATATTGTAATGTCATACCTTTAATATTATCCCTATAAAACTTGTTGCTTTCCTCTACAGTGCTGAAGCCCGCATATTGCCTGATGGTCCAGGGTCTGTAGGTGTACATGGTGGGGTACGGCCCTCGGGTGAACGGGAAGACTCCAGGCAGCTCATCTTCGACTGCAGCCATGTCCGTCTGAGTGTATACAGGTTTAATAGAGATGCCCTCCGGGGTCTTCCAGATCAGATCCTCTGGATTTTTCCCTTTCAGCTGCTTTCTGGCCAGGGCGGCCCAGCCCTCATGGATCTTAACTTCATCTCGGTGTGGGGCGGCGGTATGGATCTGTCTAGGGTGGCGCTGGGGGTCAAGGGTCGAGGATACAGACGCTCCCAGCAGTCGTCTGGCTGTCAAAGACACACATGCCTTCTGTGCGGTCAACATGTTGTATGCATTGGGTATATGAGAGCGAGTTCAGTTACTCATGGGTATCTGATAAAAAGACAAAAGAAACAGGCTTTCATTACAAAACATGTTATTATATGTGTTATTATTTGTGTGTATGTATAAATAAGTACAGTAGGGCCAAAAAAGTATTTAGTCAGCCACCAATTGTGCAAGTTCTCCCACTTCAAAAGATGCGAGAGGCCTGTAATTTTTATCATAGGTAAACTTCAACTACGAGAGACAGAATGAGGGAAAAAAAATCCTGAAAATCACATTGTCTGATTTTGAAAGAATTTATTTGCAAATTATGGTGGAAAATAAGTATTTGGTCACCTACAAAAAAGCAAGATTTCTGGCTCTCACAGACCTGTAACAACTTCTTTAAGAGGCTCCTCTGTCCTCCACTCGTTACCTGTATTAATGGCACTAGTTTGAACTCATTATCAGTATAAAAGACATCTGTCCACAACCTCAAACAGCCTGACTCCAAACTCCACTATGGCTAAGACCAAAGAGCTGTCAAAGGACAGCAGAAACAAAATTGTAGACCTGCACCAGGCTGGGAAGACTGAATCTGTAATAGGCAAGCAGCTTGGTGTGAAGAAATCAACTGTGGGAGCAGTTATTAAAAAACGGAAAACATACAAGACCACTGATAATCTCCCTTGATCTGGGGCTCCACGCAAGATCTCACCCCGTGGGGTCAAAATGATCACAGGAACAGTGAGCAAAAATCCCAGAACCACACAGGGTTACCTAGTGAATGACCTGCAGAGAGCTGGGACCAAAATAACAGGGACTCAAATTCTGCAGTGCTGGACGTGTCCCCCTGCTTAAGCCAGTAAACGTCTGGGCCCGTCAGATGAAACCAAAATATAACTTTTTGGTAAAAACTCAAATTGTCATGTTTGGAGGAGAAAGAATGCTGAGTTGCATCCAAAGAACTGTGAAGCATGGGGGTGGAAACATCATGCTTTGGGGCTGTTTTTCTGCAAAGGGACCAGGCCGACTGATCCGTGTAAAGGAAAGAATGAATGGGGCCATGTTGTGAGATTATGAAGGGCATTGAAGATGGGTCTTTCAGCATGACAATGATCCAAAACACACCGCCCGGGCGACTAAGGAGTGGATTCGTAAGAAGCATTTCAAGGTCCTGGAGTGGTTCAGTCTCCAGATCTCAACCCCATAGAAAATCTGTGTCTGACAGCCCCAAAACGTCGCTGCTCTAGAGGAGATCTGCATGGAGGAATGGGCCAAACTACCGAAACCGTGTGTAAAAACCTTGTGGAGACTTCCAGAAAACGTTTGACCTCTGTCGTTGCCAACAAAGGGTATATAACAAAGTATTGAGATGAACTTTTGTTATTGACCAGATACTTATTTTCCACCATTCTTTAAAAATCAGACAATGTGATTTTCTGGATTGTTTTTCTCATTCTGTCTCTCATAGTTGAAGTGTACCTATGATGAAAATTACAGGACTCTCTCGTCTTTTTAACTGGGAGAACTTGGACAATTGGTGGCTGACTAAATACTTTTTTGCCCCACTGTATATAGTGATAGCACGTATTCATGAAGAGAAATCAAAATATTTGCAGTCTTTGATACTGAAAGTCACCCTCACAATGTTGTAAAGCCACTAACAAACATGTCATGAAACAGTAGCTGGCTTTTATACTGTAACATTTACATTACGAGACATTTATATCACCATTAATCAAAATATATGAGTAAAAGTCGCACATATCACGAGTCACGAGCCACTTTCACTCAGTATCCATTAAAGTTTGCAAACTCACAGGCCTATTTAGATTATCCAGTTTAGAGCCTTTGTAAGCTAACAATAACTGATAGTCTAGGACAGTGTACGACAAAACAACACAAGACATCCTAATGTTTTAAAAACAAAACATTTAAGAGCAAATTCAAAGCTATTTCTGACCTTGCGTTCTTCTATTTACCAGACACGGACGACGACAGGCGTACTGCGCTCCAGCCAATCACATGCAACAACAAACCAGAATCAGCCAATCAGCATCGGTTATGAGCCGGATGTGCCGTATATATTCACGGATGGTGTTGAGGCTTTGAATCAAAGGTTCCGTTTAGTTGTTATTTTTGTGTGTGTGGATACGCATCGTCAATGAATAACAGTTCAAATCATACTGATATAATATAGTTAGTATTGTATAGTTTAGTTATATAGTGAGATACATGACTGATTTTTATTTTGACTGTCTTAAAATCGTTATGTTACCGGCAGGTGGTGACATATACCAAGTTATATGTGTATACGCTGCTGGTTTGCGTAATTATTTTTCATTGTTAGTTTATATAATGACCTTCAGACATAAAATGCATCGTCTTTTATCGTATTATCAGTAATTAAAATGTGCATTATGACTACAGTGTAACTCCAATTTATTACATAATTAATTATTTTATTTCACTTTAAAGCACTCCTAGATTGCCTCAACATAAAATCTTTCCTTGTTTTAAACATGTTCATGAAATATTATGTGTACAAATCAAGAAAACAATGTTTTTTTCTTCAAATTTAAAAAAAAAAAAAATCTTCATGTTGATACTTTTCGGCCAATTTAAATCTCATTATATGAAAGAAAAACATTAAAAAATGCTTGGTTGATGGAAAATGTAACGTCTCGCCTCCTAGTTATGAAACTTTTTTCTTATCTCCTGCTCTCTCTTATCTTGAACACAGTAGCAGAGAGAACAGACAATAACGCGGCATCATTACACCGTATCAGATCCAGTAATATCAACAGCACAAAGATTTCCAAGAGTTCAAATGTCTTTATTAAGAGCAAATTGATAAAATATTCATTGAAGCCAAAGCACTCCATCGTACATATTCAGTTTGTTCCACGCCTCATTGTAATAGATCTGAATGAGACTTACAGCAAATGTTTATAAGGGACAGATTTATATATAAAATATATAGTAAATACAGTAACATTATCATTTTATCATATGCATTCAGCAGGATATACTTTTATCAAAAGTGGCAATGCAGACAGTGGTTGTTAATGCCCCTCAGAACACAGAAAATACTAACCCTACTAAATTCAGTAAGGCAGTGGATTCAGTCTGGTACAAATTAAAATACTGATTTAATGATTCTATTGAATTCACATATTTTCAGGAAAATGTAGTATGAAAAATACTACATTTATAAAATGAAACTGGCAAAATGAAAGCGAGATGCCGAAATAGTGTTAAGTAACTAAACAGTGTCTACATATTGCATTTGTTGGTGCCGAGAGTGTTTTGTTGGTGGGGCGGGGGACTAGTGTTTCTACTTCTCCGTTTGAGGACTTCAGCCCTGTAAAAACTACCGGCTCACTCCAGTTTCAGCAGCTCCACATCAAACACAAGGGTGGCGTTGGGAGGAATGACACCAGGGTGTCCCGTAGCCCCGTAAGCCATATCTGGGGTGCAGGTGATCTTCGCCCGCTGACCCAAACTCATCTGAAATTAGGGAGAAATATTATAGAGCAAGCGTACACTCCACAGAAACAGCTCAGCGTCAGACTCCTGTGCTCCGTTACCTGTGCAACTCCTTCCTCCCAGCCCTTGATGACTTCCTGTCGGCCGATCTTGAATTTGAAAGGCTTGTTTCTGTCTCGTGACGAGTCAAACTTCTTTCCGTTCTGCAGCATCCCTGCAATTAAATAGCAAAAAAGTTATCATCATCATCATCATCATCATCATAACGACAAACTTTTTTTTATCTTTATAAAGAACCGCTCAGTTGTGGTTCCTTAAAAGCGTTTACTGTTCACAGGGTTGGGGAGTAATGAAATGCAGGTAACTTAGTTACGTATTTAAATATGACATGTGAGTAACTGCATTTTATTACAGTTACATTTTAAATGGGTGGTAATCAGATTACAGTTACATCTGAAAAGTATTTTAGATTACCAAAGTGATTACTTTGAGTTTTAATGTCATTTAAACAGCAATTGGTGATTCTGTGACTCTGACAGTCTGAAAAAGCGGAGTTAAGTTTCATGTTTTCAACTGTTTTCATGTTTTGCGAGTTTATATCTCATAATTCTGACTTTTCTCAATATTGTGAGTTTATATCTCATAATTCTGACTTTTCTGAATATTGTGAGTTTATATCTTATAATTCTGACTTCTCAATATTGTGAGTTTATATCTTATAATTCTGACTTCTCAATATTGTGAGTTTATATCTCATAATTCTGACTTTTCTCAATATTGTGAGTTTATATCTCATAATTCTAACTTTTCTCAATATTGCGAGTTTATATCTCATAATTCTGACTTCTCAATATTGTGAGTTTATATCTCATAATTCTGACTTCTCAATATTGTGAGTTTATATCTCATAATTCTGACTTTTCTCAATATTCCGAGTTTATATCTCATAATTCTGACTTTTCTCAATATTGTGAGTTTATATCTCATAATTCTGACTTTTCTCAATATTGTGAGTTTATGTCTCATAATTCTGACTTTTCTCAATATTGTGAGTTTATCTCATAATTCTGACTTTTCTCAATATTGCGAGTTTATATCTCATAATTCTGACTTCTCAATATTGCGAGTTTATATCTCATAATTCTGACTTTTCTCAATATTGTGAGTTTATATCTCATAATTCTGACTTTTCTCAATATTGTGAGTTTATATCTCATAATTCTGACTTTTCTCAATATTGTGAGTTTATATCTCATAATTCTAACTTTTCTCAATATTGCGAGTTTATATCTCATAATTCTGACTTCTCAATATTGTGAGTTTATATCTCATAATTCTGACTTCTCAATATTGTGAGTTTATATCTCATAATTCTGACTTTTCTCAATATTGCGAGTTTATATCTCATAATTCTGACTTTTCTCAATATTGTGAGTTTATATCTCATAATTCTGACTTTTCTCAATATTGTGAGTTTATGTCTCATAATTCTGACTTTTCTCAATATTGTGAGTTTATATCTCATAATTCTGACTTTTCTCAATATTGCGAGTTTATATCTCATAATTCTGACTTCTCAATATTGTGAGTTTATATCTCATAATTCTGACTTTTCTCAATATTGCGAGTTTATATCTCATAATTCTGACTTTTCTCAATATTGTGAGTTTAGATCTCATAATTCTGACTTTTCTGAATATTGTGAGTTTATATCTCATAATTCTGACTTTTCTGAATATTGTGAGTTTATATCTCATAATTCTGACTTTTCTGAATATTGTGAGTTTATATCTCATAATTCTGACTTGTCTCAATATTGTGAGTTTATATCTCATAATTCTGACTTTTCTCAATATTGTGAGTTTATATCTCATAATTCTGACTTTTCTGAATATTGTGAGTTTATATCTCATAATTCTGACTTGTCTCAATATTGTGAGTTTATATCTCATAATTCTGACTTTTCTCAATATTGCGAGTTTATATCTCATAATTCTAACTTTTCTCAATATTGTGAGTTTATATCTCATAATTTTGACTTTTCTCAATATTGTGAGTTTATATCTCATAATTCTGACTTTTCTCAATATTGTGAGTTTATATCTCATAATTCTGACTTTTCTCAATATTGTGAGTTTATATCTCATAATTCTAACTTTTCTCAATATTGTGAGTTTATATCTCATAATTCTAACTTTTCTCAACATTGTGAGTTTATATCTCATAATTCTGACTTTTCTCAATATTGTGAGTTTATATCTCATAATTCTGACTTCTCAATATTGTGAGTTTATATCTCATAATTCTGACTTTTCTCAATATTGTGAGTTTATGTCTCATAATTCTGACTTTTCTCAATATTGTGAGTTTATATCTCATAATTCTGACTTTTCTCAATATTGCGAGTTTATATCTCATAATTCTGACTTCTCAATATTGTGAGTTTATATCTCATAATTCTGACTTTTCTCAATATTGCGAGTTTATATCTCATAATTCTGACTTTTCTCAATATTGTGAGTTTAGATCTCATAATTCTGACTTTTCTGAATATTGTGAGTTTATATCTCATAATTCTGACTTGTCTCAATATTGTGAGTTTATATCTCATAATTCTGACTTTTCTCAATATTGCGAGTTTATATCTCATAATTCTAACTTTTCTCAATATTGTGAGTTTATATCTCATAATTCTGACTTTTCTCAATATTGTGAGTTTATATCTCATAATTCTGACTTTTCTCAATATTGTGAGTTTATATCTCATAATTCTGACTTTTCTCAATATTGTGAGTTTATATCTCATAATTCTAACTTTTCTCAATATTGTGAGTTTATATCTCATAATTCTAACTTTTCTCAATATTGTGAGTTTATATCTCATAATTCTGACTTTTCTCAATATTGTGAGTTTATATCTCATAATTCTAACTTTTCTCAATATTGTGAGTTTATATCTCATAATTCTGACTTTTCACAATATTGTGAGTTTATATCTCATAATTCTAACTTTTCTCAATATTGTGAGTTTATATCTCATAATTCTAACTTTTCTCAATATTGTGAGTTTATATCTCATAATTCTGACTTTTCTCAATATTGCGAGTTTATATCTCATAATTCTAACTTTTCTCAATATTGTGAGTTTATATCTCATAATTTTGACTTTTCTCAATATTGTGAGTTTATATCTCATAATTCTGACTTTTCTCAATATTGTGAGTTTATATCTCATAATTCTAACTTTTCTCAATATTGTGAGTTTATATCTCATAATTCTGACTTTTCACAATATTGTGAGTTTATATCTCATAATTCTGACTTTATAACTCGGAATTGCAACTTTATATCACACAATTCTGAGGGAAAAAGTCAGAATTGTGAGATAAAAACTTGCAATGACCTTTTTTGTGTTTGTTCCACCCTTATTAGTATTCCAAAGTACTCTAAAGTATTTAGATTAAGTTACTAAACTTGAGTAATGTAACGAAATACGTTACAAATGACTTTTTAAAGCATGTATTTTGTAATCTGTAGTGAAATACATTTTAAAAGTAACCTACCCAGCCCTGACTGTTCATAATGCAAAAATGTAATCCTAAGATTAAGGAGAACATGCTAACGGACTAACGGTTGAAGAAGAAACATGCACGATTGCAGCTCCCAGGCTCACAGTAATTCCAGGCCAAGCGCTCAACAGATACGGCCAGCACAACATCCTCAAGCGTCCATTTAAATGCAGATTCAACTGTGAAACATGGCAGAAAAACAGACAGCACAACAGCTGGTGAAGCTGACAGTCCACGTCAACCATCCATCACCTGTGGAGTGGACACACACATGCACGCCGTTGACACGGGGGACAGGGGGGTCATGACCCCCACAGTTTTGAAAAGACAGCAATCGACCCCCACACTTTTTTGATAAGGGCGGCTTCAATCAGCCACAAACTCTGTATCATCTTTCAGCTTAGGATAGAGACCATTTTCACGTTTCTCGTTCGTAAATAATCGACTGATTTTGTTGTGCATGTACAGAACAGGAAATGCACTCTCGCCATCTCCAAACCATCGATCAAAGTGTGTTAGCGTTTTCTGAGGACATGTCAATGGTGTATAAATCATGCCCGGAAGTCAGCGTTTGCGGGGACATATCCAGTCCGTATCCAGCCTCTTAAGAAGACCTCAGATGACCATCACCTGTGAAGAGATGGCGCCAATTCCTGTGAGGACTTCAGAAGACGCAATCATCTGGATCAACATGCACATCGCCCAATTTCTATATCCTAATTATTGTTAATGTAATTCATTTTCCAGGAGTCTGCGTTTGCGTCTACCTTTAGTTAAACTGTTAACTCTGATTGTAAATGAATTACCTAAATAATATATTTGCTAACTGCATTCCATTCTCTGCACTCAAAAAAATATTTCAGTCTAAACATAAGTTTTATGTAATTTGATTACATAGCAATTTTCCATCCATTTGGATTACATAGTTTTATCATAAATAAACTAATAAACTTAATGTGATTCATATTTGTCAGTCATACGTAAATGAAACAGGTAAGATTTATGTAATAGTTCACAGGTTAATGAACACTGTTTAGTGGTCATGTGTGTGCGCACTACTGAGTTAAAGTACCGTTGAAGCAGTGTGAGAGTTAATGAGATCATTAAGTGATGATTGAGCAGTAATGATGAACACCTGCTGTTAACAAGCAGAATCACTGAAGGACAGAGAAACACAAGAACTGACTTCACAGCCTTCGATGAAATCAACTGAAGATAAAAGATATTTAATCTCTCACTGTTACTCAAGTGAGAGACTACTCAACTATTACATAAATCTTACCTATTTCATTTACATATGACTGACAAATATGAATCACATTAAGTTTATTAGTTTGTTTATGGTAAAACTATGTAATCCAAATGGATGGAAAATCACTATGTAATTAAATTACATAAAACTTATGGGTTACACTTTATTTTAAGGTGTCAGTATTACAGTGTAATTATACATTTAAGTACTGAGTAATAACAATTAACTACTATGTACTTACTATAGGGTTAGGGTTAGGATGAGGGTTTGGTTTAGGGTTAATTGTATGTAATTATGCATAATTTCTAGTTATTACTACAGTAAATACATGTAACATATGTAACAGTGACACTGTAAAATAAAGTGTTACCAACTTATGTTTAGACTGAAATATTTTTTTTGAGTGTGTAAAGCTGCTTTGAAACGATACGTACCGTGAAAAGCGCTATACAAATAAATTTGAATTGAATTGAACATATGTCAATTAAGGCGACCATTCAGAAACTGAGAAATCTGACACTTCAATGTAAGGAGGCTGCTCTCTCAGAATAGTTGACGCGCTCAGGCTGCTTCGACTGCAGTTTTCGTGTGGATTTATAGTTTTTGGTCTGTTGATTTCGATAATTACATCTAAAAAGCCAAAAAGCATCCTTGGCATCGATAAAAGAGATCTTTGAAAGCGAAACTAAACTGATGAGAGGACACACAGGAGAGCAGAGGACTCGGACAACATGTACTATTTATCACAGTCAGTATTGTTTTGTAATTTCAAAAGGTTTTCTGTAAGATGACACTGGGATATTGCATTTATTCCACTGTATGTGGGGAGACTTTAGACTTGGATAGGTGGAAATCACATAAAAAAGGTAATATTCTTCCATTCAGGTGCATTTGAATAACTGTTGCGTATAACATGATATTTTCTGCAGTGTTTGCTGAAATCTAGAGGAAACAAACAAAACTGTCTGCAGGGTGCTAGAGCACACGGCCTAAGTTATACACTTTCAAAAAAGAATTTATAACAATAAAAGAGGGCATTTTTGGGAGGGTTATTACAGCACCGGCAATATACTGTAATTTATCATCACTTTTAGCAGTGTTTTATGTAACCTCAAAGGGTTTTCTGCAAAATGACACCTTGATTTTGTATTTAGTCCACTGTATGTAGGTATGGGAAGCTTTTCAATGTGGGTAGGCCAAATCCAGGCGGAAATTCCCAAAATGGTCCCAGTTAATGATCCGGCAAGTTTAATATTTGATGAGCCTGAAGTGATGGTCCGATATCTAAAAAAATATATCTTCGATCTGGGGTTTTGCTTACAGTTTAGAGTAAAATAAACTTATAAAAATATATTATATATTCCATATGAATTTTTTTCAAATTAAAAAAATAATATTATACAAAACACACACACAATAAGGCATTATGTAACATTGCAAAAGTACTGCTAGATATATATGCCATCAATCATATCACAATCCCATATTTCACTATCTATCAGATCATAATTTCAATTAATTGTATAAATAACCATGTAACTGTCCATCCAGCTTTAGTTAAAACAGCAGTGCATGTGCTAAAGCTGCGTGTTTAAAGCTGACACACAATTATAAGCACATATTACAGGTTCATCCATGCTGAGGGAGATTTAAAGGTTCCTTATGCTGAGAGATGGTTCTCTTACAGTACAGTAAAGTATTAATTTTCACTCCCCCCTGGAATTTCGCTGGGACTTCCAGGAAGGTCCCTGCGCCAAGATATCTGCAGAGTGGGCACCATTCCAAAACCAGACAGTATATTATAAAACAAGCTTGTTCTACTACAAGGACTACTAAAGCTTATTTATGAATGAACTAAACTGGCTGAATTGATCCAGTGTTGCTCTAACAAACCTTTGGAACTTTTATCGATCTGTACAAAGACCATTTATAAACTAGATTTTTACATTTTCAGAATGTGAATGGTGCTTGCCAAAGCCGTTCTGTGTTTGGTTGTTATGGTGTAGCAGCAGTTTTTAGCATCTTGCTTTATTACTAAATTGGTGTTCTGTTATGATTGTCCATCAATTTAAAAATACTTCAAAACATATATATGTATAAATAAAGTCATGTTATTTGTACATATACCATATACAGAAGTGAAATTAAAAATGTCCGGCCAAAGAAAATTGACCTCTTCACCCTATATTTACAGATTTTGTAAGCGTAGTTGTGCTTGGAGTCAATTACTTTATTTGCAATAACGCAATGAAACATGACAGATTATGCAAACATAAGTTTTGGCCAGACTGTCATACAAAGAAATTATGAACATGCAAAACAATAAAAACATTCAATGAAATATTGTTATAGTTAATGTATGAGGTTTTTTTCTATGCTGTAGTTTGCGTTTTTTGACAAATAATTTTGTCTGATAATTACCTTATAACCAAGTTTTGCTCATTTAAAATATTTAAAAATATTAATTTTCCTCATATTTTCATGATTTAATTAACTTTTAGGGTCCTTAAAAACAAATATCCTCTCTGTACATCACTTTTGGCCACTACGGTATATATCAGTTTAAAGTCACCGCAATTATTATTTTTCATGGAATATTCCAGAATTGATTTATCCATGCACATTTTTTTTTAAATCCATGTGCCTTGTAACCTTTAATGAAAATAACTTCCCCTCCCTCTTGCAGCAACATCTCTTCATTGATGATGTGTTTACTGGCATGAGGGCGGGGCAACCTGTCACTCACATGAGATCCACCAATAGCAATCCACAACCATCTAATGATCCAATCAATTTCTAATGGACAGAATCAAGTCCCACCCTACATTTTTTCTTGTTCGAAAAGCCATTTCACGTGGATATATGCTACAATAGAAAAGAAAAAGCTATTGCAACTTCCGTTTCATGCTGACTATAACAGAGATTTTAATGTGAATACCTTTACAGACTCAGAAACCAGTCACAGAACATTTCACAGCTTGTACTGTCCACTCCACTATAATTTTATTTTCCATGATTACAATAAGCGGTCATGTTGGGTGGGAGCTTTTCTTTGTCGGATGTAGCCTTGTGGATACGAACCTGATCTACTGAAAAAAAAAAGTCAATCCCAGTTGCTGAACCTGTGCGTGAGAGCTCAGTGGGAAAAAGTGTGAACCAGTACAGCAGGCGGAGGCCAGGATGGCTATTTTTACCCCCGCTTACAGTATCCGTCTACCAGAGTTGGCAGGCGGTTTCTCTCAGTCAGCGTCAAATGTAATCAGATGCACATGCTACCTGAACGCAACTGCCACATATAGATTTGTTGGCACATTTCAACTTGAAAACATGTCAGCAGAAAACCACGTGGCATGGCAAACTCATGGGTTCATGTATCATCAAACAAGAGTATTCTGGCGGAAGCATCAGGTGCAGAGAGAGAAAGCTAAAAACAGTGCTATCAGTTGGTGCGGGATGATGGTTAAGACAAATTGCTTGGTATATCAATACAATGATGCCGTCAATGAATATTAATGCTCATGTTGTTTCTCGTTTGTTTGTTTTTGAAAGAAGTTTCTTATGCTCACCAACTCAATGTTTAAATGTAATAATTAAATATTGACCTTATTTGGGTGTGAGCAAAAACATGCCGTGTTTGTGTGTGTGTCCCTTTAAATGCAAAGGAGCTGCTGCTCCTTTCCAGAAGAGGGCGGAGCTTTAACAGCAACAACAACAAAGCTGGAGAATCTCACGCAGACAGAATGTTTAGCCTTACATTGTTCAAACCAGTCACACTGATGGAGAGACTTAGGAAGAAGTTACAACTTTTAGAATGCAACTGGATGTTTCTGAACAGTTAGTGGATAAATTTATGTAGTTGCTGTGGAGTTGATTCAACTCGTCCACTAGCATGTGCCGTCATGTTAATATTTTGTGCAAATCCAGCACTGAATTGACTCTTGTTTGCAAAACAGTCCACAATCTACTACAACAAATCTTCCTCTTCTATAAAGCAGCCCAACATGGCTTCGCCCCCTTTGATGAGGGTTCTCGGGGGGCGGGTTTATGGAAATTTGGGGGTTTGTGATGTCACTAACCCGGGAAGAAGCTTGTTGCAGTTTGTTGTAGTCCTTAAAAAGTGATTTCTGTAAAAGAAAATATCTCCCTTTGCATAGAAATTGGAGTGTTGTATCTTTGCAGATGTACACACTAAGTGAAATCATAATCGAGGACTCCTTTAATCGATTGAAAATACAGTAAAAAAAGTAAAATTGTGAAATATTATTATATTTTAATTCTTTGATGAGTTCAAAAGAACAGCATTTTATTTGAAATAGATTTTTTTGCAATTTAATTGAATCAATTTAATGCATCTTTGCTGAATAAAAGTATTAAGTTCTTTCAAAAAAAGGTAGTGTATATGTCTTCGTTTTCTTCAATAATCTCCATGCTAAACCTAATCTCATATTACAGCCTGTTGAGTGGTGACCTGTACAACTCATTCCCAGAACTTGAAACCCTGGCTGTATCCCAATTTACACACTATCCATACTATACAGAATGCCAGAATGTGCCAGCTTCTTGAATCATAGTCAAGTTGGAAATATTAATATTAATTAGATTATTAAACTGTAATTCATTACTAACCCATACATGATGAAAATTGTTAGTAACATAATCTATTACATTACACATTTTAGGTATTTTTGATTACTTTTGATCTTTTGACTTGTTTACCAGATTTGAATAGGAGAGGATCTTGTACTATAGTGATATAAAAATCATCGAGAAAAAAATTAAGTTGAAAATTTGTCATCAACAATATATAATAATAGATAACCGAATAGACAATATTTGCATTGGGGTCAAATGACCCTTCGCAAAGACCCGCCCCCTTTAGTTACTGTTGCTTTGTCCGACAAGCCATGCGCTCTTACGCCACACATCATGTTCTGAAAAATACATCCTGGAGCAAAGAAGACACTGGCAACATATAAAACAGTTTCATATTTAAAATATTGCAATTTTTGTTAAAGAAGTTTAAACCATAAATACTGTATAGTGGCTTTTTAATGTGTCGTGTCAAAAGGAATATTGTCGCAAGCGTGGAAAGACGTGAGTACACACAATTTTTCAAGTTCAAATTCACCAACGTTAATCTACTAACACCCCTGACAGCTTTGTTTGACTAAATGGGGCATTCGGAGTTATGACTGGTCAGATTGCCTGTCAATCAAACTGCTGGCAAAGGGTCAACTATTCCTTAAAAAAAAAGGTAAAAATAAATAAATAAACAAACAAAAAAACATGTTTTGTTGTAATGCAATGAGCATTGTTCTAAAAACCAAGAGAAGGGAACATACTCATAATTGCACATGACATCACTACTTTACTGTCCCTGAATGCCTGGTCAGGGTTCAGGAAACTGGACACCTATAGTGGGTTTCTCTTCACTGCCATTACAGTGCCCTAATCCTGGAGCCACCACCAATCACACGGGTGTCTCTTCAGAACATAGTGTTGCCATTGTTATTAATAGAGCCGCCAGTTACGGGAAACCTGATAGCTTCCTGTGCTCTAATAATAAACCCCAGGCGACCCAGCGAGACTGGGCTAATTGATTTGTTCTGCCAAGCTAGCTCAGAGACAGGTAGGTGTGCAACAGGATGGGGGTCTCTCTGCTAATTCAGGCATGAGCCCCTGATAAAAAAAACCCATCCTGTTTCACTTTGCATGACTGCTGATAATATAGGGCCTGCAACCTCCCAGCTAACAAGGAATGTTCTCAGAGCGTTCTGGCAAGGTTCTCTCAAAAACGTTCTTACAGTAGCATTAAGTCTTTAAGAGAACATTCCAAAGTAATATTCACATAATGTCTGCATTCTCATGATGCTTTGCAGACTCTGCTGTTTGCGTTCATGTGTTTTGAAAGAGGCTAGACTCTCCAAAACTGCCTAACCTAACTTTAAATTCTAAGGGCCATATTTACTAACAGCTTGCGCCAGAGCAAACCCTCTTTGGGCGTTAAAAAACGACGGTCAGGATTTACTAAAGCGATGAAAAGTTGTGGACAGGGTTATTTTTTAGGGAGGATCTTATTGCATATGCATTTGTAGGAGTTTCACTTTCAGATGCAAAATTTATGGGAGGGGAGTATTTAAATGAATCTTGCAAGGCGATTTACTAAGGTTTGTGCTAGTCAATTTGTTGGTATTTGCCCCATTCCCGAAAGCAAAATATGTCTTAAAAAAGATGTTAATTTGCGCTGCTCTTGGTATCCGGCTGCGTCTGCACATCAACAGCGCTTTTTTAGAATTACGCTTTCACACTAATTTGCCCTGTTTAGTAAATCTGGCCCTAAATCTTAAGCCCAAATCTCCCTCCTGCTCCACACTCCAAACATTTGCTCTATGGATTTTTGTCCATTTCAGCCAAAAAGACTGTGACCGAATAGTGATGACTTGAGTGTCTCTGGAGGCTGTATCTGGTTCACTCCAGGGCTCGAGGGCTCTCAGCAAAGGCCCTGCAGTGCTATATTAAGTACTGCAGAAGGGCTGTATTGATGTCTGCAGTGAGTCTGACCCTGTTTGCTGCTCTGACTGCTAATGCTCATCCCACAGTCAGTACTGCCTGAATCTAGCTTATGGTTTCTAATGAATCATGTGACACCAAAGACTTAAGTATCACATGACGTTATCACATGAACAGAGTACTGCAGTAATGACGTATTTTTGTAGCCAACACGGAAGTACAGTTTCAACGGTAGTGTATGTTTCAAATAAATAATTTTTAAAAAGTAAAGTATTTTATATATATACATATATATATATATATAATATATATATATATACAGTACTGTGCAAAAGTTTTAGGCAGGTGTGAAAAAATGCTGTAAAGTAAGAATGCTTTCAAAAATAGACATGTTAATAGTTTATATTTATCAATTAACAAAATGCAAAGTGAGTGAACAGAAGAAAAATCTACATCAAATCAATATTTGGTGTGACCACCCTTTGCCTTCAAAACAGCATCAATTCTTCTAGGTACACTTGCACACAGTTTTTGAAGGAACTCGGCAGGTAGGTTGGCCCAAACATCTTGGAGAACTAACCACAGTTCCTCTGTGGATTTAGGCAGCCTCAGTTGCTTCTCTCTCTTCATGTAATCCCAGACAGACTCGATGATGTTGAGATCAGGGCTCTGTGGGGGCCATACCATCACTTCCAGGACTCCTTGTTCTTCTTTACACTGAAGATAGTTCTTAATGACTTTCGCTGTATGTTTGGGGTCGTTGTCATGCTGCAGAATAAATTTGGGGCCAATCAGATGCCTCCCTGATGGTATTGCATGATGGATAAGTATCTGCCTGTACTTCTCAGCATTGAGGATACCATTAATTCTGACCAAATCCCCAACTCCATTTGCAGAAATGCAGCCCCAAACTTGCAAGGAACCTCCACCATGCTTAACTGTTGCCTGCAGACACTCATTCGTGTACCGCTCTCCAGCCCTTCGGCGAACAAACTGCCTTCTGCTACAGCCAAATATTTCAAATTTTGACTCATCAGTCCAGAGCACCTGCTGCCATTTTTCTGCACCCCAGTTCCTGTGTTTTCGTGCATAGTTGAGTCGCTTGGCCTTGTTTCCACGTCGGAGGTATGGCTTTTTGGCCGCAAGTCTTCCATGAAGGCCACTTCTGACCAGACTTCTCCGGACAGTAGATGGGTGTACCAGGGTCCCACTGTTTTCTGCCAATTGTGAGCTAATGGCACTGCTCGACATCTTCCGATTGCGAAGGGAAGTAAGCATGATGTGTCTTTCATCTGCTGCAGTAAGTTTCCTTGGCCGACCACTGCGTCTACGGTCCTCAACGTTGCCTGTTTCTTTGTGCTTCTTCAAAAGAGCTTGGACAGCACATCTGGAAACCCCTGTCTGCCTTGAAATTTCTGCCTGGGAGAGACCTTGCTGATGCAGTATAACTACCTTGTGTCTTGTTGCTGTGCTCAGTCTTGCCATGGTGTATGACTTTTGACAGTAAACTGTCTTCAGCAACCTCACCTTGTTAGCTGAGTTTGGCTGTTCCTCACCCAGTTTTATTCCTCCTACACAGCTGTTTCTGTTTCAGTTAATGATTGTGTTTCAACCTACATATTGAATTGATGATCATTAGCACCTGTTTGGTATAATTGTTTAATCATACACCTAACTATATGCCTACAAAATCCCTGACTTTGTGCAAGTGTACCTTGAAGAATTGATGCTGTTTTGAAGGTAAAGGGTGGTCACACCAAATATGGATTTGATTTAGATTTTTCTTCTGTTCACTCACTTTGCATTTTGTTAATTGATAAATATAATCTATTACCAAGTTTATTTTTGAAAGCATTCTTACTTTACAGCATTTTTTCACACCTGCCTAAAACTTTTGCACAGTACTGTATATATATATATATATATATATATGTGTGTGTGTGTGTGTGTGTGTGTTAATAGTACTGAACAGCAATTTTCAACATATCTGATTTTTTAATGGTCTGGATTGAGGACCAAATATTTCCATACAGTGAAACCACATGGAAAATGTAGAAAAGAAAGTTTCAGAATTGTAAACAAAGACATCAAATTATATAAAATTAAGCAGAAATGTTTCACCTTCAGCACTATTTCCAGATGACCAAACTTGGTGACATTGATCATGTGACTTTGTAAGAAGTTCTGGCTTCCTTTGAAATACAACAAGTTCTCTGGAGCATCTCATATCGTCCTGGAGACCATGATCATCAGGCTCAAGATTTATGCTGATAATATAATTAGAAATGAAACAATATGTACTAAATTATTAAATGATGGATTGGAAATTAAAGCCTTTTCTAGTGGTCTCAGACATTTGGACTCCACAGAATTTTATAACAGTTTGAACATAATGGGTTGAAAAGGCATCTATTTTCTGATCGACTGTATGTCATGCACAATAGTAAACGTCCAAAGTTCAAGCAGTTATTATAAGGGCCTATTATGTTGTTGAGGACGGAGCAATTCAATACGGGGAAAGAACTGCAACACTTATCAAGTACTACCTGCATTTTCAAAGAGAAGCACTGGGATACTGAGAGGAAAGAAAACATTAAACAAGAGGAGACAGAATGCTGTTATCGACATCCTGTTTCCTGTCTGTCTGAGTTGGTAGTCTGCAGGGCGCACCAGCCATCTGATTGAAACCTCCAACAAACAACATATGAGAACATTTACATCAGCAGATTGTTTACCTATGTAATGCACAACGCATGTCTGTCCTTTCTTCGGAAAGGTCCTTCCTGTGAAGAAAGAGGAGAATGAAACAGTTAGTGCAAAGGTTCACAGCACGTGATCCATACACTATTAAAAAGAAAGGTTCCAAACGTGGGTTTTCACAGCGATGGTGAAAAAGAACCAATTTTGGTTCCCCAAAGAATCTTTCATTGAACAGTTTTTAAAACAACCATTTTTCTCAGTATGAAGAAAGTTTTAATAATCTAAAAGAACTTTTCCCACTATAAGAAGGCTCAGGGAAGAAGGAGGCAGGAACCGGCAAACAGTAAACGCAACTTTAATCACAAAATAAACATAAACAACATAAAGTAAAGCGGCAGCCCCTCAGGGACGACTGCCGCATAAACTAAACCAAAACACAACATAAAGTTCAGGCCTGGTCCTCTCTCCTCCTTTTATTTTTCTGGAGCTCCTCTGTGGGACTCGCTCCATTCCCACAGCTCTCGGCCACACCCTGCCTGCCACAAGAACCTTTTGTGGAATGGAAAAGTACTATGAATGTTGAAGGTTCTTCATAGAACCATTGATGCCAATAAAGAACCTTTATTTTAAGGGTGTATATTTCAATATCCACTGGCACCATCACGGTCAGATGATGAGAGAGGCTTTTTCAACAAGTAGCTAATTTTATCAGTCTGTTAACTTCTAGTTAAGACTAGACCTCCACTGACTCTTCACTGATTGTCTGATGTGTATTGCACATAAAAAAAGACATAATGACATCTTATTGGATGGCTGACATAAAGCTTCCAGGACTTACGTCTTAAAGGAATAGTTCACCCAAAAAAGTTTTTCTCACCCTCAAGCCATTCTAGGTGTATAACACTATCTTCTTTCAGACAAACACAATCGGAGATATATTTAAATATATCCTGGCTCTTCCAGGATTTTTAATGGCTATGAATAGGGGGCGTGATTTTTAAAGCCCAAAAAATGCATCGATCCATCCATCATAAAAGTAACCCACACGGCTCCAGGGGTTTACTAAAGGCCTTCTGAAGCAAAGCGATGTGTTTTTGTAAGAAATATATCCATATTTAAAACTTAATTAACTATAATAACTAGCCTCCAGCAGGCAATGGTACACATACGTATGTCAACGTGCGCCACAAGAATAACCGGTGATGCGATATATGACGCAGGATGTAGGACTAGCATAAGCTTAGACGCCTTTCGTGGTTCAAACAAATAGGGCTGGGCAACAAACTCAAGCTCCTCTTCTCTTCTATCAAAATCATCTGACATTTCTCTTTAAAAAATCTCATTTTACACTTCTAATTTGTGATCAGTGTTTTGTTTTGCTCCGTCCTCTGCGCTTCCACATACGTCATCACGTTATGCATCGGGTCAGGAGTTACCCATTTGCCGCAAATCGATGCATAAAGCTGTTACTGGAAGCTAGATATTATAGTTACAAAAGTTTTAAATATGGATATTTTTCTGACTAAAATGCAGTGTTTGGCTTCAGAAGGCCTTTAGTAAACCTCTGGAGCTGTGTGGATTATTTTTTAATGATGGATGGATGCATTTTTTTGGGCTTCAAAATTGTGACCCCCATTCACTACCATTATAAAGCTTAAAAGACCCAGGATATTTGTAAATATATACAACTGTGTTCATCTGAAAGAAGAAAGTCATATACACCTAGGATGGCTTGAGGGTGAGTAAATCATAGGATAATTTTCATTTTTGGGTGAACTATCCGTTTAATCAGTCTACCGGGAAACAAGGATACTATAATGATCACTTCTGAGGCTTTTAACAGATTTTCAGAGGTTTATTTTTACAAGATACTGTATTTTATTTTGTCCCTTTAGCAGCTTTTTATAGCCAATAACAATCCACAAACCGGAAGAAAAGGTCTGATTGGCTTGTAAAGAGACCAACCAGTGATTGTTATATTTTCTGATAAGCACCAGCTGTGTCTGATACTCTCGAGTTGTTTTGAATAAGCAATTATTACTTCACAACCGCTAAAAAGTTTGTTCTATACAGTATGAATGTGTGTAGTACGAATGTAATCTGGACATACTACATTTACCACGTTGTCATCATCATGTGACCTATCAGCGTCAGTTGCGTCGCTTCAATGCCATTCACAAATCATCTCCCGTGGCCTCATGGGATAGTAAAGTGTCCATCGAATGCACACTTCAGAATCTCACCGGAAGTTGTAGGTCATCCGAGTACTTTTTGCTAGCTCTTTATGAGTACTGTGAATTCGGACATGCTTCTTTTGCTGCATACCGTTTTTCACCTACTATAAAGTTTGTTTGTTTGTTTGAACACAAATAATAGATCAGAAAAAAAAACTTGTTCAAATATTTTTGGAAATACCTTGCTGCTCTAATTTAATCCACAAACCTCAAAGGGATCAATAAAATCACTTCTAAATCCATGAAGCAGCTCGGTCATGAGACTTGGGCATGGTCTTAGGCTTCATCTGCAGTCCAGGGCAGATCAGGAAAAGTGTGTGTGTGTGTGTGTGTGTGTGTGTGTGGCGGAGGTGGTGTCTGATTAATGTGTGGGAGCTGGACAAGAATGTGAGCCACATGACAGCAGGCTGGTGGGGGTCAGATAGTATGTCATTAGAGAGTGGACCACAGACGCAGAGAGACCAGAGAAGAGCGAGAAATGTGAAAGCGTCATTACATCGCATTCATTCCTGACACTGGTGACCCCAGTAGGCAGTTCTTGAGTTTGATGACTTGTGCCAAGAATTTTACGTCTGAAAGGTGTCAAAATCGTATGAGCTCATGGTCACTCCAGCATTTATTTACAGCTTCTATAGATCAAGTCATAATAATGCTCATTATTATGACTCACACTGACCTCCTACTGGTCCATATAAATTTATAAAGGAATAATCAGACTCTCAGCCCCAAATTCTGATAAAAATCATGTCTAAAAAACATAAACACATTGAGTTGTTTTTCTCTGATGTTTTTAACCAAAGTGACATTAAGTACAATTAAGTAATAGACCAATAAAATAACGTGACATTAAAAGTCTATATTTTAAAAATCATATGTATTATTTACCTTTGATGTTGTTTTCTTTGTGAAATATTAGTAAGCTTTATATAAAATAAATAAATGACATACAGTGTCTCATGAAACGTTTTGCATATTTGTATTTAGATATTAACAATATGTATATTAAATATATATTACTTAATATATATACACTACCGGTCATAAGTTTTAGAACACCCCAATTTTTACAGTTTTTATTGAAATTTAAGCAGTTCAAGTCCAGTGAATAATCTGAAATGGTACAACGGTAAGCGGTAAACTGCCAGAGGTTAAAAAAAATGTTTAGGTAACCAAAAACTGAAAAATAATGTACATTTCAGAGTTATACAAAAAGGCCTTTTTCAGGGAACAAGTAATGGGTTAACAACTTACAGCTGTTCTGCAGCAATGGAAGTAAATTAAGCCTTGAAAGTTGATGCTAACAATTCCTACAGGTGTCCCAACTTTTGTTGATTACTTACAAACCCTCTGTCTGTATAAAAGCAGTGTTGGAACAGACTGTGTTACTACACCCTCTTAAGCATTATTTGGACAGTATTGTACCGCAGGAAGTAGTATATTGCTCTCATAATGGCGAGAAAAAGGCAATTAACAAAGGAAGACAAACAGACCATTATAACCCTTAAAAGTGTAGGTCTTCCTAGAGAGAGCCCAAAAGGTGTCAGTGGTGTCAGTGAGTACAGTTTCCTATACATCAAAAAGGGAATTTGAAAACTGGAGGAACTCTGACAGGAAGAGGTCTGGCAGACCCAAAGCCACAACAGAATCAGAAGACAAGTTTCTGAGAGTCAACAGCTTGCGTGATAGGCGGCTCACAGGACAACAGCTTCAAGCACAGCTTAACACTGGTCGAAGTAAGCAAGTCTCAGTTTCAACTGTGAAGAGAGGACTTAGAGCTGCAGGTTTGACAGGTCGAGTGGCAGTAAGAAAGCCATTGCTAAGATGGCAAAATAAGAAAAAGAGGCTTGCCTGGGCCATGAAGCACCGCCAGAGGACTACTGAAGACTGGAAGAAGGTGTTATGGACTGATGAATCGAAATTTGAAATCTTCGGTTCATCACGCAGGTTTTCTGTACGCCGTCAAGTAGGCGAAAGAATGGTTCCTCGGTGTGTGACAATAACTGTCAAACATGGAGGAGGAAGCGTGATGGTCTGGGGCTCTTTTGCTGGATCCAGAGTCGGCGACTTGCACAGAGTGAGTGGCACCCTGAACCAAAACTGCTACCACAGCATTTTGCAGCGCAATGCAATACCCTCTGGTATACGCCTAGTTGGTCAGGGGTTCATCCTACAGCAAGATAATGACCCAAAACATACCTCAAGGTTATGTCAGAACTACCTTAGAAGAAAAGAACAAGACGGTAGGCTTCAAATCATGGAATGGCCCGCACAGTCTCCAGACTTAAACCTCAATGAGCTGGTTTGGGATGAACTGGACAGAAGGGTGAAAGCAAAGCAACCTACAAGTGGGAACTTCTGCAACAGTGTTGGGAAGAACTTTCCGAATAATATTTGATTTCCATTGTAGAAATAATGCCACGAGTGTGTTCGGCTGTTATATCTGCAAAAGGTGGCTACTTTGAGGAGTCAAAAATTTAGATTAAATTTTGTTAAACAAAACGAGTCCATGATTTCTTTTTTATCTCCAATTGTTTATTTGTTCTATGCTTTAATTTCAGAGTACATTGAGACATTAAACTGCGTAAATTTCAATGTAAAAAATGGAGGCGTTCTAAAACTTTTGACTGGTAGTGTATATATTAATATATATATATATTAAATAATATAATATTAAGAAATTATATATATATACAGTACTGTGCAAAAGTTTTAGGCAGGTGTGAAAAAATGCTGTAAAGTAAGAATGCTTTCAAAAAGAAACTTGGTAATAGATTATATTTATCAATTAACAAAATGCAAAGTGAGTGAACAGAAGAAAAATCTAAATCAAATCCATATTTGGTGTGACCACCCTTTACCTTCAAAACAGCATCAATTCTTCAAGGTACACTTGCACAAAGTCAGGGATTTTGTAGGCATATAGTTAGGTGTATGATTAAACAATTATACCAAACAGGTGCTAATGATCATCAATTCAATATGTAGGTTGAAACACAATCATTAACTGAAACAGAAACAGCTGTGTAGGAGGAATAAAACTGGGTGAGGAACAGCCAAACTCAGCTAACAAGGTGAGGTTGCTGAAGACAGTTTACTGTCAAAAGTCATACACCATGGCAAGACTGAGCACAGCAACAAGACACAAGGTAGTTATACTGCATCAGCAAGGTCTCTCCCAGGCAGAAATTTCAAGGCAGACAGGGGTTTCCAGATGTGCTGTCCAAGCTCTTTTGAAGAAGCACAAAGAAACAGGCAACGTTGAGGACCGTAGACGCAGTGGTCGGCCAAGGAAACTTACTTCAGCAGATGAAAGACACATCATGCTTACTTCCCTTCGCAATCGGAAGATGTCGAGCAGTGCCATTAGCTCACAATTGGCAGAAAACAGTGGGACCCTGGTACACCCATCTACTGTCCGGAGAAGTCTGGTCAGAAGTGGCCTTCATGGAAGACTTGCGGCCAAAAAGCCATACCTCCGACGTGGAAACAAGGCCAAGCGACTCAACTATGCACGAAAACACAGGAACTGGGGTGCAGAAAAATGGCAGCAGGTGCTCTGGACTGATGAGTCAAAATTTGAAATATTTGGCTGTAGCAGAAGGCAGTTTGTTCGCCGAAGGGCTGGAGAGCGGTACACGAATGAGTGTCTGCAGGCAACAGTGAAGCATGGTGGAGGTTCCTTGCAAGTTTGGGGCTGCATTTCTGCAAATGGAGTTGGGGATTTGGTCAGAATTAATGGTATCCTCAATGCTGAGAAGTACAGGCAGATACTTATCCATCATGCAATACCATCAGGGAGGCATCTGATTGGCCCCAAATTTATTCTGCAGCATGACAACGACCCCAAACATACAGCGAAAGTCATTAAGAACTATCTTCAGTGTAAAGAAGAACAAGGAGTCCTGGAAGTGATGGTATGGCCCCCACAGAGCCCTGATCTCAACATCATCGAGTCTGTCTGGGATTACATGAAGAGAGAGAAGCAACTGAGGCTGCCTAAATCCACAGAGGAACTGTGGTTAGTTCTCCAAGATGTTTGGGCCAACCTACCTGCCGAGTTCCTTCAAAAACTGTGTGCAAGTGTACCTAGAAGAATTGATGCTGTTTTGAAGGCAAAGGGTGGTCACACCAAATATGGATTTGATTTAGATTTTTCTTCTGTTCACTCACTTTGCATTTTGTTAATTGATAAATATAAACTATTAACATGTCTATTTTTGAAAGCATTCTTACTTTACAGCATTTTTTCACACCTGCCTAAAACTTTTGCACAGTACTATATATATATATATATATATATATATATATATATATATATATATATATATGTCAAATGGGACAGTTCAAAAAATCCAGTTCACATAAATTCTGTTCTTTTGAACTTTCAATTCATCATCATCAAAAAAAAGTAACACGGTTTCCCAAAATATTAAGCAGCACAACTGTTTTCAACATTGACAATAATAATAAATGTTTCTTGAGCAGATCAGTATATTAGAATGATTTCTGAAAGATCATGTGACCCTGAAAACTGGAGTAATGATGCTAAAAATTCAGATTTTTTTAACTGTCACTTTTGATCAATTATTTTGTGCTTATTATATATATATATATATATATATATATATATATATATATATATCACAGAAATAAACTGCATTGTAAATTTAGGAAATAAAAACAGTTTATATGTACAGTATTGTACAGCCCAAATGCTGTTAGTTACTCTACATCAGTTTGGCCAATCAGATACGAGATACACATAAATGTCAACAGTGCTGAATTACGTCAAGCAAAGTGCCATCATGCCCAGTTTAGTGCCACCTGCAAACAGGTAATGCAACCAATGGCACACATAACAACATCTCACTGTGCCATTAGACTAGACCCAGAATCCCAGTGACTCTGCCAACTGTGCCAAACTACCCTGCAAAGCCCATTGGGATTAACATCAAAGCTCATGTCTAGCCAGGGCAAGAATGCTGCCATCTAAGACACACAAGTTCAACAAAATTCACCTGCATTTCAAGAGCAAAATCTTGATTGTAGAGCAAATCACATTTCAGACAGACGAATCATAATGAGTGTTTGAGTTGGCAAGCATGGCACATATTATCTGCAGGGCACAGAGTCAGACACCCTGACCAGACAGCGCGCGGGAAACATCCTCACAGCGCTGAGAATGTCCAAGCGTTTACTCCTTCACGCAAATAATATGCAAAGCATGTAAATAGATTATGTAATTAGAGCGAGAAAATGTTCGCACAATCCCGCTACAATGTACCAAATGCAACATTCGACTTCGACAGTCGGTTAAGAACGTTTGTGAATTTCAAATTCGAACTTGTTAAATCACAGCGTCTTACCGTCTCCTGGAGATATTGTTTCAATCTCGACACCCATTCTGCTCGCGAGAATAGATCCTACAGCAGTGAGGCGGTGAGAGAGACACTGAGACAGCAGCGCCACTGCACTCCGCCCACTGACCGTCATATCAGTCTGACTGGACGTCTGAAACTTTAGACAAATTCCTTTGCGATGACCTCAGTTTTATGAGATTTTGGAATTGTGTGATATGTGACATCTGTCTTATACAATGAGGTATTGTGTTTTTATGTTGTACGAATGTCTTGTCGCAGTTCTTGACTTTGTTCGTTTGAAATATAATAATAATAATAATAAAATCTTATTCGCTGTGAACCAGCCATTTAAAACGAAATGTTCGAAAGAATCTTTCCGTCGCGCGTTTGAGCGTGCGCGAACTACAACTCCCAGAATGCACCAGTCTTTCTATTTCCGTTCGTCCAGGACTTCAAATGTCTCCGCGGGGAAATGTGGGGAAAACAGCTAAAGTTTACGTGAATTTCTCGCTGTGGAGTTGCCATGGTTTCCGCAGTGTTGTCAACAGCGCAATGGTATGTTTGTAATTTTACCTTCTGAGAATGCTGGTTTTCCCATTTTTATTTTTATTTTTATTTTCAGGATTGTTCTAGATCGCCTTTTTCACGTGCTAGCATTGCGTCAATACATGTGAATAAAATATATTCACATGTACTGCATTTTATATTCACGTATTCATATTATATCGCACTTTACAGAGAAATTAGTCGGTATGATACAGTTATTGTTACTACTTTAAACTTCAGCTTCAAACAATGAATATTTTTGTGGTCTAACTACTGTTACCATGGTAACTTTTAATAAGGGGTTAATTTGCGGTAGCGATGTCCAATGTTTAAAGTGACATTTATGTCATTCTTCTCAGTCTTTATTTTGGTAAACTGACTTAAGTAACAGTTTGAAAAAAAAAAATAATAGCCCTTTTAATAGTTTAATAGTTTACTGCAAATAATTACTTATTGATTGTTTGTTTAATTACCATGCTGGCTAATTCAAAGTCAAAGTTAAATTAGCTGTTGAAGCTTACCATAGTAATGTTTTTTTTGCATGGGGCTGTTTTTGACATCGCCATACATTTTCCAAAGTGACATGTCTGTGATGTTCAGTCTTTGCTTATGTCTTGTTTGCATATATTTTTGCTTATTTCAGGCCTGGGGCAGAAAAAAAGACGTAGCATCCGAACCTCAGAGGGTTTTATGACGTCGGGGGGTCGTGTCAGCCTAATCTGGTCATCCTTGAGTGGAGCCTCACTCTGGCCAATAGGATTAGAGCGTGAGGGAAGAGGCTTTACCTATTCTTGGAGTATGTGATGGCAGTCTTCTCATGCTGAAGCACAGAGTTACATCTATCGCTCAATTCTGACTCAATAACCCTTTCCTGTATGACTGGGAACATTATTTTCCTTTCCATTGGAGAAACTGAACCAAGCATGGAGCTAGGAAAAGCCAAACTTCTAAGAACGGGGTTAAACACCCTGCACCAAGCCATTCACCCGGTGCACGGAATAGCCTGGACGGACGGTAAGCAGGTCTGCCTCACGTCCTTGTACTCTGTCGACGGTGAGCCCAAATTTGGCGACACCAATGTCATTGGACAATTCGAACACGTCTTGGGACTCTTCTGGGGGCCGTTGTGCTGCTCCGGGTCCCCGGCGTTGCTTGCCGTGCAGCATAAGAAGCACATCACAGTCTGGCAACTTCAGCTGAGCGCTTCGGAGCAGAACAAACTCCTGTGCACGCAGACCTGCGAAATGAGCGAGCCATTCCCACTGCTGTCCCAAGGATGTGTCTGGCATCCCAAAATGGACATCTTAGCTGTTTTGACCAAGCGGGACGCTTCGGTTTTGTTTTCCGTGCGGGTTGATAATCGTCGCGTGAAGGCCGACATCAAGGGCGGCGGTCTGATTCATTGTGCCTGCTGGACTAAGGACGGAACCCGCCTGGTGGTCGCCATCGGTAGCGCGTTGCACTCGTACATTTGGAACGACATCCAAAAAAGCCTGGTGGCGTGTTCCTTCTGCCCCGTTTTCGATGTAGGTGGGTATATCTGCGCCATCGAGTCCACCGACGAGGCTCAAGTAGCTGTAGCAACCGAACTTCCGCTTGATAAAATTTGCGGGCTCAATGCGGGCATTGCCTTCGACCTGCCAAATGAATCGGAGGCGTCGACTTGCCGCCCTTCTCCCGTTTTGACAGTGGACACGGACTATTATGTGGACTCTAGACGGAGATCATGTGATTCTGAACGCCTGGGACATGCCTCTTCATCCGGACCCATAGATCTAACGCACATTCTCGCCAAACACAGGAAATCCGACCCGAGCCCTCTAATTCACTTGAGGCGGCGGGATCATTTGACGGGAAATGGTCAGGACTCGTCACATTTGATTCTAGTGACGTACGAACGCAAGGTCACCACTACAAGGAAGGTCAGCATCCCTGGCATCTTGGTTCCTGACATCATTGCCTTCGATCCGAGCGGGAGCACGGTGGCCGTGGCGTCGAACACGTGCAACATGATCCTGGTTTACTGTATCACGGATTCCTCCATGCCCAACGTGCAACAGATCCAGCTGCAAAAGAACGAGAGGCCCAAAGGGGTGTGCTTTTTCACCAACAAGATGTTGCTCTTCATGATTGGCCGGCAGAAGTCCAATGATCCGGCTTTCCTCCCCTCCTCCAACACGGACAAGTACATCTTGAGGCTAATAGCCAAGGAGCTGGTATTCGACGAGGAAGGTGCCACCCCAGTGGTTCCCAAGTCCGAGCCGCCAAGCCAACATCATGGGATTAGACGTCATTCTGAGAACTTTACTAAAGAGGACCGTCTATCAATTAAGGATCTAATTCTTCCCGGAGGCTCTGGAATTGTTTCGCCGTCCAGTCGGAGAAAACTAATCGAGGAGGTACGAAACTCGGAGTTGAGCCCCGTGGCAAGCTCCGTCGACTTCTCTGATAGAGCATCCAGTGCCTCCTCCGTTACTCTAGAAAACTACGACATGGATCACATCAGCCGCATGGCCACGCTCGCCGTAGCCGGTCAGGGCAGCCGGGATTCCAGTCGGCCGTGTTCGCCCAGGTACGAGGCCTCCGAAAAATCGTACTCCGATGCCACTCCGCCAAAGAGCAGCTTTCAGTCCAAAGAGAAGAACCTGGAGCAGCTGACACAGAACATGGAGAGGATTTTCACCCGATTTGCTGACGTCCAGCAGTGCCTCACAGAAATCAGAGACTTCACCCAGAACGGCAAGAAGATCGCATGTAGTTATCCGTCTTCTTATGAACCGCAATACGTGCACATTACGTGCCAGGTATGAAAGGATTTTATAAGCTTTTCTAAGTTTAAACTTCATTAAGGAAAGTCTGCAGTCTTCTGTAATAGAAAAATGGCTTGCATTTTTATTTACAGTACGTGCACTTGCGTGTGCTTACATAAGAAAGGACTGGGTAATTTAAGGTTACTACATTGGTTAGCGTTACGTTTAGGGGTAGGATCAGTGTTAGTACATAGTTATTACACAGTTATTGCAATTACTATAATAAGAACACAGTATGCACATGCGGAACAGGACTGGAAAATAAAGTGCTATCGAAAAATAAAAAAAGTGCCAATCTGTTGATTTTAATTGTTTGATTAATTGCATTAAGATTTTGATTCGCAGCATTGTATTGAAAAACCATCTTGTCCAATAATCTCAATATGCAAATGTTCTCAAACAAAAATATGCACCATATTGTGTGAATAAATTAGAATGTTACAATTAGGATTAGAATAATTATAATTTATACTACTGGTAAATGTAATCATTATGATTAAATTCAAGAATACTATAATTTATAAATAATATAAATTATAATATAAATAATAAGAATATATATTATTATTTCTAATAGTTTACATTATAATAATTTATAGAGTGAAGGGTTTCAACCTTTTTATATATATATATATATATATATATATATATATATATACACACACACATATATACATATATATTTCAACTTTTTTCATTGTTGATTTTATATATATATATATATATATATATATATATATATATATATGTATAATACACACACACATATACATGTGTGTGTGTGTGTATTATTATCGATTAGTTGCATTAGTTTTATTGGTTGTTACGCATTAGTAGTTCCTAGCAGACTTTTGTTTGTTGAATAAGTAGAGGTTCTTCTTTTTCCAAAGCAGACGATCCATGGTGCTTTATGGGTCACTGACTGATGGATGTGACCCCAACAGGTCAAATATCCTCTACCATTAGGGGACCTTCTTAGACGTTCACATACTGTCAATGTTAAACTGAATAAAAAACAACAAAAGAAATGATTGCTTGACGAAATGATTCGCTTCTGGAGCTAAATCTTAATCCAAACCACGACTCCACAAAGCCCATTTTACTCTTAGTCAGACCATCAGGCATTGTAAAGCATCACGCCAACTCATAATTCCTCTCATTGTTGTCAGCACAACCCTTTGTCAGCAGATGTCAGATTGAAGTGATTCTGTTGACCTTGGCATAACTTGTCTTAGGGGAATCATCAGACTTAATCCATGACCACATGACCAGGTCTGTTATGAATGATTCTCCCTTAAAGTGACTCATGGTGTTCATCGATTGCACTTTGTATTTGTCTTTTCCTCCAGAAACAGTTGTCTGAGAATGTGTACACAGATGAGAGAAGGCCGTTGCTGCTGTGTGGGGGGCGGATCTGCCTGCGGGTGGTACAGGAACTTTTCGGCCTTGCTGTCGTGGAAATGATGCATGGTACGTCTGGAAGATATAGAGACCTTGGAGAATGCTGATTGTACCAACTTGATCAATACATATGTAATAATATGAGACATATCAGGTTCAGGATGTATATTATTGCATTCATAAACTGACTTTTTGCATGAAAACTAGTTGCAATCGTTCCACATTGAAAGAAGCATCTGAACGTTTCCGAGATCCCTGTGTTGACGTTTCTGGTAGATTTGTTCTTTTCGACAATGAGCAGATGGGATCTATTAATGAGGCTGAATCCTTTGTTGAAGACAGATTGTTCGGTGTGCTTTGGCTTCATTTAATTGTCAATGACTAAAATAGGAAGCGATTAGGTGGTGCAATTGGATTTGAGGATTTAAGGTTGAATCAGCTTACAGTCTTTTGTGCTGTGCATCGCTAACGCTGATGTGTGGAAGCTTGTTTACACCACTGAATTAAAAATAAAAAAGGTAATTGTGAGTTTATATTTCGCAGTTCTAAGAAAAAAAGTCAGATAAAAATCAGAATTGCGAGGAAAAAAAATAGAATTGTGAGGAAAAAGTCAGAATTGCAAGTCAGAATTTTTAGATATAAATCTTTTTTTTCCCCTCAGAATTGGACTGAGAAAAGTCAGAATTGCAAGATATATATTTGCAATTGCGAGGAAAAAAAGTCAGAATTACACAATATAAATGCAATTAGATGAAGAAAAGTCAGAATTATGTCATATAAACTTTAGTTATAAAGTCTATTAATCTTTTTTTCCTGTTTTCCTTCATGACTCGCAATAGCAAGTTCATGTCACAATTCTGAGAAAAGTAAAAAGTAAAATAAAAATGTCTGAATTGCGAGATAAAAACTCGCAGTTGCAAGAAAAAAAATCAGAATTGCGTCATATAAACTTGAAATTGTGTGTTATAAAGTCAAAAGTGAATCCTTTTTTCCCCCTCAGAATTAGACTTTATAACTTGCAATTGACCCTTCGCCGGTAATTTGATTGACAGGCGATCTGACCAATCATAACCCTGAATCCCCCATTTTGTCAGACAAAGCGCTCAGGGTAGTTGGTAGATTAACGTTGGTGAACTTAAACTTGAAAATTGTGTGTACTCACGTCTTTCCACGCTTGAAACAACATTCCTTCTGATGTTCATTCATGTTTATTTGATGCTATAAATGAACTAGTATGAAGAGATGATCGGTTCACGACACATTAAAGAGACACTATACGCTATTTATTGATTAAACTTCTTTAAAAATTATGATATATTAAATATGAAACTGTTTCACACGTCTGTCGACGTGTTGTCAGCATCCTCTTTGCTCCATGAAGTATTTTTCGCTGCGTGAAAACATGATGTGTGGCGTGAGAGCGCATGGCTTGTCGAACATAACAGTAACTAACTGGGGCGGGTCTTTGCGAAGCATCGATTGAGAGTTAGATGTCACAATTCTGAGAAAAGTCAGAATTGCGAGGAAAAAAAGTCCGAATTGTGAGATAAAGTCTCAATTATCTTTAAAAAAAATGTTATTCCTTGGTGGAAACAAGCTTTCATACCGATGCCTGCTCGAACCACTTTCACTTATACTAATACTGCAAATTACTGAGCAGACATTTCTCTTCAATTTAAGTATTTTTCTTGTTTACACAGGTCCCATGTGGATTGTCTTGGTGGCTGATACAGATGGTTTCGTTCCGCTCACGTTTAAACACAAAGACGAGCTCACGATCAGGAGCGCCAGAAGGAAATCTCCCATAAGACCCCCGAGTTGCGCAGATGAATTTACCCCTGAAAGTCCACTGTCTCCCAATGCAGAAAAATGAAGCCCATATCGTCGCAAGAGGACTTGTTAGAAATATTTTTTTATAACGTTTGTCTTTTGTTAGCTGGGTGTTTGTGGCTAACACATGAATATTCCAAAATTTGGAATTCAGGGAACATTTCTTGCTGGCATATTCGCCACAATGGATGATGGTAGATTTGTGTAACGTGACAGTTGGGCAGAACATTTTTTGTTTATTTTTCAGAGGAAATTCTTGAGTGCCTGCTTTATTATTTTTGCTAAAATAGATTCTATTTTATCCCATACAACAAAATGAAGGTATATGTAATGTGTTATTAAAACTTCATCATTGACTTCATAAGCTGTAAATCACACAATAGAAACTTTACATCTTTTTGCATTACCCGATTATTATTTATAGTATTATAATTTTAATAAATTTAAAGATTGCATGCTGTACACACACATGCACACACTCACATACAGATAGATGCATGAACTACATTAATTTATCCAAAAACATTCAATACTTTTATTGTCATTTTAATTTTATTGAAGCATCAATGAAATATGCTGAAGCTACGTGAACCAGCACAATTTTTTTTATTATTCCTGGAATCAAGTCATTTAATAATATTTATAATCACTATAACAACTTGAGCAATATATTATCGGTATATTTTCCCTCAGGAAATCCTCGTATAATGATATACAGTCCATTCGTGTGTATAAATTAGATATATGTGGCTATATGTTCATGTGAAAATACAGAAACAGACAGAATACAGAAACAAACTAAAATGTTTACATTAAAAATAGTATATGTTTCACACAGTGTAATATACACTAACACAACTCATCCCAGCACTGGGCTAGAATATCAGGACCTGCTGTTTTAGGACGTTACGCACTGCTCAGATCAGCTCTGAGAGATTTGCAGGTAATACTCTGGTTTCTGCAAAATAAATTAAATATGTACATTTTATTATATATATATATATATATATATATATATCAACTGTTCAAAAGTTAAAATCACCAATGCTGATCAAAATTACAGTAATATTGTGAATTATTATTACAGTTGTGTGTGCGAGGCTCATTACCTGAGCTCTTCCAGGGCAAGTTTGTTTCGTAATCTGACGTCCTCACTGATCGGGTACACCATGAGGATCATGAGGCCTGTGGTGATGCAGACCACCGGGGCGGCACCGATGAGCAGTTTCAGCGTGTAGACCACTGGAGGGGGCTGTCTGCAAGCTCCTGTGTCATAACCAGCAAACCTACGACACCAACAACAACTATGCGTTCAGATTTTATAGGATGTGCTGCACAAAAATAAAACGTCTTCATTAACCGACTGATTTCCAAATGTCAAATTGTCAATGTTGCATCATATATTGTCAATATAGTGTTTACGCCATTATTTCCAGAGTAATGGAAGAGTGATTGATCTCACTGTAGACAGAGCGTGGACACTCCAAGAGAAATGCCGGCAGCAAACTTTGTAAAGAAAGCATATAGGGAGTAGAAGATTGCCTCGTGTCCCTTTGAGTTGCGGTTTGCCAGTCTGAAGTCATCCACTACATCTGGTAACATTGACCTGAGCAACAGGAAACACAACACGGCTTAGGCACCATTCATCATCTCGTATTAAACACTGACATTGGTACCATAAAGCCAAATCCTCTTTGTAGACGGTACATAAAACTGCAATTTGCTCAATTGGGGCTTTTCCAATCAAGCACAGTCTATCTTTAAAAACCAAAAAATAGCATGACCCTAGCATGAAACCTGTTATTTGGAGATTGCTGGTTATTAAACCTATATATATATATGAAAGTTAAAGCTTGGCTGGTTGAAATAAGCAAAGTTATAATATGTTCTATATGGATCACTTTTATTGCCAGCATGAAGCGGAAGTAGTGACAGTCTTTTCTATTGTGATGTATATCTGAGTGAAATGGCTTATAGGGGGCGGGGCTTGATTTTGTCCATTGGGAATTGATTGGATGGTTGTGGTTCGCTATTGTTCGATCTCATGCTAGTAAACATAAGAGAAGAAATGAGACATATGTAAACATCGCTCTCAGCCGTATGGACGGCGTTGGGATGTTCGTTAACAGTATATCGCTGCAAAAGTGTTTCCAATTTCTTTTTACTTCTAAGCGAAGATAAGAACTTCACTGTGAGTATATCGGGGGCTTGGATCCCGCTCAGTGCACAAATGCGAGCACGAGCGATAATTTGCCACCTGCAGTTCACTTAATGGCCACTGGTGTCGCTAAAAACAAGCATTACTGAATTCTACATATTGACCCTTTAAATTTAAATTCTGTCATTATTAACTCACCTTCAAATTATTCTAAACCTGTATGAATTTTTTTCTCGTGTTGAACACAAGAGAAGAATGTCAGTAACCAAACAGTTTCTGATCCCCATTGACTTCCATAGTGTAGATTTTTCCTATACAATGGAAGTCAATGGGGGCCAGCAACTGCACATTCTTAAAAATATCTTTGTTTATGTTCAATAGAAGAAAGAACTTCATACAGATTTTTCCTTTTTGGGTGAACTGTCTCTTTAAATGCATGACTATATTTATACTACACTAAAGAAGAAAATACTGCCTTTTTCACTGCCACTGCAAAAACACAAAGTATTGGATGCAGATTCTTTGTTTATCCATAATGCAGCATTATATTTAGTTTTGGAGGACTTACCATGGTAACAAGAGAGAAGCAGCCACACTAAGCCCAGATGATACAGCCACAACATATGCCACTATCAGATTAGGGATGAACACCAGCATCACCGTGAATGGCATGATCCACTGCACAGATGTCAATTTAAAAGATGTCACTGATTACTACCCATGGTCCATATGCATTAAATAATATAAAGGTTCAATGAATATGATTTTAACTTCCAGAAATGAATAATGCATTTGATAAACACTTTATTAATATGGCTCCAGTCATATCAGTGGTCTAGAAATGGCCAATTATTGTATATAAGACATGGTGGCTGAGATCACATGACCAGCTGAATACTAATGATTTTGATTAAGCTGCTATTATCATCAGCTACATGACACACTATATAGTAAAAATACCCTATAATTGTTGTTTATAATATGGAAGTATCATTTATAATGCTATTAAAGCTATAAAGAGTCATCTAAATCACTGATTAAAGGGTTAGTTCACCCAAAAATGAAAATTATCCTTAATTTACTCACCCTCAAACTATCCTAGGTGTATATGACTTTCTTCTTTCAGATAAACACAATCGGGAGTTATATTAAAAAAAAAAATATCTTGGCTCTTCCAAGCATAATAGTGGGAGTGAATGGTACTCGATTTCCAAAAATCCAAATCCATACTTTAATAAAGGCCTTCTGAAGCGAAGCAATGCATAAACTGTAATCACAAGCTTCGAGTCGAGTATGGATTATGCATATGACATAGGTATTTGACTCTCTCATGAACGCACATATGGAAGCTAGTGATTACAATTTATAAAGCTATAAATATTTATTTATTCTTTAATATAACTCTGATTGCGTTTGGCTGAAAGAAGAAAGTCATATACACCTAGGAGTAAATTATGGGATAATATTCATTTTTGAGTGAACTAACCCTTTAAGAAAAAACACTGTTAAATGAACAATTACTGTTATGCCGCAGAACGCTGCCGTCTTCTTCCCAAACTTCTCAAGGAACCACTGCCAGAATGGGATACTCACTGCTGCCGACATCTGGGCAGACATAGAAATTCAGTCACATATTCCCTTTACCCAAGATACAGACACACAGTAGAGAATTATAGATAGCTTTGTCTTCATTTCAATGTCAGATAAAGCAACTAAACAAATAAGGCATCAACAATATCTGTTTATTGAATAAAGTTCATAATGGTGCCGGATTTTCATGTCTTCATCGGGTACTCACCAGAATTGTCAAAACAATGTTCTGAAAGTGATCTCGAAGCTCCACCGCATACGTGCAGAACAGCACAAAGTTACTTTGAATCAACTGCAAAAGGAAATATAACAGAGTTCTAATGATATAAGAGTTATAATGATATATGGAATAGCTCACCCAAAGATGAAAGTTTTTGACTTTCATGTTTCATCATCGATGTGAGGGCGAGTAAATAATGACAGAGTTTTCATTTTTGGGCGAACTATCCCTTTAAGAAAAGCTGAAGGCTACATGGGGATGTATTCAGAGTTTCAAACATGATTAAATTGCATATGCTGCTAATAAATATAATTTTTCACACAATTTTTGAACTATTCTAGAATGACATACTGGAGGGAAAGCGCGTTACCTGGATGGCCACAGATATGAAAAGGAAAGCTGCCGTCAGAGTGATGTAAGACCCGTGCTTCATGACCAAAATAAATCCCTTATGGAAAGGAATGGCTTTGTCCGTTTTAGGAGTGTAGGGATCTAATGCAGACAGAAAAGCAGAGAAAACACAAATGTTAGAAATGTTTTCTGAGGTACAGTGTGACATTATTATGACACATTTAAAAGAATTTCAATTGAACGCAAAAAGATATTTTAGACAATAGATATGCTGCAGTTTTCCATCAAGCTAAAAAAAAAAAAAAAGCGGCATCAAATAATGCTAGTTTGCTAAAAACATTATTCTGAATCGTGTATAGCACCTACTCAAGACAGTACGTGATTTCGGACGCAGTGTCCATACAGTAACTTTGCGTGAGGCACAAACTGAAATTTAAGTTAGTATTCACTTATAAATGTAATTTGCACTTGCATGCATTCAAACTTTGCAGGTATGCAATATAAGTGAATGGTTTTTTTGTGTTTTGTTTTGTTCACACAAATCTATCATATACATTACTCTTTAAAAATTTGGGGTCAATATGATTTTTCTAGTACTTTTATTTAACAAGGATGCATTTAATTATTCATAAGTGACAGACTTTTATACAAAACATGTATACTAAAGTTTTACATTTCAAATAAATGATGTTCTTTTGTACTTTCTATTTTATATATTATATATATTTCACAATACTACAGTTTTTACGGTATTTTTTCATCAAATAAATCCAGCCTTTCAAAGGCTCTTTCAAAAACAATTAAAAAAAATCTCAAAACATCTTGAATGGTAGTGTATCTTCAGAAAACATGGGATATGCATAGCTCAAAAGTCATATGGACTACAGTTTTGGTGTGTTTAATAGAGATCAAACTTCTTCTCTTAGACTGTATAGAAAAGAGCAGCGTGCATCTCCTTTTGTATTCCATGGAAGAAAGTGATTTAGAAATGTTCATTTTTTGGGGTGAACTAAGCAAACTTTTTCATTCAGATACAGTGGCAAAACAAATGTAAGCCACATGCTCACCATCTCTCTCTTTGACTCCCAGAAACATGACCACCGTACAAACCAGAAACAGCCCTCCGATCACTCCGGCAGCTATCATGTACACTTCCTTCTGTAAAGAGAAACAGACCATGAGAGGTGATGGAAAACAGTCCTGTCAACACATTTAATTCTGTCTTTAATACATCTTAATCTTTGGTTGTGGTTTTATTCTAGTAAATGGGTGTCATGTTTCAAAGTCGTTGTATCTATTTGGGTGTATTTGCTGCTTCAGACTTGGTACTGTATGGTCTTGTAAATTTTAGCGTGCTCAAATTAGGTGCAACCCCAAAAAAGAGGAACTTTTCAATGTATTTCCCCCAAACAGGAACTGCTCTGCCCTAAACAACCTCAGGATTGTTTACCATTTTTCCACGGACCGCGGCAAGCACTTCATCATTGTTCCAGATCAAAAGAGCCGTTTCAGAGAAGTCGACTGGCGCACCCAACCATCCCACGGCCTTTCAGCCCAGCCACAGAAGAATGCGCAATGACACGGTGCGTGGTGGATTCAGCCCGGCTGCCTCGGAGAGCTTTAACCAGAGAGACGCTCTGCAGTCCGGCTCCAAATAGCTGTGGCCCTTCATGGTTCTCCATCATGGCTTTCCACTACGGAAGCCTCAGCCAAATCCACAAGCCAAGCCTGTTAGTTCGCTCACAAATCCGTTTTGACTGACATGGAGCTCACTGGCTCTTGGCTCAAAATAGAGTTATACAGCCCCCTAAACAAGCACATTTATTTATTGATTCTGAGGACTCTGATGAATATAAATTGTTCCTCTGAAGGTCAAGCTCTAGAAATCCACACCTAATGAGGTTTTGGAGGGTTTATGGTTATGAGGGCTATGGTACTTGATATATATACATATATATATGTGTGTGTGTGTGTGTGTGTGTGTGTGTGTGTGTATGTATGCATGTGTATGCATATATATAATTCTACGTGGCATTGATTCAACAAGGTGCTGCAAGCATTCTTTAGAAATTGTGGCCCATATTGATAGGATTGCATCTTGCAGTCGATGGAGATTTATGGGATGCACATCCAGGGCACAAAGCTCCCGTTCCACCACATCCCAAAGATGCTCTATTGGGTTGAGATCTGGTGACTGTTGGGGCCAATTTAGTACAGTGAACTCATTGTCATGTTCAAGAAACCAGTTTGAAATGATTCGAGCTTTGTGACATGGTGCATTATCCTGCTGGAAGTAGCCATCAGAGGATGGGCCCATGGTGGTCATGAAGGGATGGACATAGTCAGAAACAATGCTCAGGTCGGCTGTGGCATTTAAACGATGCCCAATTGGCACTAAGGGGCCTGAAGTGTGCCAAGAAAACAACCCCCACACCATTACACCACCACCACCAGCCTGCACAGTGGTAACAAGGCATGATGGATCCATGTTCTCACTCTGTTTACGCCAAATTCTGACTCTACCATCTGAATGAGAAATCGAGACTCATCAGACCAGGCAACATTTTTCCAGTCTTCAACTGTTCAATTTTGGTGAGCTTGTGCAAATTGTAGCCTCTTTTTCCTATTTGTAGTGGAGATGAGGGGTCTTCTGCTGTTGTAGCCCATCCGGCTCAAGGTTGTGCGTGTTGTGGCTTCACAAAAGCTTTGCTGCATACCTCGGTTGTAACGAGTGGTTATTTCAGTCAAAGTTGCTCTTCTATCAGCTTAAATCAGTCGGTCCATTCTCCTCTGACCTCCAGCATCAACAAGGCATTTTCGCCCACAGGACTGCCGCATACCGGATGTTTTTCCCTTTTCACACCATTGTAAACCCTAGAAATGGTTGTGCGTGAAAATCCCAGTAACTGAGCAGATTGTGAAATACTCAGACCGGCCCGTCTGGCACCAACAACCATGCCACGCTCAAAATCTTTCCCATTCTGACATTCAGTTTGGAGTTCAGGAGATTGTCTTGACCAGGACCACACCCCTAAATGCACTGAAGCAACTGCCATGTGATTGGTTGATTAGATAATAGCATTAATGAGAAATTGAACAGGTGTTCCTAATAATCCTTTAGTTGAGTGTATATGTATGAACACCATAAAATGCAATAAAGTTTGTAAATTCTATAAAGTGTTGTATAAAATGTATAAAAATAATGCTAGAGAAATTAGAGCCAAAGGAACTGCATTAAATGCAGTGGTGCACTGATGCATTACTTCAAGTCAAACAACCGTGACTGTGACACATACAGCATGAGACAGGAAGTCCTGTGATAGCGCCAGGGATCTGACGATCTCGGTTCCACTGCTGTTTCCCAGGTGACCAGTCGTCAGGTTCCGATGCGGACAGTGCTTCAGTGTGTGTGCGCTCGCTACAATCTGACCCTGAATGGCGGCACCGACCAGCGTACCGAGCACCTCCACCGTCATACCTGCACACATGCATGCAGAAAATCGTTAAATCATTATTTACATTTGAAACCTTTTCCAAACATTTACAGTTCTCAACATAAGCACTTGGCAAGCATTTACTTTAGGATTATTGGATCACAATGAAATTAGATGTTGTTAATATTCTAGAACAAGGGTTTAAAGATGAACACTGTTGTCTGTAGCTGTAAGCTTACGGTAAGCTGTAGCAGAGTCTCTCTCTCGCTGGTCAGTGCTCAAGAACATGGTCAGGGCAGAATAAGGCACATGGAAACACTGCAAGAAAGATTAAGAGAAAAACACAAGACAGACAATGATTAAGATGGAAAGATAAAGCAATATATGGAATATATATATATATATATTAATACTAATAAAAAAAATTATGTTTTCAATGTTTTTATGTCTTCAGTATCTGTTTTATACAAGGAGATAACACTGAAATGCCATATGACAATGCAATACATTATGTGCAATGAAAATACAATAATTCCAATTTAAATAAAAGTTCATTAGAATAAAATAAATATAAATAAACATAAAAATGTGAAATGTGTGTGAAAAAATCTCAATATTAAACTAGCACATCATTATGTGCATTTATGTTACCAGCTGAAGATGGGGGAAAACATGTTATATAGAGTAACATTTTAATATAGTGTAATTTAGTAACATTTTTATATAGTGTAACATAGTTTTCAGTCTTTCTTTGCAGCACTTTAGGTTGAGCAAAGATTTATTTTTAGCTGTATTATAGCTTCTTCAGAGTAGTGTTTTGGTTTCTAGACTTTTTTTTAAGTAGCAGTACATTATGTTTTTTTTTTATAAAGAACTGGATATGAAAAAGTTATCATGGTTCAGGCAATAAAATTATTTTTGGTTCTAATTGGAACTTTATTTTTAAGATTAAAAAAATTATGGAGCATTCAGTACGCTCTCATAAGCGATTATCTAAAAAAAGGCAAGCAAAATTATGAGGGATCCAAAATTCTGAGCATGTACATTTATCAGAGGTTTCATAACCACTCATCTTTCCTATTTACATTATGTTGTTTTATAAATCTCCGGAAAAAAAACCCCAACTTACATGCTCATGAATCATTGCTATTCATTTTAAGAACATGTTCTGTGTAGTTGAATGTGCGGTACAAAATCAATATTTACTATAAGTGTGCACTACTGTCAGCTTTATCTTTTCTAATTCGCACGCAAGCCAAGTCAGCACTGTGGCAGACCAACGGCTACCAAAATAAATCTAACTACAGAGTGCTTCTCCAGCGCTGCTTCTGCTCTTAAGTGTTCCCCATACTGTCCATTTGACTTCCATTAGGGGTTTTGATTCTGAGTAGCTGGAGGATTTGTTTATTTAAACATAAACCAAAGCCTAATTATGAAAAACTGACTAATTAGAGTCACGTACACTACCAGTACTACAATTTTATACATGCACACTGGAAGCAGCTGGTGTTTCTCAGCTTTGTGCTTACAGACAATGAAGAACGCTAAAAGAGGAAAGCAGCATTTATCCTCTCTGGTGGTTTCGGGCAGGTTGTACCATGTATTTATCAAGTAGTTAGAATGACTTTTCATTACAGCGTAGACTGATGCGGTCAAAGTGGCTTCCCCTCTCCAGCACTTATTGGCAGGTTTTACGGAGGACAGTATGCGCCAAACCATAGTAACAAAGGATAGAAACACAAATAAATCATGGAAAACTCCATGCAGAGATCAGAGAGGCTGGGCTATAACCATGCCAACTTTTGTTGACAAACATTTTTGGCGAGATTAAATTTACTTGAGAAGTAACACTGCATAACTTACTCTACCTTTCAAAAGTTTGAGGTCAGTACTTTTATTCAGCAAAACATTTCATTGCTACAACAAATCCATTTCAAATAAATGCTGTTCTCTATTCATCAACAACAATATTAAGCAGCACAACTGTTTTCAACATTGATAATTATAAGAAATGTTTCTGAAGACTGCAGAAATGATTCTGGACATTCAGCTTTGCAATCACAGGAATAAATTGCATTTTAAAATCTATTAAAATAGAAAACACATGTTATTAAAAGTGCATCAAGCCACAAAAGAGACACTGTTCTCCAGGAGGCTTTCTGTGTGCATGCTTTGGGTTGGAACCGAATGCGAACAAGCAAATGGGACCGTCCGTTTTTGACAAAAAAAATGTCAAAATACCTTTTTGGACAGTTTTCACATAAAAACAGTAGGTTATGTCTTAAGTAAATGTACACAGTTGAGAAAGAAAACATGTGTGTAACAGTAAATTGGATCTGTGCATTAGCTCTTAATAAGCTTAATATACCTGCGGCATTCTACCATTAATGACAATAAAACAACAAATGACACAGGAAAATCCCTCACTGATCTTCACTGATTAACTTAAGTAGCTTTAGTAAAAGTGACGTGACATGTAGCCAAGTATGGTGTCCCATACTCGGGAATTTGTGCTCTGCATTTATCCCATCCAAGTGCGCACACACAGCAGTGAGCAGTTAACAAACACACACACACACACACACACACACACGGACCAGTAGGGAGCCAATTTTTGCTGCGGCACCAGGGGAACAGTTGGGGGTTCGTGCCTTGCTCAAGGGTTTCACCTCAGTCGTGGTATTGAAGGTGTACGTTCATTCCCCCCATGACAATTCCTGGCAGTACTGAGACTCGAACCTGCAAACTTTGGCTTGGAAGTCCAACTCTCTAACCATTATTGTTTATATTTGATGTGTACAGTAAGACTATGCAGTGTTATTTTATTTATGATTATTCAATTTTTGTTGTAGGGTATTACTTATCTGAGTACATCTTCATGAAACACTGTTATATTTATTACGTATTTGTTTTGTTTGCAATTAGTTTCTTTGTCCTTTTTGTATTGTTGACCATTTACTTGACTTATGTAACCATTTTGAGGACCTTTTTCTAACATAAGTTAAAGTGTTGATCATATTGCCCAACATATTTGCATATTGACTTTGATCATATTGCCCACCAATAATCGTGATTTTAATATTGACCAAAGATAATCATGATTATGATTTTTGCCATAATCGAGCAGCCCTGCATTCAATTATATTACATCTTCGGGAACATTAAAGCAAATATGCTGGATACTTACTGTGATGAGAGTTTGGTAGAGACAGTAGAAGCCCAGATACCAGATGAATCTCCCATTGGTAAAAGGTGGAACAAACCAAAGGTAAAAGTAAGAGACCACCACAAATGGAGTGCAGCCCACCATCCTAGAAGAAACAAGGACATAAAGGGTTTAATGAAATAAGTGTAAAAACTAAAAACAATGCATGTTGTTTGTTATTTAGTGGTAGTGAGATATCAGTGTCATTAACATTAAATAGACAGAGAAATTATTAGAGCATCTGAGTATGATGATCAGTATGCACATGATTGAAAATGTAAAGAAAATAATTTTGGGACATTATATCTGTTTTGAAAGAATCAAGGCAAGTCATCTGAGCGCAGGAAGGGCTACAAGGGAACTTAATGACATTGTCTTCAATTGATGTCCTGTGGTTTACCCGATCTCCCATTTTAGCCTCTGTACCAATCAATATAACATAAAAAGAGCAGCTTGAGTATCATCTTAAAGCTACAGCGCACATTTATAGTAGATTTGTGTATCTGTGCATCAATGTTGTCTCTGTTTGTGAGGATGTTAGAGCAGACTGACATCTATAACACTGAATCACACACTGAAAGTCTCATTCTCACAAAGTCGTCTTCAAAGACTGGAGCAGGACGTGGGGAATGTGTTGGTCATATATAATTCATACTGATACAAGTCTTCCATAGCATTAAGGGAGAGGCAGTCTGCTAGAGAGGATTTCAAAGGGAATATATTCTACACTTTGTAGATTTTTTAAAGTACAATCTATTCATAGATTTAGAAGCAAAGGCAAAAAATATACTTTACAGTAAGTATGCAAATGCAGATCTTTGGCCAACGGATTGAAATGCCTTTAAATGTGTTAACCATTAAATGCATTTGTCATTAAACCTATAGATAGATCGATAGAGAGAGAGAGAGAGAGAGAGAGAGAGAGAGATCTCCAAGTTAAAGAATAACCAATAATATTTTTTATAAATAGTTGAATGCTTTTTTTTTAGTAATATTTTAGAATAAGTTCAAGTCATTTTTTTTTTGACCGATTCATTAAAAAGAACCAGTTCACAGGAGTCATTTTCCATGAATCAAACATCACGGCTCACGCTGTACAGGAAACATTGGCACACACTGTGACAAGAAGAAATCTGATGAAACCGCAAACGGACACACACAAAGCTTTCACAACTGCAAATTTTTTGTCACAGTCTATAGCCCTGTTTTCCATATCTCTCTTTGACTCGGGAGTGAGACTTGTCCCAACCGTTTGCTGAATGCTGAATTCATGTTGTTGGCTTTCATCCTAAATTACATGACCTTGTCAACTCTAGAACTATCAAAACCCTGTTCCAGTAAAGAACACCTCAAATGTTTGGTCAGGTCCTTTCTAAGCAGGTTTACCCTGGACACACTGACCTCTGTACCACACTGCTTTTCACTTTCACAGAGGATAAACAACTGTGAGCAAACAAGCAACACAGAGAACAGGGAGGCAAAGAGAGTGGCCAATTCTGGCACAGTCCAGATGCCACTACTGCAGCGTGGAGCAACCTCTGTGTGCCCTGCTGATTGTTCGGTCACACAAAGGACCCACCGTACAGGAGAGAGAGAGCAGGACAGACAGGTTTGTGTGAATGCAGAGAGCCAGACGCTACGTAAGGTGCTGAATGATGTGAGACGACCTGATATTTTAACTCTAGGAGCAAGTAACCTGAGGGAAATAATGCCCAGATGAAAGTGAAAGTCGTGACGTGTTGTCAAGTATGGTGACCCATACTCGAAATTGGTGCTCTGCATTTAACCCATCCCAAGTGCACACACACAGCAGTGAGTAGTGAACACACACATACACACACAGTGAACACACACCCGGAGCAGTGGGCAGCTATTGCGACAGCGCCCGGGGAGCAATTGGGGGTTAGGTGCCTTGCTCAAGGGCACTTTAGTCGTGGTATTGAAGGTGGAGAGAGTGTTGTTTATTCACAATTCCCACCTTCAATTCCTGCCGGCGTGGGAATCGAACCCGCAACCTTCTGATTACAAGCCCAACTCCCTCACCATTAGGCCACGACTACTAGTGAGGTCCAACATATTTTTTATATATATATATATATATAAACTGTGATTCCTGGACTTTAGGACTGTACTGTACACCCCAAAAAAGAACTGTCTTCTGTCTACTATTTAAGTTCCTCCTACATAGTCATTCAGTGTCTGGTCACATTTACGTTTATGTTTCTCTACCCATTTGCCTTTAATGTGAATTATTGTTATTAAACTGTTTTTAGTGATTTTGAATTTTGTTTAATTTTCCTTCACCATGAATGTGCCTGCAGTAAGACTGTTATGCCTAGACCAGACGGACCATTCGCTGGGGGAATATACCCAGGATTTTTTAGATCTGGCGTGTCTTATGCACTACGATGACGAATCGCTCAGCGTCTTCTATCACGCCTGCCAGCAAACGGCCCCCGTTAGGACTTCGCCACCTATGTGGAGTGGGTGCTGGTGCAAAATGGACTGGATTTTATCGTTGGTCCCGAGGACCCCAGCCCCACTCCCAACCCAGAGTCCAGCCAGACACCACGTGACATGGACACGATGCCTTAGCCCACCCCAGATGGAGAGCCAGTGCAAGAAGGAGCGACTGAGTACACGTGTGACCAGAGGTGTGAGCCGGCCACCTTGTCCATCCCAGTGGAAGCTTTAGTGGAGATTGAGGGAATGGAGTTGAGCCCTCTCCTATCCACTCTCCCACCACAGTGAGTAAGTTGTCATTATTGGACTCTATGAACTGTTTGACTTTGGAGAAGAGAATCCCCCCCACCAGAATCAGACTCTTCATATTCAGATCTACGGATCCCGGCCAGCCTCCCTCTCCCACCTCCTCTCCAAACCTCAACCAACCTCAAGCTCGTTCCTTCTATCTAGTCTCTGCTGTCTCCCATCAGCCCCTCTGTTCCTCCTCACCCTCCTCACTATGGCGTGGATTCAGGCCTTCTGTGAGCCAGCTACCCCTGGGCGAGTGGATCCCCTTGCTCCACTTCCAGCCACTGATCCTGTCACTCCACCTCGGTCCTTCACCCTGACTCCTCTGCCTTTGCTCCTCCTTCCCTCGTCTCCACTAGGGACCATCGGGCTTACAGCTCCACCGGGCTCTCGCTGCGTGCCGGCTTCGCCTCGGTCCGACATCGCCATGACTACACCACGAACCTACGAGACATCTGCTGCGCTCTGTCTCTCCACCCCATGGGTCCATCTGGCTTCGCCCTACCTTCGGCTCCATCTCAGCCCTCAGCCGCTCCGCTTCCATCTTAGCCACTCCGGCACCCCGGTTCCACCATGGGGGGTCGTCGCTGGAGCCTCCGAAGCCTGCAATGTTGTACTGGAACATTGTCTCTCCGTCTGCGCCTAGGATTTCACTACCATCGGCTCCGTCACCATCGATCGTCGCCATGGTTGCGACAAGGGAATCTCTTCCATGGCTCCTCCCTTCTTCAATGCCACCGTGGGATTCCATCCTGGCTGGACTCTGCGGTACCACCTGGCTCATCCGGCTGCAGTCTAATCCCTGGCTCCTCCCATCTACATCACTCTGGTCGTTCCAGACATCACCTCTCCTGGGTTTCTGTCCTCCACCTTCCTCAAATCTTCTACCTCAGCCTCCTCCATTGGGACCTTCGGCTTGAGGTTGTGCCTTTTCTGGGAGGGGGTGTACTGTCACAGTTATGTAGAGTTATGGACGTTTTGTATTTCTTCAGTTCCGGCTTTCCTTTGTTAGATTTCCCACCATTTGTTAGTTACTATGGTCATTATGAGTTCTGTGTTTCAGCAGTGTTTGATTAATTACCTTGTTTAGCCTTGATCTGTCTACTATTTAAGTTCCTCCTTCACAGTCACTCCGTGTCTGGTCATGTTTACGTTTATGTGTTTCTCTACCCTTTTGGATGCCTTATGTGGATTATTAATAAACTTAGAGTTGGAACTTATTCATCTTCATGCCTTCTTCTGCAACACACGGTGACAATATTATATCTTATTTCAATTTATGTCATAACATTCTTGGTTTATTCCTAAAACTGCTTATTCAGATTAATAAAACTATTTTTCATGTGGTTTCTTGACTTTTGGACCCCACTGTCCATAAACCCACAATTACTCACACAAAAAAGTACAATAAGAAATGATAAATCATAACAAAATTATGAATAAAACAATCAAATGAATGGGTTACTGATGTGTTAAATTAGAAAATTTGTTAATACTGTTTTACTAAAAAATGCATAAAGATAATATAAGATTTTTTTTTTCTTCTATAAGCTTCCCTGTCGCTGGAACAGACTTTATTTTTTGTGGTATTGCATAATTTATTTGTCCGTCAAAGAAAGAGATTTAGATTTAAGTGTCCGGTGAATGTTATGAGCTGCACAGAGCTTCCAAACATTAACAGAGATAATAAAGGACCAAAAACCTGTGCTTTAAGAATATCACTGATTACGTAACTAAAAAAACATCAGAAGAAATTTCAAGCGTTTTTTTTTTTTTTTTTGCGTAATGCAGACAGGATGGTTGCATTCCGCCTTTTAAGAGAGAATGTAGAATCTGTAAATCAACATGTCTTTGTGTTGTTGGCACAGCTTTAGCATAATAAACACACCAGAAGACCCACATGGGCATGGCTGAGATGTTCCGCAGTGATTCTCTGAGAACACATCAGAGTGTAATGAGAACTTCCTGCATCTCGTCACTTTAACCTCTTGAGACGTCCACATGCCCATTTTAAGAAGCCTTCAACTTTCAGAAACCTGTTTGTTACTCGCTTAGATGACATTTGTTAGATTGTAGGCTACTGCTATTTTGACTAAATCCTAAATAAGGGCTAGAACACACTACACAACATCTGAACAGATATTAAAACACTAGGCATCACGCACTTGCTGACTTTGTAAGTGCAAGGGTCCCGGAAGAATTTTTTCTGTTAATTTTGTCCATAGGGAAATTGGTTTTTAATGATAGCTTAAAAACCTTTAAAGACAGCCCTACTGTGAGCTACAAGTTTTTTTAATCGGTGCTATTTGCCAATCTCGATTCTTGAGTCAATCTCGAGTCAATCTATCTAAGCACTCAACATACTTAAATATTTGTACATGTATGCATATTTTGTAATGAACTTAAGTACAGTGTTTATACTTTGTTTACCTTTATCTTTTTGTCAGATTTTTGAAAACGTTTTTGCTTCAAATCAAAGTTTATAATGTTATAATTCACCTTGTAGCTGATTGGCTTGGCTCATGACTGATAACGCTTTAACAAAGAATTTTTTTTAAATACCAAGGGGAAAAACTTCCGGAACCAGCGCCACCGAAAGAGTGGGCGGCACTAATGCACTCCATTGAAAACTACTGTCCTACGTTGGCTCAAAATATCAAACATGTTTGAAATTCTTCAACTGAATTTAATTAGATTCTGTGCCCATTATTTTATGTGAAATTTTCCCACTCCGATTGCTGAAAATCTGCAGACTGGCTCTGACTTTCAGTGTTAATAGTTGAATATTCTTGACTTTCTCAACAGGAAGCAACACATAAAAATGTTTTAACAAGAATGGCATGCCTTTAGTATGAGGAAAAAATAGTTTTAAAAACACACTGTTCATTCACTAGTTGAGTTCTCATGCGCCACTCACCATGGCATGAGTCGTCCAATCTTTGTCCATTTACTCTTAGTAATGAAGAATCCCACAATGGGGTCAGTAACTGCCCCCCAAGCTTTACCGACAAACAGCACCATGGAGGCCTGGAACGGGTTAATCTGTCAGAAGAAGAGAAAGTCATCATCTACATTTATGGAAATCCAACCTGATTTGTTATTCAGACTGTAAGGTTCTTGCTTATCGGGTCAAATTATTTTTGGCTTCGCTTTCAATTAATCAAAACATTTAATAGTGTGCTATTCTGTGATCAATATGCTCTATTAAGATCACATGCTCAAGTACTATCAAAAATTAAAAAAGAAACATATCTTCCAGTTTACGTAACCTTTCGAGTCTCAAAAAATAAATGCAGTTTTCTTGAAACTACATGTCAGAGCAACATAATTGCGCCGAATGACATCCCAACTAGTCAAAAGCAGTTGTCTGAACAAAGAATTTCATATTGCTGAAATGTTTGTTTGTGATTGTTCTTCTTCACAAAGATAGCATAGTTCACTTCACATATTAAGCATTCTATACTGTATATGGCTATTATAACTACAAATGAATTTATTGTGTAGTATTTTCACTAAAATAAATTTTCCAGAGCAAGAAATCGGTTGTCTCGACTAAACTTTTGGCTGAATGAGGGATTTTGTATTCATTGAATGACAAGTTCAAAGACAATAGTTGAGAGACCTTAAAAATCAGAACGCATCTAGATTTTTAGGTTTTCTCAATTGATTTCTTACAGCGTGGTGTAATATTTTATTAAAATGCATTGAGATCTTACCTGTGCAATGTCAAGTAGATATATCTGAAGGAAGAAAGCTGTTGCGCTCCCAGCGACCTGATTCGGTGCCCCTCCGATGGCGAAGCATAGTTTGCTGCATACAGTGAGCTTCTGATCCAGATGAGTCTGAAAAAAAAAAAGGTCTTGGCGTCAGAAGATAAGACGCTAACGTCACACATACTCAAGAGTTTATGCCGGAAAGCATCGTGTGTTTCAAAGGTTACATTCGGAAGCTGGCTCCATTATTACTGTGACATTTGAATTTTTTTTTTTTTTTTTTTGAATGGCAGAGTTACATCTCTCAAATAATGTGCTGTTAATTATATCACGTTGTTTCCACCTTTTCAATTCATCACGATTTGATGTAGTCGGTCAGTACTTGATTAGAGGGAGTAGTTTTCTGGGTGATAATCACGTCATCTGTCTTCAGAGTTTCTTTTTTCTCCATTACGTGGGTGGGATAGTTTGAAGGGTCCTCAGCCCAAGACCCTTCAAAACCACGGGAAATATTTAATCCAGATGCTTCCAGTACTGTGAGTGACGAGGTGTTTGATCACAGGGAACACCCTTAAAACTGAGCTGCTTTCGTCTACAGTTCTTTAAAGATTAAAAAGTCTGTAAAAATAAGGCTCAATACTGTGCATATTAAGGAATTGTCACAGGTGTTTTCCCTTTATATTTATATTGTGTTGTTTTTAGGCTTAAAAGAAATGTCTGTAAACTTGAAAGAAAATTACCACTAGCTATTCTGTGTTTCTGTGTTTTGCAACCATTCCCATTAAGTAAAGATATCATTATTTCTGAATGTTCTCTGAACATTATTTTTTGCTTGGTTATGCGAACGTTAATGTTTTTTTTCGAACATTATGGAAATGTTACTTTTGGTTAGCACTTTATTTTACAGTCCTGTTCTCCATGTACATACTATGTACTTATTGTAGTTATTACAACAACTGGGTATCATATACCTAGGCACTAAACCTAACCTTAACCCATGTAGTTACATCAAATTAACCAGTACTTTCTTAGTTAAGTACACTGTAAGTACACATGAGTACAGCCTACGTTTGAATTTTCTCTGAACATTCTGAAACAAGTAGAAACATTTAAAATACGTAAGATGAACGTCCAACTAAACGTTTCCATGAACGATGTATAAATAATGTTATTAAAAAACCATAACTTTTAACAAGTATTCTATTATCATTACTGGAACATTAGCCAACGTTCTGAGAATGTTTCCTGTTAGCTGGAGCGTAGATATTTTAAAGGAATCGTTTAACCCAAAATGAATAAATAAAGCTGAAAATAAACTGATTTGGAACGACACGAGAGTGAGTAAATGATAAAGAATTTCCATTATTAGTGGAACTATTCCTTTAAAGACGAAACCACATCACTAAATTGCACTTGGCATTCAAAGACACCCAGCAATGACACAAAGGAAGCAGCACGGGTGTCCTGAGTGACTTCTCATTACCATAATGATTAAAGAAATGTACGTTTTGAGGGCTTTCTGAATGTAAAGTGCTTCACACATTAAAAGACACTCATCCCTTGGAAAGTTCTGTGGATAAGGCAGAGTAAATGTGTGTTTTTGAGGGTGTGTATGTGTGCGTGTCCACATATGTGCGGTGTGTGAGTAGAAAACGGAGGGGAGATCCTTTCAACACATAAAAGGGAAGTCAAACCGCCGCTCAGAGCCATATATTTACGAGACAGATCTTGGAGACAGTCAGACAGACATTCGGTGCTGAAAATACTACAGAAGTCAAACACTCCTCTTTGAGTTGTTAACTCATTCATCCGCTCTATCAAAGCCGGTGTTTGGCGTCTCCACGCCAACGTGCACTCTGGGTACCCTTGCAGAAAACAACCGCAGAGGGCAGGACCGATCGCTCTTCAAAAGACGCTGTAATTAACTCACCGAGTTTCTCCCAGCCGTTCTTAACTTTACCATGATGAAAAAAAAAAAGAATGACTTCTGAAATCACAATTTAGGAGTTTGATTACTCAGATAATGCAGGAAAATGAAAAGATTCGAGAGCTCAGCCCTGTCTATTTAATCTAAATTCTGATTCTTCTTAGAACAACTATTATTCCTCTAAAGAAGGAAAAGTAAGAGGATTTGATGGCACTAAAGTGTGAAATGAATCAAGAAGACTGTGTGCTTAGACTCGAAGCAGATACTGTACTAATTCTGGTTTATCTGTTAAGCATCACTATTGAACATACTGTGATCTGAACAAACCCCCTAAACCTAAGTACAAAATCTTGTTATGTTGTGGAAAGAAAACAATGGATACAAAAAAGCTTTTGTTAGTATTTTTGTCTTGTTTAATGGTAAATATATATATATATATATATATATATATATATAAAATATAAATATATATATATATATATATATATATATATATATATATATATATATACATATATATATATACATATATATGTGTGTGTGTATATATATATACATATATATATACATATATATATATATATATACATATATTTTTTTTTTTTACCAGAAAACAAGATTAGCCCTAACCCTAATAATATATTTTATATATATTATTATATATTATATATTAGAATAGAAGTGTCAAATAAAAACTGGCTTTGAGTTTAATTTTTACAAACTAGCAGTTCTTTTCTTGTTTTAAAGCATAAACCTCACTATAGCTTTTAGTTGAGTTATTGTTTAGATAGATATTAATTAGTGCTGTCAAATCACATCTAATATACATTTTTCTAAATATATAATATGTCCGTGCGTGTACACACACACACACACACACACACACACACACACATACACACACATACTTTTATGTTAGATGCAATTAAATTGATTTGACAGCACTAATATTAATACTCATATATCTTTTTAATGGAAAACAAGACAATACTGGCGTGAATGATGTGCTAATATTTTTTTAAACAATTGAAAATTCAGACTGCCGTTTGAAAATTTGGGGTCTGTAAGATTATTAGCACAAAAAGTCCCTTATGCTCAGCAGGGCTACATTTATTGGATCAGAATTATAGTAAAAACAGTAAAGTACTATTACAATTTCAAATAAAGGTTTTCTACTTGAATATATTTTAAAATGTCATTTATTCCTGTGATCAAAGCTGAATTTTCAACATCATTACTCCAGTCTTCAGTGTCACATGATCCTTTGAAATCAATGAATTGTTTGTCACAATGTAAAAAAAAAGTCACTTTTGATTGTGTGGGTTCTATTGACTTGGATTGGTAGACAACCAATTAACAACCACCCCAAACACCCTAGCAACTGCAAAACACAGCCTGACAACCATCTATAACACTATAGCATCATGGATCGCTCAAAGTTTATTTTTGTTGCTGTTATCATGATAGACACAAACAGGAAGTCATTGAGTTGAAACACAAAATATCTGACTTCCTCACAGATTGAAATCAGCAAAATCATGACAGCAGCTCTGAAGTGTGGGAAGACAGCTGACACGAGGACCAAAGTTTCCTTTTGGAATTTTGAAAATCTCACAAAGTTGGTCAAGGACACATCTGGGACATATTTTACCCCAAACTCTAAATTAAAAATGACTCTAATTTTAATATATACAGAACCTTCAGAACTCCCTTAATTCATTGTAACACAGATTCAAGAAAGTGTTGGAAACATTCCTCAGAAATTGGTCCGTATTGACATGACAGCATCATGCAGTCGCTGCAGATTTGTAAACTGAACATCCATAATGCGGATCTCTCGTTCCTCCACATCCCAAAGCTGCTCTATTGGATTGAGATCTGGTGACTGTGGAGGCCATTTGAGTATCGTGAACTCATTGTCTTATTCAAGAAAACAGTTTGAGACGATTTGAGCTTTGAGACGCGGCTGTGCCATCAGAAGATGACAACACTGCAATCATAAAGGGATGGAGATGGTCAACAACAATACTCAGGTTGGCTGTGGCGTTTAATCGATGCTCAATTGATAATAAAGGGCCCAAATTGTGCCATGAAAATATCCCTCACACCGTTACACCATCAGCAGCCTGAACCGCTGACACAAGGCAGGACGGATCCATGCTTTCTTGTTGTTTACGCCAAATCCTGAATGTTGCAGCACAAATCGAGACTCATCAGACATTTTTCTTATATTGTCCAATTTTGGTGCAAATTGTAGCCTCAGTTTGTGTCTTCTGCTGTTGTTGTCCTTGTGCTTCAAGGTTGGACATGTTGTGTGATCAGAGATGCTCTTCTGCAGAACTCAGTTGTATCGTGGTTATTTGGTTTACTGTTACCTTCTATCAGCTCGAACCATTCTGGCCATTCTCCTCTGACCTCTGGCATTAACAAGACCATTCTTGGTTTTGTGTGACAAATCAGATAGATCAGCAGTCTCTGAAATACTCAAGACCAGCCTGTCTGGAACCAATAACCACGATCAAAGTCACTTAAATCGCCTCTCTTCTGATGCTGAGTGACATTATAAAATACATAGACTCCCCATTGGCCTCTGGTTCGTACGTCAACGGCGCCGCCATATTGTGCAAGGCAACGTTCCCATAACGCTCCTAACTGGAATTGAGAAAAATGGCTGTTTCGTGTGCTGTAAAAATCACCGCACAACTGAATACAGGTCTCAGGGAATAACCTTTCACAGGTAAGGCTGGACATTTGTTTCTGGTTGTATTTGGTCATTATATAATTATGTTAATAGCAGTTGGCCACTGGAGTCAGTCAGAAAATAGCTAGAGAAAGTAGAGTTTACATGATTTATATTATAGTTTAAGTGTATATTATCTTATTTTATAAACCAAATTTCCTGACATGTTATATTTATTTTCTTAAAACCGACTTTTTAAGTCAAGCGCTCGTTTCGGTTTGGTGACTGACGTTTTGTGAATTCCTGTAACTTTAGTTAGTTCTTTTTCTCACACATTGAAGGTTTCCCAGAGACAAAGAGTTGAGGAGATTGTGGGAAGTTGCTGTAAGAAGGGAAGGTTTTTCCAGCGTGTGTGATTTGCTTCATTTTCACAATGGTGGTCAATTCTAAACACAAGAAAAGCTAAAATGGGTTAAAAAACAGAAAATGCCTTTCCCAAAAATAATTCATCTTTTTTTCATTTAATGTGAAAATTTAAATGATCTCATTATGGGCGTCTTCACAATTCTTATCCAAGAATAAAGCAGCCAAATACAGGACAAGTCTGAGTCAAGTAACTAGAGATGGAACTTTTTGTACATCATAAACCACTGAAATCGACTGATAAATGCAAACGTTATTTTCGTTTTTATCCAGAAAAACCACACCTCCCAGTTTACTTGCATTTGTTTACAGTGCAGTCTCGCCCTCAGCAATATGGCGGACGCGTTGACGTATCGCAGCAACGTTCCAAAGCGGCCAATGGGGCATCTATGTGTTTATTATGTCTAAATGCATTGAGTTGCTGCCATGTGATTAGATGTTTGCATTAACAAGCAGTTGAACAGGTATACCTAATAAAGTGGGCAGTGAATGTATACATATATATGTATATACACACATAATTTTTTTCTTTCTGATTTTTGTGGCGAAATGTGACCAGCCCCCATTATGACTCCATGATTTTTGAGAGATTCAACTGAACTAAAACTCTTTGTGCTTAGCCTACTTTCTCACAGTTGCTGCTCTAAGCTGATTTTCTCTGTGTATGTTCGCGTGAGGATGAATCTGGATGATATAATGAAGGGTTTAAGGCATCATGCCCAGCGGGATTTGAACATGCATTTTATCATTACATTTGCAAGGTCAAATTCACCCTGGACTTTCACCTCCGATCTGAATGCGATTTTCTTCTTGTGCAAAGCGTGTGAAAAACAATATCAAGCTCTCAAAACCCAGACTGGCAAGTGTACCAATAATTTTTTCATGATTGTTGAGGCAAATGCTCTCTGATGGAGTCTCAGCAGATTCAGACTGCACGCAAGAACCGGCACATCGGTCTGTGCAAACATGCCCGACCGTCGAGTTTACCATAGAAACAGTAACCGCACTTTATTAAGACATTCACACTACATTGTAAAAATCATTTTTTACATAACTTGTAAATAAAACAAAGATTACCGTTTTACAAGAAAATACATTTTTAGTTTTTCCACTTCAAAAAGTCACAACGTGTTACTTGCAATTTCTTTGTAATCACACGTGAAATTTACTAGCAAATTTTTGTTTCTGCACCAAGCGTATGGTGATCACATGACACAGGAAAGATTCATCCCAAAATCCATCCATAGTAAATCTCACAAAAAGTTTGAGAAGCAGCTTTCTTGAGGCAGTCTTTACAAAACGTTTGTAGCCGATTGTATCAGGTAATACCATGCTACTTTAACATTTACCGTAGTACTAAATGATTACCATAATCATGCTACATGACATTCGCAAGCTATTGTGTTTAAGACACAGTATAATAAAACGTATTACCTTTGTAACATTACATTTCCACTTAAAATCTTTAACCTTCCACCAAGAGAGTCTCCATTTTTTCCTTTTTGTGACTGCGTGTGTGAGAACAAGAGCTCCATTAGTGTGTTTTCCATACATTATTGACACACGACTACCATTTTCCCCTCGACCAGAGGGTCAGCGCAGAAGAACAGCACAGACATTATTTCACTTGACAGATCTTCCCTGACATTTTCTTTTTTTTTCCACAGATGAAGGTCATATAGCTTCCAAATCTGGAGGTCTTTCGAGTAGAATAAAATGGTGATATTTGCTGCATATTCCGACTGCATTTACTTGTCATGCAAGCAACCTCTCAGTCAAAATCGAAATCTCTCCAAATATTCACACTTGCACTATTAAAAAGACTCTGGGTATAAACAACTTGCGATAATGACAAGGAAATGCTTTTCATTTACTATCAATGCACATTATTTCTATTTCTAACCCAGCTGATAATACACTGTGAGAGGAATTCAGTTCTGATTACAGAAGTGATTTCTGACTGGTGCAAAACACAGCTTGTGTCTTTACAGCAGTATGTACTTGTGGGTTTTACTGTCTGCCTATCAGTGCTACGCCTAAACAGCCTTTGGGCATGTGTGTTGGTAAAGCATTCACACAAACATTCCATATGCTCATTAAAACATGCCTTTCCACATATTTTCATAAAGCACAGATGCAGAAATGTTCAAACCGGTATCGTAACAAATATGTGTGTATATTGGCTCCTGTTCCCCCCTACTGAGTGTTCATCCACTCCACAGTGTACAATGCAATTGATAGTGTCATTTATACCTTAACCTGACCCTCAAAGATTAATTTGCGCAACCCAATGTAGGTTGACTCATTTTGACTTGACAAGTAATTTCTATAAATTTTCAAGCGAAAGACCATGATTTAAAAATCTCAGTTTAACACAGAAAAAAAGAAGTGAGCGTCACGTTGCCTTACCTGTGGTGGTACTTTGGTGAAAGCAGGTTCAGAGTGCTTCATCATGAGTTTATCCCCTGAGGTGACCCGGGCTTTCTCCCCCTTGACCATGGCACCTGGATTGACGGGTACAGAGACAGCAGCTGAACTCTCTACAGCTGTGCCAGCGTCCATTCACATACTGCAGCAGTGAGAGGATGGGCAGGGTTAGCTATAGAGGCCACATGCACAGATGCTTCCCAGCTGTCACTCACAGACATGAGCCAATCAGAGCCCTCGCTCTACCAAAGCAAGCTGCTTACCTGAACCTGACTGCCTGCATTCCTATGCTGTTACAATGACACTAAAAACACTAAATAAACACATATGTGAAGTGAGAGTAATCATGTACTGAATATGAACATAAAAATAGCCACTTTTCCAGCAGAGGTACTTTTAGTACATATAATGTAAAAAAAAAAAAAAAAATGCATTTTTGATATCAAGCAACATGAATGCACATACATTAACAAAATGTATATAGATTTAGATTAGATAGATAGATAGATAGATAGATAGATAGATAGATAGATAGATAGATAGATAGATAGATAGATAGATAGATAGATAGATAGATAGATAGATAGATAGATAGATAGATAGACAGATATCTAACCTGAGTGATGCGGTGAGCTGAGCATCTGCTGCAGCGGTGGATGAACTGTTCATTCCATCACAAACAATCATTCTGCAGCAGCACGTTCATTTGTAATCACAAACAAGAAAGCGCGCCCCCTATAGGACACCAAAGGAAACTCAAATGATCCTTCGTCTATAATTCTCTTAATAAACTCCAGGTTACAAATTAAAGTAAAATGACGTGACCAGTAGAGGCTCCTGACCGTATATATAAAAAAAAGCGATTAAAAAAAAAAAAAAAAAAAAAAAAAAAAATATATATATATATATATATATATATATATATATATATATATATATATATATATATTTTTTTTTTTTTTTTTTTTTTTAATCGCTAGTTTATGTTAAAGATTTTTAGGCTATTCTAATCGCTGAACACATGCATACACAATTTTGGGAGAGGTCTAGTGCGTTATTCAGCATGACAGTGGTACTCTAATGTTGATTGACAGGCTTTAAGTAGCAACACATAACACACATAACTTACAATTCCCTTATTGCCTCATATTGTTGTTTTAGAATGGTAGAAGTTGTATTCCGGTGAGGAAAAGAAAGTCTAATCTCAGAACGAACATAAAAACAAACACAGCATAGGTGAGAACGTTTAAACTAATGGATTTATACTTTCATTAATTTAAAATGCTACTTGACGTTGGAAGAACAGACATACCCATAGCAGGGGCTTCTGTGTGCACAAAACAAAACAACACTGGCGAGGAAATCAGCCATATGGTTGTCATTACATGTAAAAGTTTTTCCAAAATTTTGCTGGTGCGGAAATGAACAGGGAGTTTAAAAAGATAGTTGGAACGCGATTCATATGGAACAACAGTGGAGACTAGAAATAGAGCAGTGATGAAGTTGATTTGACTGCAGATTGATAGTGGATATCAGAAACTGCTAAAGAAAATCAAAACTCAAGAGCTTAAATGCACTATATTATAAAAGTAGAGGAAGCATCCACATTCACTCAAAAAGCATCACATGGATCAGGAAATCTCCTAAAAGTGAACTTATGTGCATTTAAGACACATTAGAAATGAGAAAAGGAACCAGCATATCATCAGTAGGTTTATTGCAAGCAGAGGTCTTTATAACAGAGCCTCTGTCTTAGGCAAAGTGCATAAAATATTTGACATTTATAACTTAACAGTACATTATAAGACATACCAGCACAGATGATCGAACACATCTCCATTAAGCTTCCATGATCTGACTTCTTCATTGATCTATCTGTAAACATGTATAACGGTGGAGACTTGGCTTGTGCATACAGCATTGCATCAGAAAAGGCCTTCCAGTTGCGAAAGAACATGACGGGGAAATTAAAAACAAAATATAGGTGTTAAAGGAATAATTCACCTTAATAAGAAAACTTTGTCATGATTTTACATTTATTAATCACCCACATGCTGTCCCAGTTTGACTGAAATAATCTTTTAGTCCAGTGTAACCGGATAACTGAGTTAATAAGCAACAGTCAGATGTTTCATTTTTGGGCGAGCCATTCCTTTAAAGCTAATTGTGTTGAGTGGCCATTTATAGTCATAATGATGTCCAAAGGACCCGATATTCAAAATCAGACAAAAACATAGGCTATTAAGAGAGATGGATTTCAAATGTTACCCAAACATGAGTGCGACCAAAAGATCAGAGTCTCTGGTGCAAACAAAAACAGTCAGGAGTGACCGAAAGGAGCTTGTGAGTTGAGAGGCCTCTGAACGATGACGGCATTCGCTAAGTCAGCTTCTTCCAAGCTCTGACTCTCATCTCTCAGCTCTCGGAATGGCAGGGATGTAGTCAGGATGAACTGAGTGTCCGTTGTCTGAGCCTGCTCCACAAAATGCTGCACATCACTGATCCTGGACCAATTACATAAAAGCCACCATGAATGCATCTTCTTTGCAGCTGCATCTTAGCAATCATGTTCAAGTCAAAGGCATGTTGTGACGCACACGTTCAATCCAACGTAATCTGATTTGATCTTCTGCAAAGTTGCAGCTTACGATTCTTCCATTTTACCTTGCGAGATTATATTACATAAATGATGAATGAGAATTATGTAAGAGCTTTTAAGGGTAGGATTTCAAAGTTAGAGCATCACAACATGCCCGTGGTGGATTTTGATAATAAACATTCAAACATAATCATGTCTAAAGCCTGAAACCTTAGCTGTGTTCAGTGAAAGCAAATTACATACATATAAAGGACGCATATTCAGTTAGAATTATTTATTTATCAAAGGCTATATTCATGTCAAACACAAGAGGGATAAAAAAAATTAATTAACTGTATATAATCTTATATTTAGTTATTTTATAGTTTTTTAAAGATGAGACTTGGCGGTGCTAGATACACAAAAAATGCTTACAGAATTTAATAGAACAAATATTTTGGTTTTATTATGGTTTTCTGGATGAATCACAAAATATGAGAGAAATATGGAATTATATTTTGATTAAAATAAAGATTATTTTATGATGATTGCAGAACTTTTTAATAATTATATATATATATATATATATATAGTAATTTAGTGTGTGTGTATAATATATATATATATATATATATATATATAATGGGTTCTTATATATAAAATTATTTTTAAAAAAAAAAGTATTATTATGTGGTAATATAGTGTGTGTGTCTGTGTGTGTGTGTGTGTGTATATATTATTTATTTATATATATATATATATATATATACTATACTAATACATATATACATATATATATATATATATAAGCTATATAATTTAGTGTGTGTGCATATATATTATATATATATTATATATAAAATTATTTTAAAAAAAGTTTTAATTATTATGTGGTAATATAGTGTGTGTGTCTGTGTGTGTGTGTATATATATATATATATATATATAAGCTATATAATTTAGTGTGTGTGCATATATATTATATATATATTATATATAAAATTATTTTAAAAAAAGTTTTAATTATTATGTGGTAATATAGTGTGTGTGTCTGTGTGTGTGTGTATATATATATATATATATATATATATAAGCTATATAATTTAGTGTGTGTGCATATATTATTTATATATATATATATATATATATATACTATACTAATACATATATACATATATATACAAACACACACACACAGACACACACTATATTACCACATAATAATTAATACTTTTTTATTTTTAAAAAATAGCAAGAAGAATCTAATGCGCGTTTCATTAAAAGTACATCATGCAAAAAATAATGGCTCTTAAAACTGACCAATGGCATCACAGGGAGAGTGTTCAGAAATTCTTTTAATTAAATGTACATCATTTTGTAAGATTATTGCTGCAGAAATTACATAAACCTTTAAGCAAAATAGCAAAATTCATTTGGGGGAAATATGACCCATATGTGTTTTAGTGACATCCACCTTCTACGACCGTATTATACTCACCGATGGCTCAGATTAAACCTCTGCACAAGCCGCTGACCGTCTGCCAGCCAAATCTGGAGGGAGGTCATGGGAAGATCCTCATTCAGCTCCACTGCCAGGAGAGGAGGACCAGAACAGTCCTCGTGTATCGACCGAGACCTTGCCACCACACGCGGGGCCACACTACGGAGGACAACCATTTCAACTTAATCAATTTATAAAGATTGCACAAAGTTAGGCTTTTAACAGATGCACTGCAATTACTGTGGTGTCGTGTGATTTTATATGCGATTAGAGGGTCAACTAACGAACACTTAACATCTGGATAATCCTCATCACATTTACAGTCAAACCATCACAGAGTGCAAGTGTTATGAGGACACCTAGGGGATGTTTGTGGGAATGACTTGCAAATTTTTAACACTCAAATAATAGTGTTTACTAAAATCCCTATTATGACTTTTCATTTTATATATAAAACGGAGGATCTATTACCTTCCCAGTCTGTAGCCTCGGCCTGTAAACGGGTGGAAGGTCTTTTTCTTTGGGATGTAAACTTCATCTTTCATGTCCTCCATGTTTACTTCTAGTTCTTCATCCTCGGCTCTTCCTTCTAGCTCCAGAGGCAGCTCACTTTATATAGAGGATTTTTAGATGAATACAATCAAATACAGTTCAAAATTTATTCTGTCAGTACATCATCATCATCAAAACATGACCATACAATCACAACGGCTATTTTAAAACCATTTTTGAGATGCTGTGTGATAAAATTGGTCCGCTGGTTGTTACAGTTATCAAATCACATCCAAAGTCAGTTGAATGTTTTGTTGTGCATGTCTTATTCTCAGATACAAATTATACGTCTCAATAAGTTTTTGATGTGCGTTTTTAGACTTTATGTTTCCATCCAGCATTTTTTAATGCAATATCCCAAAATGTACATAAAAATGGGTGGATGGAAACATAGCTAGTGACAATACTCACCCTCTTTTAATGGCCTCCAAGAACTCTTGGTTTTCTTCAAGGGCGTAACTGCGTAAATCTTCATCGTTCACAGTGAAGCCATTTTTCCACAGTCTCACTACAATCTCCACCTGTGAAGTTCGGCCATAAAACATCCTTAAGAATACTTCTGAAAAATTCAATAATTTAGCAAGCGGCTCAGAAATTACATATTTAAGCCGACATTAACTTTTCTTTTTTAATGTAACCACCTGGAAGCGATTGCACACAAGATGTCTCATATGATTTGTCTGACCTTTTTGCCGCTACTGGCGACACTGCTGATCTTCTCCACCTCATCGAGCAGGTCCTCGACGGAGAAACTGGATCTAATAGGGCTCGGCTCCTCCTCATCCTCCTCTTCATCATTTTGTCCCCCTTTACACCTAAGAGCTCATGAAGGCAACAAAGCGTGATTCATTTTAGATTACCCCAATTGTGAACATTCAGTAATGGTGTAATGATAATGTTTCAAGACACAGAGCTGTGCATAGAGGACTTACCATGTGTCATCTTGAACCCTTTCTCTTGAATCAATATCTTTCATCATGACGTCTTTTGCTGTCCATCTAGCAACACAAACATATACAGGCATATATAAGTTATAAGGGATGGTGCAAGTCAATGTAACCGCTGCATCTGCGCTTCCTGAAAAATTCATGGTGCATTTCTACGTGAGATTGACAGGAGCAGTGAGATCTAAGATTCTCAAAACATCGATCTACTTTCATACCAGTCCAGTAATTCTAGGAAAAATTATTTTCAACTGAGCAGAAATGACAATATTACACAGATATCAACTGTGCAGTTCTTTGATATTGAATGGAAAAAAAATATTCAAATTAAAATAAAAATCCGAAAAATAAATATGAATTATTAAAACCCTTACAAAAACGACTATGCCCTAACACAGGCACTCTGACATATACTATTGTACTGAAAGATTATTAAATGCATATGGCATTGCATATCCAAATCATGTTGCATTTCCATAAAATATGTCCAAAAACATGCACTTATAAAAAAAAAAAAGTATTAAAGGTACAACAGATTTTTGGACATGTGCCATGAAAATACCATGGGATGAATTTGAATTCTACTAAGACAATCTATCAATATTACAACTTTTGACATGCGATCAGCTGCTTAGTACTGAATAATGACGTCATGCTGCACTGAACATAAAACTATATGACGAAATCACGTGTCTACCAATACCCACAATTTATTTAATTAAATGTTTTAAGCTCAGGTTTTGGTCTATAAAGGCACCCACGTGCATGCTTTAAGCTTCGTATTGATATTCACTGTAACAAACGGGTCAAAGACAGCATAATAAATGAAAGCAGTGCGCCAACATTACGTAAGGACAGTGTAGAGACCACGCAAGCGCACTGCGATCCGTTATGACGGTAAACAAGCGCTATAAGCCATAACACATCATTTCTGAATGGCAGTTTACTCATCCCGATTATAAACTGTAGATGGTTACCAGTGTAATGCTTCAAAGGTGTCGTAAAACTGTGTCTTCGGCTAGTAAGTTTCTCACAGTTGTCATGCCGCTCCTTACGCTACAGCAGTCCACCATTCCTATGACGTCTCCGTCTCCAGACGTCACGTTTGTGTACACGTCACTATGACGTCGCAAGGCCAAAATGGCTTGGAATGATGTTGAACGTACTGATATGAATATCGTGAGGTGGTTCATTGAACTGAATAAACGCTGGCATGTGTCTGTTTGTATGGTGAATGCAGTCAGCAGTACAGAATACCCTAAACAAAGCTGCTAGAAGCTATTTTTATTAGCCCACATAACCTGACCCTATCAGGCATATATTACTTAAATAATGCCCTTCTCCTGACAAAATCATGATTTCTAGCTTTGTAAACGGAAAGTTTGAGGCTCTCTGGCAATGGTGTGAATTTGGGGCGGGGCTATGAGTTCGCTCGACGAATGGAAGACAGGCGATTGTCCTGGAAACCTGTTTGGCAATCATCACTATTGTTGAAGTAAAGATTTTGAAACTTAAATTATTGTGGGCTTATCGAATATAAGGCTCATGCTACCAATCCAAGTTGTTGAGACACTGTTGTATCGGCATAACAATGATTTGTATCAATTATTCTTATTTTTTTTTATATATATATATGTATGATGTTCATTTTATGTATTGTCTTGTTTTTTATTTGGAGTCTCTGGTGTTCATTTTTTTCCATGCAAAGATAATCAAGGTGCGTTCACTTTGTTGTATTTACCGTAATTGTGGGTGGGTATAGTCGTGGCCTAATGTTGAGGGAGTTGGGCTTGTAATCTGAAGGTTGTTGGTTCGATTCCCACACTGGCAAGAATTGAAGATGGGGATTGTGAATGAACAGCACTCTCTCCACCTTCGCTACCATGACTAAAGTGCCCATGAGCAAGGCATGAAACCCCTAATTGCTCCCCTTGTAAGTCGCTTTGGATAAATGAACAAATGCGATTGACCCTTTGCAAAGACCCACCTTTAGTTACGGTTGCCATGCCCGACAAGCCATGCGCTCTCACGCAGTGAAAAATACATTGCGGAGCAAAGAGGACACTGTTAACGAATGAAACAGTTTCATTTTTAAAATATTGTAATCTTGTAAAGAAGTTTCAACAATAAATAGCGTATAGTGGCTCTTTAATGTGTCGTGACAGATTGCTGTAGCTCCTTCAAGCGGCTCATGAACCCAATCATCTCTTCAAACTAGTTCATTTATCGCATCAAATAAACATGAATGAACATCAGAAGGAATGTTGTCTCAGGCGTGGAAAGACGTGAGTACACACAATTTTTGAAGTTCAAGTTCACCAACAATAATCTACTAACTCCCCTGACTGCTTTGTAATGGTGGATTTTGGGGTTATTATTGGTTAGATTGCCTGTCAATCAAACTGTTGCGAAGGGTCAATTATGAGGCAGGTTGGAAAAAGCATCCGCATACCCATAGAACTCATAATGAGAACTTGTAATCTGGGAATTTTTGGAGAGCTCCTACTTATACCACGTGACTGTAGATTTGTTTAGGCATTGGAAATCTTGCCATTCGTCGATCCTTAAAACCTTCTAGGGTAATAGGGCTGGAGCCTATCCCAGTTTCTTAGGCCAGGGGCAGGGGAGAGCAACCTTGACAGATGGCCAGTCCATCACAGGGCTCTCACAGACCTCACAATCAGGTCATTTTGATTCTCAAATTCACCTAACCTGCATGTCTTTGGACTGTCGGGGAAACCAGAGAGCCCACACTTTACACAGAAAAGACTCCTGGCTCAATCAGGGCTCGAATCAGAGACGTTCTTGCTGCACTAACCCCTGAGCAGCACATTTCTTTCTTCCTGTCAACACTTGATAAGAACAAAATGAAAGTGTATTTAAAAAAAAATAATAGAAAAAGTAGATTTGGAAAAAAAAAAAAAAGATGACTGATAATTTCCACACTTTCAATGTCCCTAATATTTTCAGGTTAGAGAATATGTAATAATTAATACAATTAATTGTAATTTAACAATATCATATTCATACTTTTTTAGGCAACAACAGTTACATGTAAATAAACTTAACAAAAAGTACCGTCGCAATACCGTGAAACTTTTCGATGGTAATATGATACCTTGATTTACACCACGCATGGTACTGTCCAGGGTACTTAAAATACCATGGTACAACTATAGTAGCTACATGTTCAAAATTTTGATAACAAATATACGACTGTGATGTGAACCACGTTGTTCTGTTTACGTACAGGAAAAAAAAAAAGATTAGCAGGACAGCACACATTTTATAACTTTTGTCCACCTCTAATATACAAACGTATTTTTCAAAATTTCTGTGGCGCCAATTTCATACAAGCGCGCGCACTCTCGTTTCTCTCTGTAACGGAAGTGGTTCGCCGGAGAGTTTCGGCTGGCTGACAGCAGAGGGAGAGAGAGAGAAAGAGAAATGGCGCCTCGGCACTCTACTAGCTGAGACACAGTCAGAACGAAAGCAACTGACAAGAGCTTCAGGACAGGACCTGTCTATCAGCGGGGACAGACAGCAATCATGGTGAACACCAGAAAGAGCTCGGAGCACAAGCCCGTCAGTCCCTTCATCTCGGGCCGGACGAGGTCGTCTCAGAGGAACAACCCAAACTTGGACGAGCACAACAGCCGTGTAAGGAAGAGAGAGACACCGGGAGCCTATTCTCTTCGCCAGCCGGTTAGCGAGCTGTTCACTCTGGCCTCTTAGAGATGGATGGATGGATGGATGTATAGATAGATGGCTGAATGAATGGATGTCCACATCTTTTGTTCCCAAATTGCGCCTTCAGAGACACTTGGCGATGCAGAAATGGCAGTTTAATGACACGACAGCGCTTAATCGTGGCTTGTCGCTTAGTTTTACTTGTTTTGTCACACATACAAACTGGACTTTACCAAAGCCGGTGGGCTGGTTTAATGCACTCAGTGTCCCCAAGTTGTCTTTGTTATATTGGTGTCCGATTCGCAAATGAATCATTCTGTTGAACCGGCTCTTTTGAATTGGCCAAGCGAACTGATTCGCTGTGTTTGCATGGTACTTCAATGTGAGAACTTTGGCAGTAAAACTGACAACCACATATAATTTAATATTTAACCGTATTTAATTTTTTTTCCAGCAGGTAGGAAAATGCCTGTATACACGTATGTATGTATGTGTCAAAAAACATAATTGGAGTAATGGTGCCAATATGAATAGCAAACTACGAATATAGTTTTATTACAAACAGATGTTGGTTTAAAAAGGTCAACAAGAAGAGCCAGGAGCGTTTTGAGTGATTAAAGAAGTGAATCGGATCATCGAAAACAACAGTTCAATCGAACCGATTCGCTGACACGAATCGAGCGTTATTTTGTTGCTGTGTGTGTTTGTTGCGCTCGCGAGGCACCGGCGCGCGCCATACTGTCACACGCTCCGACGCACCGGTTAACAGTCGAAACAAACGCACGTTTGACATCTTTTGTCGGATAAAAAACGTCTCGTCCTCCGTGTGTCTTCAACAATAAAACAAGCTAGTGTTGGGGGAAGGGAGAAGCTCAGCTGAGGCAGACCCCTTGTGGTTCGAAACAGACATTGTTCGTGATTTTTTAGAAAGTAAACTTTAAACTTGAGGGTTTTTACGTGAAACTTCTGGTTCTATGTGTTTTTGGCTGTTGACACAGGTTGTATTTGTTGATGTGCAAATTAGGGGGACCGTTTTAAACGATAATCTCGCAGTCTTATCGTAGTTATCGTGTTATTATGGAATTGGATGTTTTTGGACATGTATCATGGTACTGTACAGTACTGTGCCAAAATAATAAAGTGCTTTTATTATCTGATATCATCAATACGACCACAATACTTTTTTATAAGGGTGTTCAGTTCATTTATCAAGTTCTGCGCTAGTTGTCAAGAATCTTTTGAGTTTTTTTGTAATAAGTGTCAGATATGCTGCCACAAGTTTCTGGCATAAGAGGCTTTTTTGCTTTAACACAATATCCTTTATGTTTTAGTTGTCATGATTTTTGAGTGCATTGTCACCATTTAATTTACTTTGTAAACCTTTCAGTTAAAGATTGATTTAATGTAGGGTTCCCACAGTCACTGGAATCCTAGAATCAATCATTTTAAAACTTGACTTTTGAAAATTTCTACAATGAATGTTTTTCTAGTTTATTTAATAATAAAATGTATAAAATGTTTAAAAATTCTTAATTAGATATTGTTCGATATTTCTTCAAAACCATCTTTCCTATGGCCATTAAAAATGTAAATATAAGGTAATTTTTTAAATTGTGATTTCTAGGTGCGGGAAAATCATAGAAATGAATACTTTGTTGTTATTATTATTATTATTATTATTATTATTATCATATAATCTTTAAAGTAATATAAATTCTATAAACGTTGCTCTTAGAAGACAAACTATAGTGAAGTATTATTCATTGGCGAGTCTGTAATTTTATATGAATCATCAAAACAATTCTCAAATTGTTCTGAATGATTCATTTGTGAGTCGTTCTGAATTTGAATGCTGTTAAAAATTCTTATCCAGTTTTGTGCAAATGACTGGAAAGGTCATAGAAATTAGTTGGTCATAAAGCATTGGTATTTCATGATTTGGCCGTTTCAACATCTGATTAATTATTTTCTTATGTTGTTAATTGGTGGTGTAAAACTATGTATGCATCACAGAGTTATTTAGTCAGCAGGGAGGCTAGAATGAGAACCGGGAGGAAAGGAGAAAGAATTTGGGAGACGACATGAGTTTGTCGCTCGCCAGATCAGTAGAGAAGTCTACGTCACGTGAATCCGAGTGTTGTTTCATGCGATTCGTGGCCTCAGCTGTGAAATTCCGCCAAGTGTCCCTAGTGCAGATCATGTTTGAGAGTGGACTTGCCATCATCATATTCCTCTCTGTGTGTGTGCAAGCTTTTTAATATCCTACACACCTCTGCCTGTTACAGAAAGAGCCCAGCAGTGATGTTAACAGCAGTAGTCCACGTTTGTCCCCGCCGCCCAAGCGGACACGCAGACAGACGCCACCAAGTTCAACTGATACTTCTCCAAGTCCCCAGAGTAAAGGCCAGAGAGGCTCATGGCCCATGTCCAAACACTGTACTAGGTGAGGTCGGTCAGTCGATGTAGAGTTGCACGATTAATACTTATTTTTTGTGGTATTTTGATGATCCCATCCCATTATGATAAAAGAAACTGTCTAAACTGTACAAAAATATGTCATTTACTCCATGCCTACACTTAGTTGATCAAAATGGCAGCATATTAGGTTTTTGTTGCTCGTTTGCAGTGTATATTCGGCTTTTTTGCAAGTAGTAGTGTTGTGCAAAAACGTTTGTAGACAAGAATTGCTTTTACTCAAAGGAAATATATCAAGTCTTTATGTATGTACTAAATCAAGGACTTTTCTGTCTTTTTGTACTGTTTGTTATTAGCTATTTTCTCATACATTTTCACCTTGTTTGTCAGGTTGTCCACTGGTGCCTTGCAGAATGGACACAGTAAGTGTATATATTACCGTATTAATTTTCATTTACTGAATCATTCTTTGTTGAGAACTTACAAGGAAGAGGTCGCCCAAAATGACGATATACTGACACGCATCCGATCCCTTTCCCAACTGTTTGTTCACTTAAAGGGTTAGTTGAATTCCGTCAATAATCTGACTTAAATTCTGTAATTAATAAGTGCTCGCCCTCATGTCGTTCTAAACCCATAAGACTTTCGTTCATCTTCGGAACACAAATGAGGGTCTTTTTGATGAAATCTGAGCGCTTTCTGTCCCTTCATTGACAGCCATGACACTTTGACACTTCAAAAAGTTCATAAAGAGATCGTAAAACTAATCCATATGAATTGAGCGGTTTAGTCCAAATTTTCTGAACAAAAGTCTTACGGGTTTGGAACGACGTGAGTGTGAGTAATTAATGACAGAATTTTAATTTTTGGGTGAACCCTTTAAGACAAAACTAACTGTGTTTATGTGGATATATATCCTCCAAGATGGGCATTTTGACCATTCATGCTCAATAAGTCATGAAAGAGAACTTAATTCGGTACTCTATCGATTGACTTAGGGTTAGGGTTAGGGTTAGGGTTAGGGTTAGATTGACTTTTTATTCAGAACAAATATGCCTTTTGACAAGTTACTGGAGGTTTGATGTGTATCACGTTTGATGATGTTCGTCAGGCGATGATTTTACTAACCCCGTTTTCTTTAACTCACAGGTCGAATGAGTCTGAGGGGTGATTCTACATCAGATGTGGACCACGGTCGTATGAACGGTCACGTTGAGCTCAAGAGAAGCCGTCGCGTCAGGAAGTCTCAATTCGAACACCTCAATCAGAGTTTACTTTTCGACCAACTTGTCAACAGGTAAAATCTGATGCTTGTATACATAATTAATTCATGTTCTGAGTATGGTGATGTTTTCCTTGAAATGAAGTGAAATTCTAAACTGAAAAGAGAACTTTCTGTCCAGTCCAAAAAGACCATTTATTGAAACCACTTGTACAACAAATTTACACATGTAGACGCCTATTGTTGGCCAAACCAGTCAGCAAATAATTTATCTCCTTGTTGTCTGAGGAAGTCCGTCTGTGATGTTATTAAGCATCAAATTTTGCTGGATGGACCTTTTCCACTTCACGACTACAAACCAACTAACATTTCACCCCACTAGGAGCTCACAGTATTGAAATTATGTTCTGTTTGGACTGTGTGCGTATGTTATAATTCCCTCATGGTTTTGAGTAGCTGATGTATAATTAGACGTCTTATGAAGCCAACAAAGTTTACTCTTGCAGAAACAGGCATTTTAAGCTCAGCAAGAACTAAAACAAGACAATATACAGAGTTTGCGAGGAGATCTAGAAGTGGGCTCGCTATTTATGGTGACGGCAGTTTGTTCAGCTTGAATTCATGCAAATAATAGTTTGTGATATAATTGGTGATTCGCAGCCAAAGCCACATGTATCCCAGGGGTAATTTAGCAGGTTCCGGCTGTACTTGAAAAGACTTTGCTTCAATAAACCTGCAAAGTCTTTGCTACATTTTTTACAAATTACATTAATTCACCAAGTATGGTTGCATTTCACACTTGTTTGAGCTTCTGTGTTGTTTAAATTCCACAATACTGATACACAAACTGCAACTGACTGTGCTTGTGTTAAACCTCTCATGTGGAGCTTTTATACTGTAAATGAATTTGCAATCATGTCTTTCTCAGGTTTTGTGATTGTCTAAACCTGTGGTTGAACACTCATTTGTGATTTGACGTTGATGAGCACATACGGCATGTTTACACTGGCATGGAGTGGCATTTTTAATTCATTCCTATGTGAGGCCAGCAAGACGGTCGTGCGGTGGGTCGTGGGATTGACCGTAAATCGGATCAAATGCTGAGAGCGTCAAAAGTTTCAGAAATGCTGCAAATTGAAACTGCAAATGTTAAGCAAAAAGCATTAGGTGCATCAGCCAATCATTGATATGTCATTTTACATGCTTTGCAGTTGTTACGTATTTGCTAAATATTGCTGTTTGGATGTTTTCTTTGAATAGAATAGGCTGGGTTTACAAAAGTATTCTGGGCATTGGGAAACAAAGCTTGGATTTTTTTCTAGCTGTAATTGTGTATACATGACGATTATATTGGCCATGTCCTGAGAATTATTATTTTTTTTTTTTGCTGCTGCAGTGTACATGCACCATTACCGATGTGACAAGTTAACGTTGAAATTCAATTTTACCAGTGGATTTACTAGGCTGTGTTCTAGCCAGGATTTTAGTGTGAGCTAGCATGTTGCTGCTAGTCAAAGACAGATGGTGGAAGTGTTTTGGAGAGAGGAGACCTGCTGGTGATGCACATGAATGATCTGAGCTGCTTTACTCCTCCTAAACGATGTTACCGCATACAAAAGCTTTTAACCTCTTTATGAACTCGCTGCTGATAACTGATATTTAGTATTTTTAAGTTTGTGTATCACAGTTTGAGAACAATTGTTTTATTAGGATATTTATTTTTATTTTTATTGATCGCATGTGGATCTTGTCTGTTGTTAGTACGGCAGAAGCAGTTCTTCAAGAGATGGACAACATCAGCAGCATACGGCAGAATCGGGAAGTGGAGCGCCTCCGCATGTGGACGGACACTGAACTGGTGATTCCTTCTATCCTTTAACACTGATGATTAAACAGCAGAACAATTGGGCCGCCTTATTTTCCATCTCATTAAGCAAACGATTGCCCACATTGAGGTTATTAAATTCCTGCGTTACTGTGAGGCATTGGCCTCTCTCTTCAGTGTGGGCTGTGAAGCCACTGATGAGTCAAAACTCGCATACAACAAACTCCATTGATTCTCATTTAGATGTTTATTTATTTTTTTTGTTTTAGGAAAACATGGACATGTACTCCCGTGTAAAGAGGAGGAAGTCTTTGCGGAGGAACACATATGGAATGCAGGCGCATCACAAAGCCATGAGCAAATCAAAAGACCCCGAAGAGGAGGAAGGAACTGAAGGTATATTTAGACTTATGTGTACAACAATAATTGTAATATCATATTTATACTGTAAAAATCTGGCTATTGCAAACAGCACTTCCAGTGCAGACAGCTTTGTTATTATAATATTTTAGTTATGACATGGCATTTTTTAATGTATCGGCATCAGCCGATAAGTTTTTCTGTTCAGTCGACGTGTCGGAACAGTCCTCTTTCTCATTTTTAAGAGTCTCACGAGGAGGGAGAGGAGGATGAAGATGTGGAGGCTGATGATGATGAAGACGATGAAGGAGACGAGGCAGAGGAGGCTGGAGAGGAGAACGACAGACCTTATAACCTCAGGCAGCGTAAAACTGTGCAGCGATATGAAGCTCCCCCAATAGGTACTCGCTTCGGACACATACACACGAGTAACAAACAAGGGTAACACTTTATTTTACAGTGTCATTGTTACATATGTTTCATGTATTTACTATAGTAATAAGTAGAAATTATGCATAATTACATGCAATTAACCCTAAACCAAACCCTCATCCTAACCCTAACCCTATAGTGAGTACATGTGGTTAATTGTTATTACTGAGTACTTAAATGTATAATTACACTGTAATACTGACACCTTAAAATAAAGTGTAACCCTTGCTCAAACTTAAAGTCCCTCTGTATTCAATAGTTTTATCCCTGAAAACTCATCTTTGATCTCCAAAATGACAAATGTTTTTTTCATGCCCTAAAATAGCTTTGAATGTAATGCTTCATTTAGTATACGCAGATTCTTGAATTTGCAAATTAGCCCCGCCTCCACTCACTCACATCAGCTTAGAGGTCAACTTTACTGTAGTAAATGCTGAACAATGGAAAGTGGAAATACTAGTTTAATTCAGCCGTAATTTATTTAATCCAGAAACTGATTCAGAAGAAGTGGAAGATGGTCTTTATAATTATACAGGGACGTTTACAAAGTCGATGTTATGTATCGCTCTTTACAACTTCAGACGCTTAACGGTAATTAATATGAGTAGCCCCAGCTAATAATTTATTGCTAATGTTACGCAAACCATATTCCTGTTCGCCATGAAAAAATCTGAATGCTTAAATGCTTTGAACAACTCAGAACTTCAGTGGAGAAAGGCGTATAGTTCATATCATAACATCGTAATATACATCATATAAACAAATCACCTGCTGTATTGCTAAACGTAAGGTTTTTGTTCACTGCAATTTGAAGGAGATATAACACTCAGCAATGGTGTTGACTCATGAATTTGCACAATTATTGGTTAATTTGTTAAATTAAAAACACCACATAGACATATAAACAACTTTAAAAACTTGATTTTAAGCCATGCTGCTTGTTTAATTAATTTAATATTTTATGATTTTTGCCTTTTGAAAGTTTTTGTGTGTATGTGTGTGTTTTCTCAGAGCCAGTGAACAGGAAGCAAAGCAAGGGCTCTCTGTTCGACACGCACCGATCTCCTGCAAGAAGAAGCCATATTAGGTGAATAATGGTTATTTGCAGCAGTCCAGTTCAGATGTTTCTGTCCTTAGGTCTCATTTCTCCCTGCTGTAGGTTTAAGGATTTTAAGGGTTATTTATATGTTTTTTTTTGTTTTGTGTTTTGATCATCAGAGTAAAGAAACATGCCATTCACAGCAGTGAATCAACATCATCATCAGATGAGGAGCGTTTTGAGAGGCGGAAAAGCAAAAGCATGAGCCGAGCTCGTAACAGGTGACATTGATGTGAAATTGAATGACAATTTGACAATTCACTCAATTTGTGGTTTGTTATTGTAGGGCTGAAGTGTTACTATGCTTTGAAGTTACTTTGTTTTTGTCTATATTGTCTAATAGGTGTCTACCCATGAACCTGCGGGCAGAGGATTTGGCCAGCGGTGTTCTTCGAGACAGAGTAAAAGTGGGTGCCAGTTTAGCGGATGTGGATCCCATGAATCTGGACACTTCTGTGAGTCTTGGTGTTTTTATACTGTATTATCAGCTCCTTGATGCTTCATTGATTTCCATTGAGGAAAAATATGCTTTGTGGGCAAGCATGTGTTCTTATCACTTTCAATGCAGGTGAAGTTTGACAGTGTTGGTGGTCTCACCCATCACATCCAGTCTTTGAAAGAGATGGTCGTCTTTCCTCTATTATATCCAGAAGTGTTTGAGAAGTTTAAGATCCAGCCTCCAAGGTGTGGCTTTTTGCTTATATGATTTTTTTCACAAGTGCTTTCCATTTTTTTCTGTAAGTATGCATCAGACATTTGAACGTCTGTTGGTGTGCTGTATGAGGCTGACACTAACATGTTTGCAACAATTTTTCCTCCTCCTTACAGAGGATGTCTGTTCTATGGGCCTCCAGGAACTGGGAAGACGCTTGTGGCGCGGGCTTTGGCTAATGAATGCAGTCAGGGTGACAGGAAGGTGTCTTTTTTCATGCGCAAGGGCGCAGACTGCCTCAGCAAATGGGTGGGAGAGTCTGAGCGACAGCTCCGCCTACTTTTTGACCAGGTGATCTAGTAGACAACCTCATGACCCTGACTCCAGTATAACCTTGAGCTAGTTTAAGTTGCCTGTGAGGTGATATTTGTTGATGAATAGATATTGTGCATCCCTGGTCGTCCTGCTTACCTAAAAGAAAATCACTATTGCTCACATCTGCTTGTTAAGTTGTAATGGAACGATTACCATTTCTGGGTCGACATCCACTTGTTTCAAGAGAGAATGAGCACTATTTATTCATGTTACACATTTAAGGTACGCTTTTATAATCTCATGGTGGGCTCACAGAGACAGTTATTTAAACGATTATATAAAAGCATAACACTGCTTCACATTTTATTTTATTTTTTTCTCTTCAATGCTTGTTTTTCCTCTTGTTGACTTGTTGTCTTGAATCAAATGAAACAGTTGTCAGGCTCAGTTTTTTTTTCCCCCTAGCTGTTTTGTAGGGTTAGGTGTATGATTGTCCAGCCAGGTGATGTTTTCTTGTTCACCTTTGCAGGCATACCTCATGAGACCCTCCATCATCTTTTTCGATGAGATTGATGGCCTCGCTCCTGTTCGCTCAAGCAGACAGGATCAAATTCATAGGTAATGCGTTCGAATTAATGTGGCGGGTATTGCAGAAGGTTTCATCAGCAGGATTAGTAAAGCTCCTGAAGAAATCAGATAGTTCAATATGATTCCCAGACAAGGAATTGGTATTACAAGGAGCGTTATTACCCACATTTACACATCAAGACTTTTTTGTGTTACATGCAAAGAGGTTAGCAACTTTTATTTGTTTTCTGTTTTAATTTTTTAGCTCCATAGTGTCCACATTACTGGCATTGATGGATGGTTTGGACAGCCGGGGGGAGATAGTGGTCATTGGTGCTACAAACAGACTCGACTCTATCGACCCCGCACTCAGGAGGCCCGGGCGCTTTGACCGGGAGTTTCTGTTCAACCTGCCAGATAAAAAGGTGCACGAATCTTTTTTTATTTGCCCTGAGTATTGCGTTTGTCGCCTGCAGCCAACTGACGCTCTGTGTCCCAGAGTCCTTGGTGTCCCTCACTCAAAACGCTTATCCTAAAATAGCCTGACAGCTCAGTTTCTGGACTTTTGCAGCCAGGCTGGTTGATGAAACACATGTTTTTTTTCTGATAAACTCACATATTCTGTTAGTCAAGCCAATTAATTTTGATGAGATTAGCATTTTGCATTTAACATTACTTTTAACCAGTTACTTTTAAAGTATTTACCTCTCCAAGCTATAAATAAATGCTAACTACATTTAAGCCATCGAGGGAAATATCTTTTTAAATTTATAACATATATTTCCTTTGTCCACCAGTCAGAGCAGTATTTATTTGCACAAAAATGAGGATTTCAAATAGGGCAGTAGCTAACATTTGAAAAATCTGTACTCAAAAAAAAGAAAGAAATGAAATCAGAAAAGATTCGAATTGGTGTAAAACAGTATTATTATTGTAAAAAATATAATAATATATATTAAAAATTTTTTTTTCAAAAATTAAAACGTAATTTGCTGTGAAAAAATAGATTAAATTGTAAACATGCACAGAAAATCTATTTTCACAATTAATCTCAGACCTCATATATACATTCTTTTGTTATCATTTTATATTATTATTTGTAATAAATGTATTCAATTGAAAAAAAAAAGTTATATTTTCGTTTTTATATATTAATGTATTCACATTTAGTTTGTAACTATTATTTTATTTACGTTTTCAATCAGACTTGTTTATTTATCACAGAAGCCGTAGAGGGGACAATAAACATACCGGGAACAAATCGGTTTACATTGAATACCGTATATAAATCTAGAAAACAAAATACCACAAGTTACTACTTATTTAATATAATTACACCCCGTCATAGTCCATGATTGTGCGTCAACTACACCTGACTGCTTTGTAGCTGAAATTGTAATATCAGGTCAGCTCTGTGCATCTCTGAATGTGTATATTGTTTCTTCACAGCAGGGTGCTCCCTAATCAACGCTAGCTCTTTTGTTTTCTCCAGCCCCTTTGCTAAGAGTTTACGATCAAAACAGTTTCATTGTGCATTCTGAAGTGCTTTGTTTTATCTGTAAACCGTGTGTGTTTATGCTCACCAACAGGCCCGAAAGCACATTCTAGAAATCCACACCAGGGACTGGAGCCCCAAGCTAGCCAAACCCTTCATAAATGAGCTTGCCGAGAAATGTGTCGGTAAGATGAATGCAAAAGTGATGCTTTCACTTCAGCTCTTAAGATTGTTTCAACTTGGTGTAAATTGAATGTGTTTTGCGTCTCATATAATTTCTTTCTTTCCACAAAAACACAGCCAGTCAGAACATGTCTGTTGAATCAACATTTGAAGTCAGATATGAGCTGTTACCACTTACTATTTACTATCTCTGGATCGTAAAGTGTTTTGCTGTCTGATACTTGGAAGATGAAACAAATGACAGTGCCATTATGAAAACATTTATTACGTGTTATGTGGGTATACACATAACTATATTATATGTGTATATATATATATATATATATATATATATATATATATATATATATATATATACATATATATATACACACACACATATATATATACATATATATATACATATATATACACACACATATATATATATATATATATATATATATGTGTGTGTGTATATGTATGTATGTATAATTTTTTTTTTTTTTTTTTTTTTGCACGTTTCCCAAATTAAAAAATGACAAATTGACTTGAATGGAACACAGCAGTAATAATTTTACTGTTAGTAAGGCAAAAATGGAAACCTAGTCATAACAAGTGTATTTTTATTATCGATTATATCTATTTATTTTTTGCGTCATTATCCAAGTATTAACTTGTAAATATTTAAAGTTAGCCGTTTACCAATTTTACCTCATAGTGACAATCTTGCCCCGATGCGTGTCAATCTCTGCTGTCTCCCTGTGTCTCAGGTTACTGTGGAGCCGACATCAAAGCACTTTGCACAGAGGCTGCGCTAGCGGCTCTGCGGCGGCGCTATCCTCAGATCTACGCCAGCAGCCAGCGTTATCAGCTGGACGTGGGCTCCATTGTTTTGGGGCCGCAGGACTTTGGTCGCGCCCTGCGCTCCATAGTACCTGCGGGCCAAAGGGCCGCGGCTCCGCCCGGCCAGGCCCTTTCCTGCATATTGAAGCCCCTGCTGCAGCCCACGCTGGCTCAAACGCTGGCCTGCCTGCTGCGAGTCTTCCCCCACGCAGAGCTCCTGCACAGGGAACACACACACGGTACGCTCTCCATTTCCTACTGATGGCTTTTGTTTTGTTCACAGAGTTATTTCTGCTATGCATCACGGGTACAAAAGAATTAGTTTTTTCCCCTTTTGCCCTTCTTTTCTCATTTAGGCGCTTCATCCATTCAAATCTTTTTTTTTTTGTACCTCTTTGTAGTAATACGACTAAAATGGAGGGATTGGACTCTGCTGTAGTTATACTGTTAAACTGCTTGATTAAAGAGAAGCTTCATATGAAATTTTAGAGATGTTTGATAAATGTTAGAGATGGTTGATAACTGGTGAGATAGAGCAGTCTTTTTCCTCTAGAATTACTTTAAATATTGATTTTTTTTCCTTGTTTTTTTTCATTACACACACACACACATACATATATATATATACATATGATAGAAATGACGATATTTAAAGTTTCTTCTCTGTGCTTTCAGACATGGACAATCATCTGTTGGTGGACGACTCGTACAGCGAGGACGAGGAATGTCTTGGTGCTCCTTCCATTTATGAAACTCATTCAGGATCGCCGAAGAAAGCAGCTTCCTGCACGACCCATAAACCCTTTCTCCACTTTACCACGTGAGTCACATGAATTCATACAGCACCCTTATAATTAATTTTGAGACCCTTAATTTATTATGCTAATGTTAAAAGCAGAATTAGCAATATTGTCATAAACAACGACACACATAGGTGTTATCTTTTAGATTTAGGATATCGGATCTTATCATTTTTGTTATGTAATTTTTATTGTAATTTTATTCATTTAATTAAAATTTTTACCATGAATATAGCCTTTAATGCTGTTATGACAATAGAAAATGAACAACAAACTAAATTTGTTGCATTTAAAAGTCCCTAAAGCTGAGAGCTTTATTTTGCAAAGTCAAGCGCTGTGTTTTGCTGCCATCTGTTGGAATGCTGCAGAACTGAGATGCCTTGTGTTCTTCTCCAGACCGACTTCAATCATGTTTGCATTGATTTGTTCTTCATGGTTCAGTGGTTGTGTTTTATGACATTAGCTTATGATCATCAATACTTGCAGCTCCTCACACTTAAATGAGATGTTGGCACGTGGTTCATCTTAATATAATAATATACAGTATAGATGTCAAACGCATGAAAATTTGTCGTCCCTAGAAGAGCTGCTGACTTAATTCCCTTCATTATTTCTTATAAATCTTCATTACATTATTGGAGTTTTAATTAGTCATCATAGCTTGATTCCACTTGTCTGCAACTCTTCCTAAATTCAGAATCTAAGGTTGTGTCTTAATAGACGGAAGGATGGATAATGACCTCCTTTTTTGTTTGTTTCAGTTCTGCCTACAAGCAGCCCACCTCTTACCGGCCACGGCTGCTGCTGACGGGGCCCCAAGGCGCGGGGCAGAGCACACACCTGGCGCCCGCTGTGCTGCACCACCTGGAGAAGTTCACTGTGCATCGTCTTGACCTTCTCACGCTATACTCCGTCAGTGCCAAAACCCCAGAGGAGTCCTGCGCTCAGGCAAGCTGAGATACACAATCACTTTTGAATATTTCACACATGCTGTCTGTGGGGCTGTAGTATTGATAATGTTGTGCCTAAGATTCGTGATGATGGTAATCAGCGCACCCCATCCACCTTAATCTTAATGTTCAAGAGGGTCATCCCCGGTTTAGTGAATTTAACTTGTGCTTTAAAAAAACATTTTTATTTTTAGATTTTAGCAATGTTAGACTGTAATATAATTTGACCATTTTTTGCACATATAGCATAGACTGTTACATTCACTATATTTGTTTTCATAGCCTTCACATTTCATTGTTTGTAGGACAACTTTGTGTAGGATGTGAAATAAGATGTTTTTAAAATAAATACAGTTTTTTTTTTTCAAATAAAAAAATATAGAAAATACTAATGTTTTTCAGCCAAAAAATTCAGAGGTGATTTTTTTTTTGTTGGCCAAATCGTCCGCCCTAATTTATATTAGGCTACTTTGATTACGTGATTACAATAGTCACTTTACAGTTAGTGCTATGATAAAAATACATTGACTTGTATTTTTCACTGAAGTGTGAAGTTTAGCGGAAACTCGCTTGGATATAAGGCTTGTCCACTTTTGACAGCAAAATGGAAATATTTGGATGTCTTTCTAACATTTACAGATGGAGAATATACCTGTGAAATGTAAGTTATGCACTTAAGAAAACACCACATCTCAAATGCATTAAACAGCACAAGTATCTGTCAGCACGTCTGTCAGAGCATCTGGCGGGCCAATCCTCTTTAAACTATGTGTTATTTTCAGTCATTTTTAAACCCTTTAATACTAAGCATGTCTCATGTTTAGGACAAATTGTATTATGTATTTTCCCCGCAGCAGCTCAAACAGCTTCCTTTGCTATTTTTCAGATGTGAACGTATCAAAGCACTGTATATCGATATAAATGGTTTTTGCCTCATTCCATTTCGTATATTAAAAAAAAAAATCTATATATCGTACAAACTCGATATACCGCCCAGCCCTATTTCTTATAATTCTAATTATATACTCAGGACACACTGGTTTATAGCACAAATAGTTTTACCTTTTGCTGTATTTTGTCAGTTTACTAGTTATTTACATAGCAGCTAATGAATCAGAAGTCTTCCTCATGCACAGAAAATGTCTTACTTCTGCATTGCAAAAAATAAGAGAGATAGTTTGGAAGCTTTTTGTAACATTTATTAAGTAAGTTACTAAAAAATTATTTATTTAAATGAAAAATATAAACATTTCTAGCAAAAAAAAACTGGAAAAGGTTTGCAGGACATACAAGAAAGATAAATATGACATTTTTATTGTTGAGCCCTGCAGTATTATTATTAGTAATTAGGGTTTGTGTGTTTGTAGGTGTTTCGTGAGGCTCGGCGGTGTGTTCCCAGCATCATCTACATGCCTCACATCAGTGACTGGTGGGAAGCTATCAGTGAGACGGTCAAGAGCAGCTTCCTCACACTGCTACAGGATGTGCCCTCATTCACGCCGCTCCTCATCCTCGCCACAGCAGAGACGGTCTACCAGCAGCTCCCTGACGAGGTGACCAATCTGTGCTCTGTCTCTCCCCTGAACACACCCCTAATCCTAAATACACTTCGTTGCATAACATTTTAAGCTAGAGACATGAAAGTGTGTGTGTATGCATGCATTTATATTGGTGTGCCATCTCCCCATCAGTTTCTTTTCCACTTCTTGTCTGCCTGTTCTCCTTTTTCTTCAAGGTCTGACCTGTACCCGTCATTCCCTTTCTATTCTATTCTAGTCCTTTTCTAAGCGCACCAGGGGCATTAAAATCAATTCAGCAGGAAGAGCATGTGAGAGAAGTCTTTAAAATAAAAGGAGCGAGAGAGTGGAAGGCGGAGATAAGTAATGCAGTCTGAAGTCACATAACAAAAAAAAAAAACCGTTCTCCCATAATTATGCTGACGGGGAGTCACTCTGGCAGGCTGCGGTTTCACCTCACAATCCAGCATCAAGGGCCTCCAGCGGCTCATGCTGTGCACCCCATGCATCCCAGGGTGCGTCGCTGGGCGACTGGTGATTGGCTGGTGGCGAAGCCCTTGATCATAGCCCCTGCTGAAGAGACTGATGCCCACCAGGAGGGCACAAGAGTGTTTAGAACAAAAGCATTAATGTTATTGACAGGCCCGTATCTCGCTCACTTTCTCCCTGCTAGGTGTGTTCATTAAAGCTAGGCTCGTTCCTCTGAGGAAAGACACATGTTTAATTGATAGTAGACGAGGATGGGTTGCTTATTTCACCCTCTCTGTGGCGCTGGGGTTCAGTTTTTGACTCGGCTTTCATTGTTGAAGGACCCTTTGAAGACCCCTGTGGTGTCTTCACTTTGAAATTCTACATATATGACAATGTTATGATTTAGAATCTGCAGTCAGCGCAGATGATTCTATTCACGGTTATTTGTATTAGGCTTTTCACGATACATATTGTATTGTACAGCTCTACAGAAAAACGCTTGAAAGATTCCAAACAAGAAGCGTGAAAGTTGACTTTCGAGGACAAAAAGGGAATCAAAGAATCAAAAAATGCGCGGAGATTAATGTTTAGATAAATATAGTCACTTGTAGGTTGATTTTGCTGAAAAGGGAAGTTAAATGTGTAAAAAATTTGAAAATCTTTTATTGGAAAATTAAAAATGACATGAAGCTTTGGCAGCTGCCTTAATCTTTTAAACGGCTGGGAAGATAGTGGTTAAATTACATTTGATAAAAATCACCAGTGACACTTTATAATAAGGTTCATTATTTAAACATTAGTTAATGTGTTAACTAACATGAGCTAACCACGAGCAGTGCATTTGTTTCTGTATTTACTAACCTTTGTTGACGTTAATGAAAATACAGTTGTTCATTGTTTGTTCATGTTCATTGGTAAATGTTGAAATTAACATCAACACATATTAACAAATGGGGTTGCTCTTTATTTTACAGTACATGCACTTACATGTAATCACAGTGTACTTACCTAAGAAATTACTGGGTAATACAAGGTAACTAAATGGGTTAAGGTTAGGTTTACATAAAATGTACATGGGGAACAGGACTGTAAAATAAAATGCTCTATAAGTGCAGTTCATTATTAGTTCATGTCAACTAGTGAACCTTTATCGTAAAGTGTTACCAAATCATCTGTCAAGTTTATAATATATTACATCTGTATATGAAAGTCAAGTTGGACAACTACAGGGACTCATCTCGGGATCACTCATTTAACAGAAATTATTAAAAAAAATCATATAAAATAATGAATATTTTTGGCTCATAATTATTGGCCAAATATGATATTTTATATGATATTTAATATTTTGTTCCATCTTTGAAATAACCTTCCTTTTTGGCTGAATGTCAACAAATATCTCAACCACAATTCAGGCTTCTCTTGCACATCCTGGTCAAAAAGCATCCTTAAAGTGTATCTCCCAGGAGGATAGTCTTCCTCTGGCTGAATTGTGGTATAGAACACCCATTCTTCATGATTCATTCCATTCCTGATGGATTCAGTCAACTCCCGTCCTTGTACATCTCTTTCAATCCAATATATCTGGAGGTAAAATGGGTTACGAATGTTGTTTTATGTTGAATTGAACCCCAAGTTTTGACAACCACAGAAGATCTGAAGTGGCTTTGAATGGTGAAGTGGGCAAATTCTGAGAATCGACTGTTTGAATCCACAAAGCTTGTTCCCGCTTTGAAACGTATCCCATGGCCCCTTCAGTGGAATCGTACCATCCTCACTCTGAATCGTACCACCCTTACCTTGGTGTGAGAGTCGTCTCTTGATCCGGGCAGGGGGTCCTGTGCTAAGCCGCGATCAATACTGGGGCTTCACAGTAACACCACAAGAGCTCTACGGTCAGATTCTCCTTTAGAATAAACCATCCTGGCCTCTCCCACTCATGAGCACTTGAATCTAGGGCCTCTGAGATTTGGAGATGGGAAGCTTGTGTGTGAAATTTAGAAAGGAGCCCTGTAAAGGATCAGGAAATGTTTGGCCTTCACTGATGTCAGCGGGTTGTTATATGAAGTACCCAGTAGTCATGCTTTAGAATAAGATGGAAATGCAGGAAAGTGACTTTTAAAGTAACCCCTGGGAGAAAGTACAGGTGCTTATGAAACATATTGCATGTACTTAAGTGTTAAAAGTACGAGTGAATGGCAAAAATGATGGAGGAAAGTGTTTTTTTTTTTTTTTTTTTTTCCTTTGCTTTCGTTTGTATTTGATTTTTGGAATCTAGGTTGAAGCCGATTAAACCTCACAAAGGTAAATCTAAATTATTACAAGTTTAATGTAGGGGTTTGGACTTGGGGTAAGGCAAATAACTAAGATGTGTATTTGATTCGGCAACTTTGTTTTGATTCAGGCCAAGTTGTTTTGCAAGTCAGTTTGACAAAGAAAAAAGGATTGTGATTTGTTCTAAGTGGTTTATATTTAGTTTAGTGGTTATATTTAGTGCTTTTCAAATCGATTTAATCGCCATTAATAACAGCTAACGTATGTGTTTACGTGTGTGTGTGTGTGTGTGTGTGTGTATATATGTATACATATGTGTATATATATATATATATATATGTATATATTCATGTATGTATATGTTGAAAATACAGTTGTTTGTTCATGTTAGTTAACCTGTCATTAACTAATGGTAAGAAGATTTTAATAATGTATTAGTAAATGTTAATTTTAACTTTAAAAAAGGTTAATAAATGTTGTATAAGTGCAGTTCATTATTAGTTCATGTTAATTAATGAACCATACACACACACATTTATTTATACATATATACACACATACACACACATATATATATATATATACATACACGTGTGTGTGTGTGTATATGTATAAATGTATGTATATATATGTGTCTATATATATGTATGTGTGTGTGATTATATAAGTATATATAAATGTAAATGTGGGTACGCCTATATTATGTAAACAAGCTTTTATGTAAGATGCGATTAATTGATTTGACAGCACTTTACACAATTATATTGTGATAATTGTTCTAAATCGACGTTATATTAACACATGTGGTTATAATATTTAAAAAAAAACTAAATAGCAGGAACACATTTTGGTTCTATACACCAAGTAGGTCTTAAGTGGGAATATATTGAACCTACTTTGGTTCAAGTCTAAAAAAGGTCCATTAGCCCTGAGCTTATCTGCATTAAGTGCAGCCTAAATATGCAAAGTAGAAGCTCGAGAACAGTTTGCACTGGCCCTCGGCTTCTGGCACATTCAGCGAGACAGCTGTCCTCTCTGCGGCACTGCACATCAGGGGTGAGGCCTCCGATAAATTAAAAGAAACTGCAACAAAATAACCACTACAAATCTCTCAACTCGTCCATTCCCTCACATTTCTTAAAGAGAATGATGTAGAGACAGATGCCAGTTCCATCTGTAAACAGCATCTGCAGTGGGGGTAGGTGGTATGGATCACAGGAAGGAGGTACGTGCCCCTGTGCTCGGCTGCGGGAAGAGTTTTGGCTCATGCCAGCACGTGTAGGAGGGATGCCAGCAGTCAGCTCCGGCAGTTTTAGGTTACACCTCAGTGTACACTTATTAGTTCACTGTAACACTTTCATGGTCTTTATTAAGCAGCCTGATCTGTCTGCGTAATTTTGTCTTCTAATGGTTTAAATTTAGACAATATGAATAGCGCCCATTAATAAAACAATTAAAGTTTTATAGGTATTACACTAATTTACAATCTTTACAATGCATTCAGTATGAAAATGAAGGTAGTATATATTAAGCTTTTTCATTTTTTTAAAGTTATTGTTAATTTAATTTATTGTTATCCATTACAAAAAAAAAAATTAGAAATGTTTTTGACTAATTTTCCATTTAGAATATCTAAAAATCATTGAAACAAGGTAAATTTACTTGAAGTGGCAATGAAAGGAGTTAAGGCTTGTTTCTAGAGATGTTTGTCTAACTCCACTGGCAGATTTTTTTTAGTTGAAAAAATACATGTGTGCTGTTTAAAGGTTTTTTTGGTATTTTAACTGGACAAAACAAAAATATTTGTTTAAGAAATCGGATTTTTGAACTGTTTAAGTAACGGTTTATATGTTGATTTCCCCAAGGTGTGAATATCGTGACTCTTAAAGGAACGGTTTACCCTGAAATGTCGTTTCAAACCTGAATGACTTGATTTCTTTTCACCACACAAAAGATGATATTTTGGAGAACGTTGACTTTCATTGTATAGACAAAAAACACAGGCATTTTTCAAAATGTCGTCTTTTGTGTTCCATAGAAGAAAGCAAGTCACACAGCATCGAATGACTTGAGGGTGAGTAAATGATGACAGCATTTTCATTTTTGGGTGAACTTTCCCTTTAAGTTTCAGTCAGTGGAGTTTACAATTTTTTTTTTTTTTTTTAGAAGATCCTCCAAAATTGACAGCAAATGGTTTGAAACACCCATTCTAAATACACTTGGATGGCAAATCTTCATTTTACCTCTTGTCATTGAACAAACTGACAATATCACATTTTGAAGGGAAATTACGTTGAACATGTCCTTTCATGTTGACTTTACATTCCGAAAGCACACCATTTTTCAAATCCAAACTTTATTCTTTATCAGTCTATAAAGTTTCTTATGTACTTGTTGTTCATGTGAAGTAAAGATGAAACATGTTTCAATAGGAGAAAGACAGGAAGAGATGAGAAATGTGTTTTTGATTTCCACATTTCCTCAGGATGTCTTGTTCTCTTGCGAGTTGAAAGGCCTATTTAGTCTCTCGGCTCTCTGCCTCTCAGAATCTGCATTAGTCTCCAAGGCTTCCATCAGCTCTGAGACAAATCATAAAATCACTACCTGGCTCTTTTGTTGGTTACTAGCTCTGCTTCCCTTCATCTCGCCTCAAGAGTTCGGAGCAAAGAAGCCTGAAAGCAACCTGAGTGCAAACAAATATGCCAAGAGGAGAATAATGCAGTTGATGAGGGATTGTTTGGATCTTCAGCACCCGCTCATGATTGGAAATTGAACTTAAAGTGCTCCGCAGATCCTCATTATGGAGAAATTCTCTCCTAGTGCCGCCCGCCGCCTTGTTGTAATGCTTGGGAAGCCCTGGGGAGTTTTTAAAATGGCCCAGTTTGCACTTGGATATGAGAGCTTTCAGGTATTTAGAAGTCTTTAGCCTTTACCTTGATGCATTTGTCCTGATTGCTGGCAGCCTTTGGTGAAACTCGCATGAACTTATAGTGAAGTTTTAACTGCTGATTCAGTAAAAAAAAAAAAAAAAGTTTCCAGACTGCACTAATTGGACTGGCACTGCACACTTTACCATGTGAAATTAGAGTTGAATGTAGCAATATGAAACTGCTCATTAAAACACTCTTCAATGACACCTGTGACCATGTGGACCAGACACTGATCATTATTTTCAGGTTTTCTCTTCATGCCAGAGTCTTCGGCTGTCGGGAAGGATGTGCACATCAAATTTCTTCTCCATCCTTTCATTATGTTTCATCAAATCACTCTTCATTAAAGCCTTTTGTTACGCTGCTCTTCTAATTGGCCAACTGACAGTGGCCATGATTTTGTCAAGTAGGACTTGTTACTGGATCACCTTATTTTGTTGATCCTGGAGCTACATTCTGTCTAACGCTGATCACCAACTTTCCCTAAAATTAGAGAAAACGATTGGCTGTTTAAAAATCAAGTTGTAACCCTTATCTATTTGTGAACTAACCTTAAATTATGCATAAAAAAACATGTTGTTTAAACCCTAATCTCAGTGTGTTTGTATTTAATATTAAATGCTTATGCCAAATTACTTGTGTGAACATGTCATTGAATTTTTGAACACTTAAACACTCATGCCACTTAATTTTAATTTGGCAGATAAACGCTTTTTCGGTGGGCGTCCACCTCACTCATCAGACATGTTGTTCACATCCGTTTTGATTTTCCTCCTGCTTTGGATTTCACCCAATAAATACTGTATGTTTACCATCAAACTTTCTTTTCGAAATTCAAGCTGAGCAGAACAATGCTTCACACCGGGATAAATATTTTCGAGAGTTAGAGCCCGTCATGCACTATGCTTTCCGGGGGGGGGAAACAACAACATTCCTATGCAACCGAACAAAGAATGCAACGGGAAAACCGAACCGACAGCGTTCAACACAAGTTTTAAATGAGTTTGTGTGTAGTCTGGCTCAAATGTGGGATGCTTTTTTTCTGAAGTGCCAGAGATCTGATGCCTGCTGGTTGTCAGCATTTGAAGAGCAGTAAGGGTGCCTTCCCCATATGATGCCTTCCATTATTTTCACGGCAGATGTTCACACTGTTCGTATATATGTTGAATTCATTACCCACTGGTTTGATGCTTAACTCATGGCTCAAAGCGAAATATTGTTTTATATATATATATATATATATATTATAATCATTGACCTCAATATGTGAAAATAGCTATTGGGTAATTTGTTGTTTAAATTTTTAATCTTTTTTATGTCTTTTTTACAGCTAAAATGCATCTTCAGCCATTCATATGGGGAGGTGGTTTGTTTAAGCATGCCTGGAGAAGAAGCACGTAGGAAATTTTTTTCAGACCTCATTCTGGTGCAGGTGACCAAGGCACCACCCCGCAGGAGAAAAACAGGTAAGTGTTCACCATTGTTAATTCAGATGTATAGATTTATCCACACTTGAAGTGTTAGCTACCATTTTTACCTTTTGAAAGACTGCTTTACCAATTTTCAGCGAGCAGCAATTATATCTTCCAAGCACTATGAACAATGTTAATGGCCCTGTGCCAAAATCTTAAGTTTCAGAGTAAACATTGTCGGATACCCTCATGGTATGGTGCTGATATTTAAGTTTTGTTTCAGATTAACTACCTCAGGCCTTGTTTTCACCTAATATCAAGATATGTTTTCATCAATCTGATCACAAGTGGACTAATCAAAGTACAGGTGTAAACAGGATCTAAAACGTTTTGCGCTTGTCCACTTTCAACCATTTCCAGGGGTAATTGAAAACCCATTCTACCAGATTGTTTTCGTAGTGTGGTCGAATGCATTCGAACAACCACAGAAGACACGTGAGGCGCGCTAGCCAGACAGGATGTAAACTTTGTCGGCCAAAGACCCAAGTTTGTTTTGAAGAAACGAACCGAGCAAAATGTTCACTCTCCACTCTTGATCTAACATGCACTCACTGCAGTCAGTGTGGTCGTGCGGCTATCAGAGCAGAAACGAAAGCTGATGCTCTCCATGTGTTTTTCTGTCGTCTCCATATATAAATTGTGCAAGATTATTTAGTACATTAGATCAAAAAATCTGAAAAAGCCTTTTCCTTAATGCAATTACTTCCACCATCGCTGCTGCTCCTCCAGAATTGCTATTGCTGTTGCTGTCTTAATGTTTTCCTCTAAATATCTTCTCCTCGTGGTCGATTGCCATGCTCATCGGCTCCCTCGCAGTTGGAACCATTATAGGAGGGAATGGCTTTCAAGTTGAAATGCAAGCATCATGACCCATTGATGCAGAGCAGGGGTCCTCCCGTGGGTTGACCACAGGCGTCTCTGAATAAAACACAAGCCCTACTTCCTTTGGCAGCATAGCATCTGTGGTGGGAGAAAGGCGCTCTATTAAACACCGGGCCATAACCATTAGCTATAATTATGCTCACAGTTAGCATGACTGCTTACTAGCTGCTGCCACAAAGCAAATAGCTGAGACTGGTGGCTCAATGATCGCCAGGCACTCTGCCCAGATCTTTGGATTAACAAAAGGTCCTCGGCCTGTTTGGCGAGAAGGTTGTTCTTCTGTCAGCAATATTTTACAAGGCAGTGCCATATTAGCACTCTTTGCTTGGTCATTTCTGGCAGTCTGTTTTTGGTTCGTTGTATAGATGCAACCCTGTATTACTGCAGCTGTCAGGTTGTTTGTTGGAGCTCTTCAGAAATCGATAATACACTTTGCAGCCTACGCTGTGTTGGGAAGCGTTTCTCGACTTCATCCATATAATGCAGGGTGTTTATAATTCCTCGAGCTGCTCTGGCACGGTTTCAGTGTCATCTGACTCTTTGAGTTGTTTCAGGCCATTTGCTAAGCATTTCTGAACAAAATACTTATGCCATTGCTAAGAAAAAGGGTATTCTGATAATGTTTCTTGCACCACTCTTTAGGATGGTGTGTTATATTGCATCCACAGTATTATAAAATATAATACACTACTGTTCAAAAATTTAGGGTCAGTGAAATTATTCCTTTTTATTCAGCGAGAATGCATGCAATTGATCAAAAATGACAGAAAAGACATTTGTAATGTTACAAAATATTTCTTTTTCAAATAAATGCTGTTATTTTCAAAATTCTGAAAAAGTATCACGATTTCCACAAAAATATTATAAACCGTTTTCAATATTTATAATAGTAAGACATGTTTCTTGAGCATCCAAATCAACATATTAAAATGATTTCTAAAGAATCATGTGATATTGAAGTAATGACTGAAGTCAGCTTTATCATCATAGGATCAAATTATATTTTAAAATATTAAAACATAAAACATATATTTTAGATTATAATAATATTTCACAGTATTGGTGTTTTTTATGGAAGTTTGTAAACTGCAAGTTTACATCTCACAATTCTGAATTTTTCTCAGATTTGCATGATATAAGCTTGCATTTGCTTATTCTAAAGTCAGAATTGCCTGATATAAAGTCACAATTGCTTGGTAAAAGTCACAATTGCGAGATATACACTCCAAATTGCGAGAAAAAGTCGCAATTGTAAGTTTATCTTGCAATTCTGACTTTATTTCTTGTATTTGCAAGTTTATATCTCGCAATTGGGAGAAAAGAAGTCAGATTATAAAAAGTCACAATTATTTTTTAAATTATTTTCCATATTTTTATAGAAACAAGCTTCTATAGTTTTTACTGTCTTTATTCAAATAAATGCTGCTTTAGTTAGCAATATCGTTGCATTATCATTTAGAATTGTTCACAGAAGTGTGCTATTGGTATTTATAAATTTAAATATTTATTTTTGTTATATTCTTTATTTTTATATATATATATATATATATTACATTTTTATTGTACACATGATAATGATCTAAAAATGTCTTGATGAGGGACAATTCATAGATATTTAGATATCAGGTCATGAATCAGACATGGTGATTTTTTTTACTTACTCTCTTAGTACTAAAAAGGTACAGGATTCTCAGATTCCTCATGATTTCCATCTGTTACACTGGATTGAGGGATTGTCTGTATTTGTGTTTCCAGTGTGCGCTGTGGAGGTGCTGACCCTCGCTGAAGACCCCAGCCCTCGACAGCTCTCACCAGAGGAGCAGCGGCGACTGGAGGAGCAGGAGGAGAACACCTTGCGCGAGCTCCGCCTCTTTCTCAGGGACGTCACAAAGCGGCTCGCCACTGATAAGCGCTTCCAGATCTTCAGCAAGCCCGTGGACATTGAGGAGGTGGGCTGTTACTGCACGTCAGCAGCTGTATGATTAATGCCTGTAGGCTCTGTACTCTATTCATTCAATATTACCATCTAATTAGCAGCACCTTTGGTTTATTAGCAACCCCCTGACCAAACAAATCAAATGATTGTCATTATACGACAGCTGCGGGCAGGATCATTACCTGAATCAGTAAATTTGAGAAGGCAATTAAAAAGTTCATCAATATCTAAGAAGCAAACAAGGAGGACGGTGTGACTATGAATACAGAGTGCGACACATTTTTGACCTTTAAGCTTTTCGTGTTCGAGATAGTTTGAGGCTCACATAGCCTGTCAAGACCATATCTGGGTCATATGTGTCTCCAGTTCAAATTATCTTTTGCAAAATTATGTAAATAATGTTACAGTGCAAAAAAAAAATCTTATTAAGGAGTATTTTCTCTAAGTTTCGTTACTGTGCTGTGAATAGAAGGATACGATTTTTCATGTTTTTGAGGAAACCGTGACACAGTTTCAGTTATTTGATGAATAGAACGTACAAAAGAGCAGCATATATGTTAAATATGAATCTTTTGTGACAATAAATCTTTACTGTCAGTTTAGTTTGTCCTTGCTGAATAAGTATTAATTTAAAAAAAAAGAAAAGAAATTGTACTGACCCCTATTTTTGAACAGTAGTGTATGTACAGTACATGCAAATACATATACATACACACTGTGTTCCAAATTGTGACCCTGGACCACAAAACCAATCATGAGTTGCATGGGTATAATTGTAGCAATAGCCAACAATACATTGTATCGGTAAAACTTATCATTTTTTTCTTTATACCAAAAATGATTAGGATATTAAGTTAAAAGATGATGTTCCATGAAGAGATTTGTTAATTTCCTACCGTAAATATATCAAATTTATTTTTGTAAATTATATGCGTTGCTGGGGACTTCATTTGGACAACTTTAAAGGTGATTTTCTCAATATTTAGATTTTTTTGCATCCTCAGATTCCAGATTTTCAAATAGTTGTATCTCGGCCAAATATTGTCCTATCCTAACAAACCTTATTTATTCAGCTTTCAGATGATTTATAAATCAAGTTAATTGACCCATATTACTGGTGTTGTGGTCTAGGGACACAATTATTATGCAAGTGACACATCAGTGGGATTTATATATATATTTTTTTAAATATTTTTTTTATTAGGTGTCTTTGGTGAAATGTGTTTGTGTAATTTATCTGTTTTAGGTGTCAGACTACCTTGAGGTTATCACACAGCCTATGGATCTGTCCACCATCATGATGAAGATCGACACTCACAAGTACACGGTCGCCAGGGATTTTCTAGTGGACATTGACCTCATTTGCAGCAATGCGTTAGAGTACAATCCAGACAAAGACCCAGGAGGTAAATATATTATAGAGCAACTGGATAAATATTACAGCATCAAGTCTTAAAGGGCATTCACACTGCCAGCAATATGCCGCTACAGTGCAACGTGAAGTCATTCGTTTTTAAGGAAAGTTGGTAGAATTGACCAGAATATTTTGGTTATATTGTATCTCAAAGTAACTTTTTTGAAATATTTTGAGAATTTTGTAGTAATAAATTAACACAAATGTAGTGAATAACTTGGAAATTAAAATAATGGCAAGGATCAATATACAATTCATTATAAATTTTATGCAGGTATCATATATGCATAGAACAAATCAATTTTTGACATTTAAGTAATATATTTACTAGTTGACTTGTCGGTTCAGAACAAGTCAATTATTCGTGCAGATCTCTAGTACATAATAGGGGTTATGCGCATCAAACTTTGGTATTCTTTAAAGCAGGTCACATGTCTTCCGTTTCCCGTCTTTTGTATGTGCTTTGTTAAATATAGAACTATTTTACTCAAGATACTTTCAGAGAAGCTACCAAGGATGAGCATAACGGATGTCCATCGCATATGTTGTATCTAAAAGTTTTTTTTCTTATAAGCATTCGATAATAAAATTGAATAAAACACCAAAAATAAAGAAATGAAATAAGTAAATACAAAATAAGATAATTACCTTAAAATTCCATAGATGTTGCCATCAGTTCAGTCCCAACCACCACCACCACCACCACCAACAACAACAACAACAAAAAACCACAGCAGCAGCAGAGACCGCCACACTTGAAGCTTAGAGGACATTAAATCAATGATTAATCAGACAGACTTGGTTCTTCACTGAAAGATATTAGAATTTGAGGACAATAAATGCAGCTAGATATTAACCCATTGACCTTTCTTCATTCAAAAGGCACAGGAAATCATTGTCGCTGATCTCTCCGCAGAGTAAAAAGGCCACTATAATGAGCAGTCTCCATAAAACCCATTCATCGCATTAATGTGCTTCTTGCTATTCTCTGGCCTTGTCAGTTGGGATACTGCAGAGTAGAAAAACATGTCAGATATTTATTGGTGTTTATGGACGTGCCATATATGTGCGTATTACAGTTGGCCATGGAAATCATGCCTAATTTAAATGTATGCAAGTTGATGCTCTTTTCCACCAAAGCATTGGGTGAATGTGCAATATTTATTTGGCCTATGCAAACTGTCAGCCGAGTACCACATCATTGTTTTGTTTTTGAGCAAAGTGAGTTAAGAAGGCCGTATGTTATGCTTTGAGTTCTGTTCATGTTGTTGGAAGTCTGCTAGATGGCTACTTCTGCACAACACTTAAGAATTTTTTTGTTAGGACTTAACTCCCAAACGTCTGGATTAATTGGTCAGCCATTGAAGGTTGTTGGCTAAATGCAGCCGGTGCCTATGAATAAATCATAGTAGCCCATTTGCTGGGAGAACGTGGGTCATTTGTTTAAATGCAGCGTCCACAGAGGAGCCACTGAAGGAATGAGACAAAACGCAATTAGCTACTTTAATAAGGAAACAGAAAGAGGCTTCTGGTCCATTTAGAGCTGGGGAATATGGGATTTAGGAGCTGTCAAAATTCCATTTGTTAAGCATTACTCTCTCAAGTGAAGCATGAACATTTCACTTAAAATCTAACGTGTCCTTTCCTTCGCTGTATAGGTAATATTTTGTTCACTCAGTGTTGTTTTGTTTTTGTTGTTGTTGTGAGCATCAATTTTGTCCTTGAATTGCAGTGCAGATGCAAATAGTGTAGTTTTTTTTCAAGGGAGAGTATCGCAGTGGTTGTTTGAAAGTCAGATTCCTAGAAAATGTGCGCTTTGAAATCGAACCCCAGCTGAAGTTTCAAAATCACATCTTAGTATGCAAGTTTAAGGTTCTTCTAATTCAAATGATTTAATTCAGAGCTGCCTAATCCTGCCCCTGGACATCAGCCTCCCTGCTGAGTTTCCTTCCAGCCCTGTTCTAAACCAACTGCTTAAACTTTCAAGACTGCATCCCAGTTCACATAGATCATACTGAAAGTATGTACCTGGGTGGGGGATGGTGAAGTATGAAATCCTATAATATGATTTTAATATAAAATGTATAAGTCAAACAAAATGATATAAACATGAATATATAAATATTCCGAAACAGTTTTCAAGGGAAAGGTTTATTTTATACATACTGATATGGATGTCTTTTCACATTGTATCTCATCTTGCACTGTTTTTTGAGCGTACAACCATGAGCTGTTTTTAAAATGGTGTCAAGTTAAAAATATCTTTAATTAACCGATTTTACATGTAAGATTTCTAGGTGCCACTCGCTGAATTAAACGTGCAGTGCGTTGAGGTCACGTGACATCAGTGTAACCTAATGGTGTTTAAAACGTTTCTCTTTAATCTGTTGTGTTTAACATACTATTTTCTTGGGTTTTATTTTTTTATATAGATGATAAAATGCAGTACTCAGTAAGTAGCAAATTAGTATTCTCAAAGTCAAACTTTGTTGTCATTTTTAGCTCATTGCATGAGACACAGTTCCTAGTTTCTATTCCAAACATGGCGTAAATTCTGTAGGAAGGGAGATCTCAAGGAGATGGATTGAGCATCGCTGATTTGATTTCCCTCAGGTCCATTTGTTCGTTTGTCAATTTTGGCACCAGTAGTCAGATCTTTTGTCAGTTCTTTGAAAGTCAAAATAAGTGTGTTTACTCTCTCTCCCTCTCAGCCTGCCTTTTATATCCTTGACTGGAGTAAAGAGTGCCCTCTCACTCGTTCTAGATGGCTTAATTAGGCCCATCTTCCAATTAAGAGGCAAACTTTGCCAGATCCTGACCTCCAGCCTGTCCTGGAGTAATGAGGACTACCCAGTATCGTGCTCTATTTTCTCACACACACACTTTTCCTCCCTACGTGTTTAAAAGCTGCTTGATTTAACGATAGAGAGAGCGAGGAAAGAGGATGGAATGCAAATGGTCGCTCTGAGAACTTTGAGAAAACACAGTAATCCCCGTTCTCACACCAGTGTGTTTTTGTAAACAGAGACGCTTTGATTGACTGCCCGTGGAGCGCTCCTGCCTCAGAAGTATTTTTCAGATTTTCAAATAAAAAAGCTGATGCTTAAGGTTCTCTGCTGAATCTCAGTCGATTACAGAGAGCAGTTGCCTGATTACGGCACCAAATTTTATTTATTTTTTAAGCAATGTAGAAAATGTTTTTATTTATTTACACGATAACAACCTTACCATATGTGCATTAATGTCTTCGCTCCTATTAGTGGTTTGTCCATACCCTTCAGGTGACAGGATAAAGACAAAAACCCAATTATTTCCCTTGACAATGCAATCACAATTGTTCATTTCTATGAATAGAAATTTGGAATATATTATACAGCTTATTTGCACTGTCTACACCTTGTTGATTGTAATGGGTGTGTCGTTTTTCACGATTAGCTAATTGCACTTTCTCTATTTGTAGTCTTGATTGTCTATTCAATTAATTGTGCATCTTTAATACCTTGGAACCTTGCTGTCATTCTTCAAGAACCGTGCTCTTTCTTCATCCACCCGAATTAATTTTTCATTGCCTGTGGCCTTACCATCTTCCATTGTGCTTGCTCACAGATAAAATCATCCGCCACAGGGCCTGCAGTCTGAAGGATACTGCACACGCCATGATCGCCTCTGAACTGGACCCTGAGTTCGACCGCATGTGTGAGGAGATCAAGGAGTCCCGCAGGAAGAGAGGTGACGCAACACTTCAGGCTGTCCTTAGCCCGTGGTTTCTTTGAGCTAGACTGAATCTTAGTTCATACATTGTGTGCTGTCAGAAACCAGTCCTCTTGCCCACATGTATGTATGCATGCATGCTTACTGTTTTTGACTCTCCTAGTTCAAGCCAGGTGCTCACTGTGCAGTTTATAATAGTCCTTAACAATTGTTGCTTGTCAGACTGTATGAGCATGAGCCTCATGTCACACTGTGGAATCTCAGCCGTCTTTTATGTCAGACTGGATGGACGCGTGCATAAAAACTCCCCAAGTTTTACATCGACAACCCATACATGTTTGGTGCAAGCTGCATTACACACGGTAATTAAACAAAGAAATCGCTAACGTTGTGTTGAAAAACATGTCAATTTTGACGATCGTAAGAGAAGTCACAGGACTGTGCACCAATTCTTCTGACTCTGCCAGAATTTCGCAACGGCCATTAATCGGCTCTCTGTGAACATGTCAAACTTAAGACCAAAGACTACAGATTTTAGCCTGGAACGAAAAATCGTTTTGTTCTGAAATCTCTCCTTATTCTCCATGTAGTGCTGGAAATAGCATTTACTTAATTGAAAACAGTCATGTTCAGTGAGACATTTTAAACACAGTCAGCCATATCAGAATGCATATGTAACCAGAGTTTTGGATGAATGCGATAATGTAGACTTGTTCAATGTCATCACCTACAGCTGAACGATTACACTTGTATTTTAGTTCTGTAATAAGCCATGTGGAAAATTAGTTTTTTTTTTGTTTTTAATGCATTTATTTGTTTATACATATCAATAATTTTCATTTCTTTTTTTATAAAACCACTAGGTGGTTTATTTATATATATATATATATATATATATATATTTATGTTTAAGTATGTATATTCTGTAAATAATCTATAAATAAATAAATAATATATATATATATATATATATATATATATATAGATATATATATATATATATATATAAATTAATTAATTATATATATATATATATATATATATATATATATATATATATATATATATATATATATACATATATATATATATATATATATATAGAGAGAGAGAGAGAGAAAATAAATAAAATACAAAAAAAATAGTAATAAAGTATTGTTTGTTTACGTATGTATATTCTGTAAGTAAATATTTTATAGTTTATTTCTACATGGCTTATATATGCAAATAAATAAACAAATTAATAAATGTATATGAATAATTAATTTACCAATTCTCAAGAGACTTACGGGGTATCATTTAGAATAATATGCAAATTAGGTTCCAGCCCTAGATTTTAGCATGCACCTTGTTTAACACCCATCAGCACTAACATTTATATTAGGGGTTTAATCCTTAGAGGCACATAATGTTGCGCTGTTAATTTTAAAGAAAAAAGGCAACATTTTCCAAGAAAAAAAAGAGATTACTGTAGTTTGCATTAAAGGCTGTTGCGAGAGTCTTGGAGCTCCCACACCACCCTTTAATCACCAGGGGACGTTCTCTCAGAATGATTTAGCTGAGATCCCTGTAATTCGTTCATTTTGTGTCTGCTGTAAAGAAAATCTCACACGACCCCCCCCTCTGGGCCGCACCTCGGTTCCTTTTCATTTTGCACCGGTTCTGTGTTGAACGAATACGGTGGGGTAAAAAATGACCCGCTCTAGAGAAGTGCTGTTTAATATTTTATATGGTGCAGTGGAGAAGTTATGGGTATCGGTATTGTGGTGCTTAAGTTTGAAGTTGGGCCACATCTGAATTAAAAACCACCATGAAATGACTTGACGAGGGCAGTTTTTTTTTTTTTTTCTCTCTTCCCCTTGTGTTGATTGGGATCAGGCTTGTCTTTTTTTTAATTAAAGGTAGTAACCTTTAATTCACTTCAAAGCTAACCTGATTTACTACTTTTGTTAATCAGAGGTAGGTGTTATTAGGAGGGAGGCAGAACATTATCAGTCTAGTGTGCATTTGATTGGACAATATGATATAATATGTCATTTTTTGTCCCTTCTTCCAGACACTTTATTTGCTGAAGTAATTTTTTTCATGTTTTAGTAATACTAGAATATAGATTACCCCTAAAGCTGACAGACGTAGTCTAAAAGTCACAAAACTTGATTTAATGAGGTCTCAACAGTGTGATAAAGCCCACTAAGTCTTTACGATTTTCTATTCTCCAGAATCCCAGCTTGAATCCCTCCTCCAATGCACGTCTATGGATTTTTTTTTTTTTTTTTTTTTTTTTTTTTTTTTCATTTTAGCATCTGTCAGGCAAAAATTTGATTCCTTAGAACATAATGATCCCCTTGTGAGCGAGCATGTTTCAAAAATCTCCTCTGAAGGCTGCGATATATTTTCATGTATGTAAAGACCCATTTATACTGCAAGGGGAAAATAGTGGGTCTCTTAAAATATTTTCTAAAATGCTCAATTAAATAATTGGCTTTTCTATGGTTTTGTCCTGTAAGTCAAAATAAATGAAGTATTTTTTTTCTAGAAAGTAATTAAGAGCTTATTTCTCACAAGTTGAGTACTGTTACTGCTTTTCACAATAAATATAATTGCCTTGCAATCTCACTAGAAAAAAAATACAACACAGTACTAACTATTCTTCGCAGTATGTGCACTGCAAGGAAGAAGAAAACATGCAGATTAGGTTTACATCTTTCTTAGCAAGATAAGTTCAGTCTCTGTAGTAACTTGTGTTTTTTGGCTCTCCCAGCCTCTCAGACCACACCGCAGCCACCCATCACTCCAAGCGCCGTGGCAACCAGGAAGCCCGTGGGAGAGGAGGCGGGATTAAGCAGTTCTCAGTGTGATGGAGTGGACAAGCACTGCAGCAGTGAGTACATGCAGAACACAACAGCCAACAATAGAGATTGTCAAGGTCTCTGCTCTCTGTGTGGCAGCTCTTAGGTTAGACTGTTTCCAGGTGATCGAACAAGCTGTACTTTGACTCGGTGTGCTGAAACGAGCTTACGTGGTCCGACACTTCTGCTAACAGCTCTGGCTGTGAAAGGAGTTTTCACAAGGGACGGTGTGATTGTCGACGGGTACTCTGCCGTTATACTCCTGGCGGTCTGTCACCTCAATCAGAAGGCCAATGAGGGGTCACTGTCCCCCTGGTAGAAGTCTGTAGTCATTTAAAACAGTTGTTATAATAGATTGTTGAAAGTAGAGCTGGATGGTGTGACGTGATATACTATGTGACAAAAGAAATGTCAGCTGATTGAGGTTTTACCGTGCCATTTAAATAATACTTTACAAATGAAATGTTCTTATTTCATCTCATTTTATGTATTTTTTTTAATGTAACTTAATGGATACAATCCAAAAGATAAGATTATTTTAATATATATATATATATATATATATATAATCTTAATTTTTTCTTCACATGAAATCAAAAGAAGGAGAAGGAGGTGGTGCACTAAAATCAAGCCCCACCCTCTATTTTTTCTTATTCAGTATTCTGTTTTACTCAGGAATATGGCACATTATTTAAAACAATTGTAAAACTAATTTGTTAAAATACTTTAAAATATATATGTGAAAAAAAATGGACATGAGACAATCAATACAGTATTGTGAGGGGAAATTTGTTTATTTATTTTCAAACTTTATGGATGCAAACTAAAAGATTATTTTACTATGTGTAAAATAGTAATTTTTCTTTTCCCCCTTAAAATATTGTGTGAAATATTTGACTAAAATCTGATTCTTGACATGCCAACACAATATTGTGAGGGGAATGTAATTAATTAATAATTAAATTATTTATTTATTTTATATAAACATACAACAAATTTTTATATGTAAATATTTATTTATTTCCAGAATTATTTCCAATAGTTATGGATTTCCAGAAAAAATAACTATATGAGAAAATATTGTTACTGCCCCATAAAATTCATTTTAGCATGATTTCATACTATCCATGCCTAAATGAAGGGTTTGAGATTCCTCTGTTGTTTTCTCATTGTTTATCAAACTCCTAATGAATTTGCACATGGCAGTCACAAAAATGAGTCCTATCTAAGCAATCTGATCAGTTTTGCAAAAGCATTTGCATACCTGAATGAAAGCGAAACGTTCTCCGGTTGTTTCTGTGCTTCAATGTCGAATATAGTAAATACTTTATTGGCTTAATTCAGATTGTTTGTTTCCACTACGGCTTTTATTAGTGAATTTAATGGTTTGGCATCTGGCTGGAGCACTGTTTTGGAAACTCGACACAAAAACATATTATTCAGTGAGTTTTTTTTTTTGCTGTCTAATCAATGTTTAGCTATTACAAGTCATCGATTTTAGAATTCCTAAAACAAACAAACAAACAACAACAAAAAAAGACTTTGGTCAGTAAACAATCTCTCATAATACCTTGCATGTTTCCCATGGTCGTTCAAAACCTTCTAAAGTTTGACTTCCATGGTGGAAAGGTCTCAAAAGGTCATCGAACAGTAATAGTAATTTCTGTAGTGTATATACTTCTCAGTTAGAAACTATTTCTCACTTTGTGAGTGCAGTCTATAAAATGTTTGAAAAAGTCCTGAAAATAATAGAAATTCACTGTGTTTTCAGGCAATGTATAAAGTTAACATATCCAATTCGGTGTTGTCCTGTAGTCTCTCTGCTATTAATATGCACGAGTGAATCAGCTAGGATTTACGCAGGTGTTGCGACTGCAACGCCACAGCATCTCCCAGAGCAGAACTTTTCCCAGCATCAGAGCGATGCCCTCTGGTTGCACTCCCTCACCGCCTAGAAAGCACCAGCCAGGTCGGTCCTCTTCTGTGTCTGCTTGGCAGATGGAGTGGGATGCTGGGAATGCTCAGGAGCCGTGAGGGTCAGAAAGTACTGTCGGCACCCACTCTGGGGCGAGGCGCACTGGTGGATCTGTGCAGCAGCTGGGAACGTGTTTTGTCGCATTCATCTCACATCTCTGCTTCAGAAAGGCTTTTAGCTATGCCTCAAAAGAAGTTGTGGAGGAGTGGCTTGTTTAAACCGATCACGCGGCCATGTTACCAGATTGAGCTGTAATGGCGTGAATTGCCGAGAGTCGGCATTACCACCCCTGGTGCGATAAGCAAGTTCATTCTTGCTGCTTTGCCAGCTGGACTCATTAGATTGCAGGGAAGTCATCGGATGGCAGTCGTGGGATGCTTCCACATGCACTTTTGGGAGATTAATTAACAGCTATCTCAAATATAGTGGATCTGATGAACATTTTAACTAGTGTAAACTTGCTATAGAAAGGATCAGTCATAGCTTGTTTGTTTTTAGATTGTTTTTTGGGTGGTAATCTTTTATTCAGGATTCAACTCAGACTTGATGTTAATTATAGATATCTGGATCATTATGCAAATCACAATATTGTGGTTCGTTCTTTAGTGTTTAGCATCAGATCTGTGATTATATTACAACCTTGTTATATTCAACTCACTTGATTCATCTGCATGGTTATATTTTTAACTTGTTTTGAGTTTGGATTTAATTTATTAGAAATGATTGAGTGTGCATTATCAAGTGAGTCCCATTCAAAAGTTGGAGGTCAGTTAGATACTTTTTGAAAGTAATTCATACTTTTTTTCCGCTTTAAATTATTCAAAAGTGCAATGCTATGTTATTCTTTTGAACTTTGCATTTATCAAAGAATCCTGAAAAGGAAAATGTAACAGTTTTCAACATTTCAGTTTTGATGTTTCAGTTAATAATAATATCGGAATGATTTGCGAAGGATCATGTGACACTGAAAACTTGAGTAATCATGCTGAAAATTCTGAAAATTAATCACAGGAATAAATTATACTTATATTTTTACAATTTAAAACCCGTTTCTATGTATAATATTTCCCAATATTACGGTTTTACTATATTTTTAAAAAACATTTTTACCTACCCTAAATGTTCTATATATTTCTCTAGTTATACACAGATTGAAAAGAGTTCAGTGGTTTAAAAATCATCTTTAACTTTTTTGAGCCTTTAAATCTAATACAGTATGGAATGTCACCAAACTTTCCTAATTTGTGTCCTGCGCTTCCTCATCTTGCCACAAGATGTCGTATGTCTCTCTTGATTATGTTAGTCTCTGTCTAGAACTGTACAATATAGCGGCTCAAGGGAAAAGAAGCACATAGAATGATTACATCCTTGAGAGATGAGAAGGTGGCTGTTAGGTGCAATAAACACCTCAGGATGAGATGGGCACGCTCCTGTCTGCCTGTGTTAGATTTCTTGCTTGTGAACATGAGGTGAGTGAGCACGAGCTTTCGGCTCCTAAGTGGTTGTTAAGCATTTCATCTCTTTTCCATCTGTTTTGCCCAACAACAAACACTAATTTGAGGAAAAGATTCCTTAAATTAGCCTTATCCCCCAAGTGATTAGTTTTATCTTTGATGCTGTCAGAAAAGCCATTAGTAGTGTTTTTCTCTTTCTTTTATCTGGCTTAATGATATTTACTGATTTGGGCTCAGTTGACAATTTAATCTGAAAAGAAAATTTCTTTTTTTTTTGTGCTTTAAGTTATTCTTAAATTCAAAGCCCTCCCAACTAATGCTCGCTTATTGAAAAGTTTGTCCCTTTGTCCTTGAATCATAGTGAACTGGCAGCAAGAACAGTGAGAGGATGGCAAGGAAATAGATGCCTGTTTAACATTGTGTCTTCCTTCAAATCTTCCATGACAGGTCTATATGATTGCTAGGAGCTTCTTGGTATTTGTGAGAAGATGCTTTATTGAAGTCAGCAAATTTCAGGTCTCCTGAAGTCATGTCCGTGTCATATTTCACCTCACTGTCAAAAGAGAAAAGTATTCAATTATTTTCTGTATTGAGACACATTTCTCAATCACATTTTTGCAAGGTGACATTATTTTTTACAACATTTAAGCACATTTTCCCCCCAAATTGTTTTTTTCCCCCTCCTAATTTTCATTATTCTCATTTAATTCGTAAAAATACTTTTTGTTTTATTAAAATCAAAATAAATGAATCATTTACTAGTTAAACATATATATTTTTGTCCGGTTATATATTTATAACCGTAAGGAATTTTTTTGGGAAATATACTACAAAAATCCTGAAAATTCTATCATTTTTTTTAATTTTTTTTTTTATTCTATCATCTTCATGTCATGCAATAACTTTGTTGGAAGTACCGACCAAAATAAGTTTTTTTTTTTTTTTTTTTTTTTCCCCACTAATAATCATCTGCAAAATCATTTACTCTGCATCAACCAGTTCATATATTTTAGGGGTATGCATTCATTCAGATTTATTTATTTATTTTTCTTGGTTCGGTATGCCTGTGTTAACCACTGCTCATGCAAAAAGTAATGTCAAACTCCTGGTTTCCTCTTGGGATGGGACAATATTGTTTATATGGGTATATTTTTATATTGAAAACATGAAAAATTATGAAGGACACAATAAGCAGATACACCACACAAGTGCATAAAGTTGTGAGACGTGCTTTATATTAAGACTGATGTAATAGTTTTACATTATGTTAGCTTGCATGTGAGTCAGATGCATGTGTTGTTTAATGTGTTTGAGACGCGTTTTCCTCAACTTGCCTCTTACGGTTGTATACTTACCTATAAATGTTTACTTACTATGCAAATATGTCCATTTTCGGATTATCCTGACAGGAACGGAGTCTGCATTTGTGCCAGTACGTGGATGTGCGTGAAATAGAATGGGAGCATAATAATTCTAACCTTGTTATAAAACATTTTACTAACATTTTGCATCAAAAGGGACTTCAAATCTCTTCCCTCAATTACAACAGCACCATTTCCTGCATTGTATGTTGCTGCCATTCGAAGACAGAGATAGTTTGTTCAGTAAACCACCGTTTAGTAAAAGAAAGAAATACTTAAAAACGGAGGCATATAACAAACAGATGATAATATATTAATGTAGATATAGATAGATGGGTATTTTTTTTGCTCTAGAATTAAGTGTGAAATTTGGCCTGGACATACTTTTGCAAGCTAACACCGTGTGGTAATGCTGTGTGCTCCTCTGAAACTAGATGTCCTATATTTAAAATAATTGAATTTGTGGGTGTAAATGTTAGTACCCACAGCAATATGACTGGAGAGATGACAAATGAACCATCAGATTCAGAAGCCTCAGCAGTCTTGTACCAACAATGAAGATCACGGACAAGAACAAAGAGCGACGTGTTTCCGCTGCGGTCCGCTATTGTCCCGGTGATGAGTCAGCCGCCCAGCACAAACTCATGGAGACGGCAAAACTAAGCAGTTCTATTATCAAGGTCTTTTATGGGAGAGCAGAAGGGATATTTAATCCCTGAGGCCGTCTAGAGCTGCTCGCTTTTCTTGCTTATCCTCACTGTTATCTGATGCCGAAGGTTGTGAACCATTGCCCGTGCTCTAAATCAGTGGCTTTCAACTGGTTTTGCTTCAGGACCCATCTTTTGCTTTGAACATCAAGTGGTGACCCAACATAGCACCGACTCTTTTTTTTTTATTATTATACAAGTAAACATCAAAATGTGTTAATATTACCATTAGCTGCATAAACCCAACACTATGCAAACATGTTAATATAATTATTTATTTATTGTATATAATTGTGAGTGAATAGCAAATGTAAATTGGGAGTCGGGCTTGTAGTCTGAAGGTTGCAGGTTCGATTCCCACGCCGGCAGGAATTGAAGGTGGGGATTGTGAATGAACAGCACTCTCTCCACCTTCAATATCACGACTAAAGTGCCCTTGAGCAAGACACCTAACCCCTAATTGCTCCCCTTGTAAGTCGCTTTGGATAAAAGCGTCTGCTAAATGATGAAATGAAATGAAAAAAGAAAAAAATGTCACAACCTGTCCATGTGGACATTTGTCTAATTTGGCTTTGGCATCAACGTCATGAAATATAGGAGGTGTTTTCTGGAGATGTATTGGGGTAAAGCTCACACAAATGGAAAACATGTTTTAAACACACTAACAGTGTTCAGAAATCCATAGCGCATTCAGGAAGGTGCAGCCGCAGTCCAACAGATGCTATCCTGAGCTGGAGAAGTTGAACATGTGTTTTATCGCTGAGAAGCCCTGCTATCTGATGTGCCTTTGTGTCCTTGTCATAATTTAGCCCTGACTTGGAACTTTGTCATAGCCTAAGTGTTGTACTTGTCATGACTATATGTGGTGTTCAAAAGCAAGACAGCGTTTTTTTTTTTTTTTTTTTTTGCTTTTTCCTTTTTCAACCATACCCTGGCTGAACTGCACAGTCTGGACTTTGGTGTCTTTTCAAACAGATGGTTTTGAAAAAAGTGGTCTTTTTAGCTTGGCAACAGCTCAGTGAAAATTATAGAAGCTTCACTGTTGAACATACTGAGCACTTGATACTGGCAGGGAATAATTTTTAAAGTTCAGACTCGGAGCAGATGTAAAAGTAATACTGCAGTGTTTTTTCGTTCTTTTAAGTTTTGCAGACGCCTCGCTCTCCCGTTTACTTCAGATGTTTATTTTTATTCAAGAAACATATTTTTTAAAGGTTGAAAATACATAATGGTGTTCTGTACATGATCTATTCCATTAAATAGTGGCTTAAATAATACTTATTATACTTAATATTTAGACTAATAAGCCATGAGAGGCAGAGTATTTTTTTTTTTTTTTTTTTACCATGATAAAACCCAAAGATTGACTTATTGTGGAAAAGTGTTATTTAGTCTTACTGAATAAGACCAGCAATGATGATATCAAAACCTGCCATTATGCTCTACCTCTAAATACATAGGTGTTTGAATCCTAATGGTCAAGTATATAGTAAACCAACACAAAGGGACTGTAGTAGTGAGTGGACTCTTGTAGTCACTGTGGAATAACTGTGCCTGGGAGTAAAGCACTTAACCCCAGATTGCTCCAGCGGGACTGGCCCTACAATTAGTGTGCTGGAAGTCGCTTTGCAGTGTTTGCTAAATGGCAAGCAACTAATTTGTGCCCAAGGCTGCGTTTAACTTCCCTTGTAGAAAATCATTGCTGGGGATAAATGTGAAACAGAGTTTTATATTAAACTGTCATTGTCTTGTGCACAAATTGTGTTTGCTGCATTGAATGAAAGAACATTTGCATTTAATTGGTTGCCCAAGGATTTACAAGTTTTTAGTGATTTTCAATTTTTTGGAAGTCACTTTGGTAGAGGTCTGTTTGGAAGATTGAAGTTAGTACTCTTGAAATCCTACAATTGTGGGTAATTTTTTCAATGGGTCAAGATTTCTTTTTTTTCTTTTTTTAACCCTTCAATTTCAAAAAGGTACTCTGAGTTCCATACAGGACAAAAAATGTCCATGTCAAAAAATTGTCATTAATATTTGAAGCTTTGGCACACAGACTTAAGTTTGGTCTAATTTTAAAGACCCTATGCCGATTTTTGTTGAACTAAAAAATTTGCAAGTTTATGAAGGACTTATGAACGTTATTTTATATAAAATAAATATTTAAATATTTAATAAAAAGTTCAACAAAGTTGTGTTCCAAATTTGAGGTTGATATATCAAATAAATGAGCTTTCAGTAACATTTTGTTTGGGTATAGCATCTAATTTTCCCCATGAGATGCCAGCAAAGCTCCACTGGTACACATAGTGGTTGGATTTGTGATTTGCAGTCTAGTAGAGGTTTTCTTTCTCTCTCAAATATTACACTTCCACACAGGCACACACTTTTTTTTCTTTTTCTTTTTTTAAATTACACGCATACAAACCACACTCTGACATCCATACCAACACATCCAGACAATTATAGCTGCATAATTGATCTGTTTGGCTCTATATAAAATGCAGAATTAAGCAAGTATTTTCTCAGCCAAACCTGAGAAAATGGCACCTGGTAAATCTGGTAAAAAAACAAACAAACAAAAAATATAATAATTTTGAAGCCTTGCCAACAGAACGAAAGCTTATTTACAAAGACGGCATCATTTTATACTGTAGTTAAAAGGCTCTGGATTAAAAATTGCGGTTTTAATGGGTTTCGATGGGGACGTTTTTGGCCTTAAGGTCCTAAGTGTAACTATTTTAGATTTATTAAAGAAATGGGGGTGAAATATTAAAATTCCAATAAAAAAACACACTTGTTCTTAAATTTATGCAGTTGGCATTACCACAGGCAAAATGAAGGAAAAAAAGTCCTTAAAGCATTTATAGTAATTTAATAATATATTAACTAACTTTTTAAAATTGTCTTTTTTTGGCTGTGGGGTTGACTCCAGCTCAGGAATGGATTCTCGTTGCTTTGTCTGAAATTACTCACTTGTTCACTGATTCTCTAATTCCTATATAGTGCGTGGCAGTTGAGTGCACTATATCAGCAAGGAGTGAAAGAAATGAAGCGAGGAATTCAGACACTGACGCATTACACCATGCGTGAGCTGGAACTCTCGCAAAAACAACTTTGTCACTTACTTTTATCCTGCCTGTAGCTTACTTTAGAAAGAAATAACAGTCACAGTAACTTTTTTTTTTTGATCATAATCATTACATTAACCGTAAATCATTAATAAACAATTAACACATCAATCAAGTGTACATTATTGCATCTGTTTTGTTTTTTTAATTATTTTTAATATCTTTAACTCTCCTGTCCAAGCAGCTTTTTTCATCTAAACAAGATGATCACCCACCCTTTCTGATTCTGATTCAACCGTCATAATGAGAGAAGTTCATTAAAGAGGACATTACCTTCTTTCTCACTTATTTAATTCTGACAAAATATTCAACCGTGGCTGTTGACTTGGCATGACTTTTACATGCAAGGTAATCTAATGCTATAAAAATTATGAATAGATTTAGTGTGTAAATAACTGCTGCAATCTTGCATTATTCCTGACCCTGTTTTGATGTGAAGTAAATGAAGTCGTCGATCCTGTCGACTCCGAAAAACCGGGAATCGAACACCCCCTACCTAAACCTTTTTACTTCTTCTCTGTAATAAGCTGATTTAATTATAACTGAAATCATATTTTGACATTAATTTGGTATCTGTGTACAATTTGTACCAAAATATTGTCATTACCTTCATGCAAAAAGGATGCAATTCAATGCCAAGATTTTACATATATATATATATATATATATATATATATATATATATATATATATATATAATCTTGGCATTGAATGGCAATGAATACCAAATTATATATATATATATATTTATATATTTATTTATATTTATATAAATTTATATAGTAAGTTTAGATATTAGATATTACAAAACTTGTTAGTATTTGACCATTTTTCAGTGTCTTTAAGTGGATTAGCAATGCATTCGTGTTTGAAGTAGTGTCTGACTCTGAGGAGTTAAATACTGTTATTGAATTCTGTTTATATCAGTTATCTCCCTACATTGTCATACAATCATTTATAAAAGAGTGGTCTGTATGAACTCACATTCCACAGACGTGGCCTTTTCTCCACACAGTTATCAAATATTTGAATCTTGAAGGCAAGTTGCTCTATCAGTTTTTCTTTTGTCACACGCAGACTCTGTATCATGAGACTTAAACCTTTGCAAAGATTAAATGCTCTCTCTGCGTGGCTTTCTGTTTATGCAGTAAAAAGTCTATCAAATATGTTAGGACTTCAGACTATTATCTTGATATAGTGAGTTCTAAGACAGGAAGTCATGTTTGTGATGTGTAGCATCCATTTCGTTTGACTCATTTAATCAGATGTCTGTCTGGTCCTTTCTAAGCATGTATTAAGCCCCAAGATTGTGTTCTTGCAAATTTCCCTTTTGATCTTTAGTAGATGAGCAATTTAGAGCTGAAAATCGAAAATTGCTGAGCTACGTGAGGGAGCCATCTGATGAATTATGAAATTTTATTAATCTGTCAGGATGATATTGATCCAACTAGGCAACTTGCCACAATCATTAAACCACTAATAAGTTTTGTTGACGCCCTTTAGAATCGCAGATATGATCATTCGTGCTATTTAAAGTCAGCCGAGGCTTCATCGTGCAGATCTGCTGTGGTTTCGGCACAAATAACTTTTGTATCATTTATAGTTAAGTCTACTGTTGCCATTTCTCTCGTGCACTGGCTAATTCATTTAGATAAGGAATTTAATGAGCTCAACGAAAAACAGATCCCAGTACAAAGACAACATTTAGTTTAAGCAACTCTTCTTTTGATTTGTGTTGCAGCCTATGGTCTGAATAATATATAACTTATATTGCATTGGGTCTCCCTGCTTTGTCCAGGGAAATCTTGCTGCTCCCAAATTGCGCATTGGAAGAGGGTCTGCGGTTTCCTTTAGAGTTTAGTTTCTTTTCCTAATATGAGCTCTAATTGACTTAATTATGGAGATGGGGTGTCTCAAAGTAAAAGACTTCAGTATTCAGGGCCCTGGAATGATCGTTTCAAGCTCCCAGGTTCAGATGTGGAATTCATCTAAATGATTCATTTAGTTTTGAAACTATACTTTTGATTTAGTGAAGGATTTCATGTTATTGAAAGTGAAGCTTATTATATCTATGAAGATTTTTTTGCTTTCCTTGAAGAAAAAGTCTGTAAATGCACACTAATTTTGTCAACTTTAGAAGTATACTGCAATTTAGGTTAATAGCTGTGTATTTGCGTGTCTTGAACGCAGATAAAAATACAATTTCGTGGTGTTTTATATACAATACACATACTAGGTTTAGTAGTACTTCAACCACTAGTCGGCGCTGTCATAAGCCATCGAGTACTCGAGCGCACGATAAACTTTATGGCGTACTTGTTTTTCTTAAAGGTGCAGTATGTAAAATTGACAGCTAGCAAAATGGCCACTGCAATCCAAATTCAAGATGATGGCGATTAGACTACATGGCTTTTGTCTTATTCTGTTGTAAACAGTTTTCAACCGGTTGAGTGAAGATCTAAGTGATGCGAGTACACATCCCGTTTTACTGTTGAGAACCTGTGAAATATAATATGAGGAGGTTAATGTTGTATAAAACCCCTAGGCCAGTGGTTCTCAAACTTGTCCTATAGGACTTCAGCCCAGCATTTTGCATGTCTCCCTATATTTGACACTCCCATTTCAGGTCTTGCAGTCTCTACTCATGAGCTTATGAGTTTAATCATGATAGTTGAGGGAGACATACAAAATGTGTAGGGCTGGGGGTCCTCCAGGACTTGTTTGTTTTCGTGGTGTAAAAGTTCAGGTGTGTTGCATGGTTTTCCCCGTATTGCTTCCAGTGCTAGACTGGCTGCGGGCGGTTGGTTGGACATCAATTTTTTCTCGAGAGAGAGCTACGAGAACTGGAGAAAGGTGGACTTTGGCCTCATTCATCCTCTGACAGGTGCTTCAAACAGTGAGATCGCATACAATAAGCTAGAGATACATTAATGGATCAAAAACAAGTGTTTGTTTTTGGCTTGTAAGAGTTTCTGTGTCGCACAAGTTCTTTTCAGTGTCTGACACAAATGCCATTAATGTGAGTTTAACGGTTTTTACGGCTCTTTAACCGATCAAACGGCTTATATAAACGCAGCAAAATAAGTCTCAGAAGTTATCAAAGATGCAAGAGTGTGTTTGTATTCGTTGCAGAAAACAAAATGCGAATGGCTGCGCATTTATTTGTACATTTAAATGATAGCAAATGCAACGTGTATATTGCATTGCGTGTAATGGTAATTCGCAGGGTGCATTTGTGGGAAGATTTGATGGTTTTAAGGAGAGCAAAATAAAACTTTGAATCTTACAAATATATATATTTTTTCTGTCTAGTGCTACGTTGTCCTCAAGATTGAACCTGCAGTTTCTGGAACAAAGCCTTTTTGACTAACCAATAATATAACTAGTTATCTTTGAGTCAAGGACATAACAAATATTTGAAGAATGACTTTTTCTTGTGCATTGTGGGTATTTATGTATCCTCTGCTCTGGACTATAATGGTTTTGAAGCAACAGAAGGCTGTTATTTGAACTCAGAGTGTTCCGGAGTGAAGCGAGAATAGATGTACTTTAGAACCTTTCAGGCTGTGTTTTGGTGAAGAATGAACCATTGCGTCGTTTTCTGGAGTTCTTTGTCATGGATGAGTGTCTGTAGATTGTAGTGAAATGTTAGACAGTGTGTGAAGGACACCACAATTCTTGAAGAAAACTGAACGTTCAAGTGAGGTCAGTTGAGATGACATCTTGTGTGGACGTCTTTTCTTTTCTACAGTTGGACCTTAAGTGGGGACAATAAAACCATAGGCTTTATCAATGTGATTAAATTTTATAAAAGCATTTTTGTTATTTATTGTGTTAATAAATTTAAATTTAAAATCGTTGGTTTCATTTTTTTTTTTAATTGCCATCAAAGATGTGACATGCAGTCCTACACAACCCTCCATGGACACACTGAGGCTCAAGTCTCCATTGGCTATTATTTTTTATTTATTTATTTTACTCACCAGAATTTTTACATGGAATGCAAGAACAATGCAAATAAAAAAAATCTACATAAATATAATATAAATTTCAAACACTATTGAAGTAAAATTGAGGTCAAATAATCAAACTACGAGCAGTAGCACAAATAAACACAATAGAAAATAAAATTAAATAAACAGTGCTTTTCACGTTGATCTAACAGTAGTTAGGTTAGGAACAGAAATTGAGTAAAGTAATCAAATGAAAAATAACACTAGATAGTTTTCACTGTATAAATTAAATATAGATTAATCCTTATTAAAGTTTCAAAAGTCAAGAGCAGTGATTGATTTTGTGGAAGTGAGTCTGTTGTTTGATTAAAAACATTAAAAAGAAAAACAGCAGCAGGAATATTAGGCTGCCGTCACTTTAAGACTAATGCACAGTTCCAATATACTGTTACAGACTCGTTTACTTTCTCAATGGTTTACATTCACTGAAGACATAACTGACTACGTTTACTTACATCCTCACTAAGATGGGCATTTTTACATAATTTTTGTGTGAAATTGTCCATTCAGGAGCAAAAATGAGAATATTCGCATGCTGCACACACACCACTTTTTCTGTACAATGACAGAGACCATCATGTAAGTTTTTATTGCTGGAGATTAGTAGAAGCTCATGTTTGCCCTCTGTAATGACGCTTGGAAGTTCCTCTATCTCACTCTAGGGGTTATGAGACTTCATGAACACAAGGTGTAATGCACTCATTATCTTTATGAAGACACCTTCATTTATTCCCTGCATTACATTTGTGCATTAGATATGAGAGTCGGCCAGGTTACTTTCCCACACTAATGCCATATCATTTTGTAAAGACGTTTCTTGGCCCAAAAAAGCAAATTCTATTGCAAGTCTTTTGTGACTAGTAATTGCTATTTTCGTTGAGTGTTCTGCCACCTTGTTAGCAGATCTAGTTTCTCTTGGCAAATGAGGTCTTGGCTCAGTGGGTTTTATTTTCTGATAGAAGTAACATCACATTTAATGATTAAATATGCTTATGTCCTGCTTCTTGATTAGCCCAAATGCAAAAATGGATCCACATATGGTGACAAATGACCGTTCCAAAAACAGTTTGGTTAAGATTTAATGTGTCTGAAGTTTAATGTAGGGGATTTTTTTGTTGTTATTTTTGCGTACGTGTGAAATTGTACCTAGAAAGAGGACGGGCTATATAATCATTGCATGTGCATTGCATTTTTCTTATTGTTGTTTTTTAAACTATGATCTAAATAATTATACTGTGAGTTTGGGGATTTTCCTTTTATTAATCAATGATTAATTTAATTGATCAATTTAATCATGTTTTAATGTCTGCCAAGTAAAGAAAGAAATGAGCAATATATGTAGAGGTGAGAGGGTATGATTTAATGCTCTGACATGCCCTGACATTTGTGCTTTTTTCAGTTGCCTAGAAACACATTATTGACAAAAGTCTCATTATACTGTGTTCAGCTACAATAATATGTGATCAACAAGTATGCACCTTTGCATTTTTGAGAGAATTGCGTATATATGCGTGCCTTTTGAACAAAACATATACTAAACGTTTTTTAATATGACTTTTGGGAACTTTATATTATAGTCAAGAGCTTCAAAATGATGTAAATGATGAAAAATCATCCTGCGTATTCGGTCACATAAAACAATGTTATGATTTTAACTTTCTAAGACACGTTTTGTTTAGAAAGGCCAAATGCGAGGAGACACGAATCTTCTGTGATTCACACCTGAAGAGATTAAGACCCTGCCCCATAATGAGCCATTCAGACAGGAAGCTAATGTGACTGAGTGAACAAAGGAATAGTGCAATGACAAAATGTGGAATATGGTTAACTATATAAATGAGAGTCAAAGACACATTTTGAGTACACAGTTATACTTGGAAATGAATCCTGTTCAAAGATAAATGTGAAGATCACATACCTGAAATTTTATGTTTGTATGCACAGGAGAGGGAAAAAAAGAAACATTCCTGCTTCCAGTCAGTGGTCTCGCATGGACCAATATATCTGGTCGCGGTGAGATAAAAGAAAAAGAAAAATCTGTGAGCATGCTGACAACAGGGTCATACCAGCTATTTTATTAACATATTGTGAAATATTATTACAATTTAAAATAATGGGTTTCTCTTTGAATATACTTTAAAATATCATTTATTTTTGTGAAACAAAGCTGAATTTTCATCACTCATTGCTTCATTGATGTGGCACTTCACATTGTGGGTAATTAATTTGCAGTTTAATATGTTAATAGCACATTGTATTTCACTATTTATTGCATATTTCAGTGGATTTCACTCATCACGGTATAGCAATATAGTTTGGGGAGAGCCAATATAGCATGTTTACTATTGTAGGTTATGTGTAGCAAACAAAACCGCACATCTGCACCATACAAAGACACACAGAACATGCAGGATTCATATTTAAACAGTCTTTTTGCAGTTTAATATTCGCAGACACTAGTTTATATCGCAATTAGAATAAAGGATTTATAAATGCAGAACTTACCATTCACAATCCTCGAAATGGAACTGAAATCGTACTCTTCCTATGAGGTAAATTATTCCAGCGTTATTCCTCACTGCGTCTCAAAACGATGAGGACTACATAAATCTGACAAAAAAAAAAAAAAAATGTACTACATTTTTTGTACATAGGCCCTGTAATAACTGGATATTCTCACTCTCCCTAAATTATGATTTTCAGTTTGATATCCTGAAAACGGTCTGCTAGTCTGTATCAAGTTATTTATGGAGTCCAATGGTGGTCGTTCATCTCAGTGCAGGAAAACATGCACCGCACAGCTGACCTTTGATTGATTCGTCCACGTTGAATCATTTAGTCTGTTACACTGAATATTTCACCTGTTCTTCTTTATTGAATCGGTCATTTGTCATTTCCTGTTGCAGGCTGAGACAAAAACGCTCTTAAAAGAGCATTGGATCTGACCTGACCCGCGACTGCGATGGGTTTTGATGTTTAATTCATAAATCCTGCCCATAAAAATTTCAGCTGCAACTGAAATCCTTAGCAGCGGATCTGATCTGTTGACATTCGTCTGAGATGAACCGACAGAGGTTCTGCTCACCGTTTGAGTCCTTTGTCAGTTTTGCGGCCCAAAATAACGCAAGTCCTTGTTGGACGTAATCGTATCTGACTGTGCTTGAGCTTCTGAGTAAAGTCGAGCTTTTGAACTGCCGATTTCTCAAATCTGCCATCAAGGGTGAGTTTAACCGTCCTCCTGTCCGGCTCATGGCCATTACCCGTGGTTTCTTCTGTCATATTGCTTTTGTTTACCTTCACTTTCTGTGGATTTCTTTCTCTAAAGAGCAGGATAAATGATTCAAAGCCTCATCAATCAGACCAGATGCTGCGTCTCGCCTTCGATGTTCTCGTTCCCTGGGCTTCAGGTAATCACAATCCCAGCTTGGTATTAATCCGAATTTCACGGCCTCCTAATGGTGTCCATTAAACGCAAGCTCTGTAGACGACGTGCCCGGTCTATCATGCGGTTCTACATAAACCTCACCGTGCAATCTAAGCATCTAGCGCAGCGGTTGGTGACGAAGCCAGCAGGCCAGCCAAGTGATTACGATATCTGAAACTTTATCGCTAAAAGGACTTCATTCCCACTTTTTTTTATTGCCTCCTCAACAGTAGATCTGATCAGAGTAGAAGTGGCTTCCTTCCTTATCAACAGAAGAGCATTTTCCATGAGCGCCGAAGTCCAATAAATAAACTCTTTTCCCGGTAGGCCACTAGCCAACTCTTACTTGCCAAAAGTGGTTGTTAAAGAAGATAGAGAAGGGGACCAGCTATAGAGTGCAACAGTCTGGATCTGAAAGTAAACATCCTATTCATTTTCGCCATAAGGGAATTGATTTTTAACGATAACGTAGAAACGTTTAGAAACGGACATATTGTATTTTGTGAGGGATTTGCTTTTGTTAAGGCTTTCAGCCCATATTATTTCAAATTAATTTAAATAATTTTTTAACAGTGGAATTCATGTTGAAAAACTGCATTTTACATGAGTCTTGCCAATTAAACAATCAAAACATACAAATCATGCCAAAAGAACTTTTTAGTTCTCATCAAGTCTTATGAAGTACCGCAAATGATTTAATCGAGTCAATCTCTCTACTTTCTCAAGTTACTAAATATTAGTGTGTCTGTATAATATACACTCTCATCGGCCACTTTATTCTGTATATATGTGTGTGTGTGTTCAAATCATGTCTTATAACACTTTTTGTTTTTAAATCCCTACGGGAAAAATGAATGAGAACCAAGCCCATTGGATCAGTGGATGGCCACTGTGGTGTTCTATAGGCTTTACAAAATCTGAAAAGTATCCACCGAGTGCTGCTTTTTTCACACCGTTTGGCTTGGCAGATGCCACCCTGATAAGGCGCCAAAATCTCGCACATCATTTTGACTTTCGTCCAGTTCTGAGGGATGAACTGACCTTTGCTGTCATGACACCAATGGTTGGACCTTCAGGCTAAGCAGGCTGCCTTCTATAACATGGGTGAACTCATTTCCTGCTCAAAAGCCAATGAGTCATCCACTAGCGTAGCAGATAGCGGTTTCATCCCTAAGAGATGCAGCTTTTCTTTGTAAAGTGGTTTGAAGCGGTGCCTATTTTTGACTGGTCTATATTTCAAAGCTGTCACAACATGCATTGAAACCATCAAACGTGCATATCCACATATAGTGCTTATCCATGGGCGTTTCTTGAAAAACTGTTCCGGCAAAACATGCTCACAGTAGAGATGAATTACCCCTGACATGCCCGTGTGTTCCTCCTTGCAGTGGGCAAAGGAAGCTTTTGACTGATCTACTTCATTTCCACAGGCGTAGACTGAATCATTGATCGATCCGCAGGCCTCATTAAGCACCTGCACTGCATGACAAAGGCCAGAGTGACTAACTGTGTCCTCACAAGTGTGACCCTGACCATATCTCTCTGCCTTTCTTATTCTTAAGTCGTCTTCTCTAACTTCTTGATTTCTCACCTTCCAGACTTCTAGAGGATGACAGATCCTGTTAATTGGAATTTGTATAAAACATTTGTTTTCTTCCAAAACTTAGAGCACAGCCTGTATAGACAGCAAACTTTTAAAGCAGTATTCTCAGTGGGAAAGTGGGAAAGTGGGAAAGTGACAGATTTGGAATTATCTTTCTGGGCATTTTATTATAAGTTAGATATTTTATTTCTGAATATTGAGTGCATAAGGGAAAAATGCATTTGAATGTAGAGATGCTGGTCGTATAATTAGAATATCATCAAAAAGCTGATTTGTTTCTCTAATTCCATTCAAAAAGTGAAACTTGTATATTATAATCAGTCATTACACACAGACTGATATATTTCAAATGTTTATTTCTTTTAATTTTGATGATTATAACTGACAACTAAGGAAAATCCCAAATTCAGTATCTCACAAAACTAGAGTATTACTTAAGACCAATACAAAGAAAGGATTTTTAGAAATCTTGGCCAACTGAAAAGTATGAGCATGTACAGCACTCAATACTTAGTTTGGGCTCCTTTTTCCTGAATTACTGCAGCAATGCGGCATGGCATGGAGTTGATCAGTCTGTGGCACTGCTCAGGTGTCATGAGAGCCAGGTTACTCTGATAGTGGCCTTCAGCTCTTCTGCATTGTTGGGTCTGGCATATCGCATCTTCCTCTTTCGAGTTTGCTGGCCAATTAAGAACAGGGATACCATGGTCCTTAAAACTGGTACTGGTTGCTTTAGCACTGTGTGCAGGTGCCAAGTCCTGTTGGAAAATGAAATCTGCATCTCCATAAAGTTGGTCAGCAGCAGGAAGCATGAAGTTCTCTAAAACGTCCTGGTATACGGCTGTGTTGACCTTGGACCTCAGAAAACACAGTGGACCAACACCAGCAGATGACATGGCACCCCAAACCATCATTGACTGTTGAAACTTTACACTGGACCTCAAGCAAAGTGGATTGTGTGCCTCTCCTCTCTTCCTCCAGATTCTGGGACCCTGATTTCCAAAGGAAATGCAAAATTTACTTTCATTAGAGAATATAACTTTGGACCACTCAGCAGCAGTCCAGTCCTTTTTGTCTTTAGCGCAGGCGAGCCGCTTCTGACGCTGTCTGTTGTTCAAGAGTGGCTTGACACAAGGAATGCGACAGCTGAAACCCATGTCTTGCATATGTCTGTGCGTAGTGGTTCTTGAAGCACTGACTCCAGCTGCAGTCCACTCTTTGTGAATCTCCCCCACATTTTTGAATAGGTTTTGTTCCTCAATCCTCTCCAGGGTGCGGTTATCCCTATTGCTTGTACACTTTTTTTTCCTACCACATCTTTTCCTACCCTTTGCCTCTCTATTAATGTGCTGAGACACAGAGCTCTGTGAATAGCCAGCCTCTTTTGCAATGACCTTTTCTGTCTTGCTATCCTTGTGCAAAGGTTCAATGGTCATCTTTTGGACAACTGTCAAGTCAGCAGTCTTCCCCATGATTGTGTAACCCACAGAACTAGACTGAGAGACCATTTAAAGGCCTTTGCAGGTGTTTTGAGTTAATTAGCTGATTAGAGTGTGGCACCAGGTGTCTTCAATATTGAACCTCTTCACAATATTCTAATTTTCTGAGATACTGAATTTGGGATGTTCCTTAGTTGTCAGTTATAATCACCAAAATTAAAAGAAATAAACATTTGAAATATATCAGTCTGTGTGTAATGAATGAATATAATATACAAGTTTCACTTTTTGAATGGAATTAGTGAAATAAATCAACTTTTTGATGATATTCTAATTATACGACCAGCACCTGTATATATATTTTTTTCTTTATTGTAGTTTTATACAATGGTTCATGCTTCATAACACTTGCTAATTATAAAATCATTCATGTCAAGATTTCCCCATCATCTTTTGATAAGTCACTTAACCACTGGGTCACACCTGCTTTTTGTCAGTTTTTTTTAAATTTTAATTGAAATCAATAACTTTAGTTTAGCTTTATCATTTTGTCTCAGACAGGTGTGCACTTGCAAATTGCAGACAAATGGATGTGTCTGTGGTTGAAAAATGGTCCTAGTCAAACTCTGACTCGGAGTTGCCTTATCTAGCCGTGTCCTGGCAGGTGTCCTGAAGCGGGAGCTTGAGCCGTTCTGCAGTATGGAGCTCAGCCGTGTGCCGACTCTCCTTTGTTCTCCTCTGTTGAGCTCATTTACCTCAGATCCGATTCACATGGCTTTCTCTTGCTCGCTATTAAACGTTTAATAACATTCACAGCATGGCACACCTACATGTCTATGCAGGAATTTCAAGTAACTCAAGGAATTGGTGTCATTGTAAGGCCACATGTTTCACAATGAACTATTGGAATAATGAGCTGCTCTAGAGGAAGAATGGACCATATTGAACCTTTTGCAGCATTGCGTTTTATTCCCAGAAGTCCACTTATTATGTTAGTCAAGGTTATTGCATAAAAAATATCCACATCTTATCCAATACTCTGCAGGTACATCACTAGGTGCATCCCGATTTGTGTACTTGTGCACTATTCTGTGCCATTTTTTGGTATAAAAAAGTGTGACTAATGTGTTCACACTGCTTACAAAAGGAAAACATGCTCTTCAAATACCTGGATGATGCACTTAATTGTTGGACAATGAAATGTTGGACACTTCATGCACTCAACTCAACGAAAATGAATGTTTTGCTAGATGAAATTGCTTACATAATTAGAATATAACATGCTCAATATATAGCTGATATTTTAATATTATTTTTTCAATAGAGATTTTTAATATCAGCCAGCTAATCATTTATTGTCTAAGTTTAACACTTTGCAATATGGTTTCATTAGTTAACATTAGTTGATGAACATGAACATATAATAAACAATAATTCTACAGCATTCATTAATCTTATGTAACGTTAATGTCATTAATTAATTTCATTCATATTACATTATTAAAATTTGTTACATCCCTCTTTCTGAATCGGCGGTTTTTTGGAACTTTGTTTCAAAAAATGCTCTGGGTGGAGTTGGCACATCAAACACTTATTTCAAGCAAGAAAAATCTCTTTTAAAGTCTTTTAAATGCTAAGTTCTAAAGTTCTAATGGAAAAGCATGTTGCCCTTTAGAGTAAATCTTCATATGTATCTTCAAGCAAGATTTTTAGGCATAGTGTGTGTTGATCCTCTGTAAAAGTAATTTTCACCCCCCCCCCCCCCATCCATCACCTGTTCATTAGCTTACAGCAGAGAACGACATTTTCTCACTGTTGCATCAGGTTAGTAATCATTGAAAAAGTTGTCTCTACAAGGCAGACCTAAAAGTGACTGCTGTATTGTTTGTGTGTTATCGCACAGTTTAATAAATGGAAGATAAGGTGGTGTTTTGGCAGGTACTGGTGGGGGGTGCACGGCTAAATATTCCTGGCGCCGCATAAAATATGCATGCAGTGGCAGTTTTAATTATTACAAACTGCTGAGCTATTCCAAGAAGAGCATTTCCTCCACATACACACACACACAACACACACACTTTTATATCAACCGTCTGGGACTGTGTGTTCATGCTTCAACAATTCCCATGCATTATTTAAAAGTGGGAAGACTGGGGAATGACAACTTTTTCCTGCCCAGTTCTGGGCTTCTCTCAGGTAATGACCACCGTATCCACTTGACACTTGCACGCTGCTGACCCCTGACCTCTCTCGCGCTTTATCTTTAATGGCGAAAGGGACATCTATGAATCCTTGGGATGTGTTTGCAGCCTTCTTATTTTGAGATCACAAATAGCTATTTAAAATAAATTATAATAACTGAATTATTTATAGAAAATACAGATATTCTGTTTTAATGGGTGGATGGAGCATTTTTTTTCTTTTTTTTTATTCTGTCCTTTATTTTATTTTATTTGAACAGACTAGATAGATATATAGATGGGTAGATAGATAGATAGGTAGGTTGGTAGGTAGGTAGGTAGGTAGATAGATAGATAGATAGATAGATAGATAGATAGATAGATAGATAGATAGATAGATAGATAGATAGATAGATAGATAGATAGATAGATAGATAGATAGATTGATTGATTGATTGATAGATAGATAGATAGATAGATAGATAGATAGATAGATAGATAGATAGATAGATAGATAGATAGATAGATAGATAGATAGATAGATATGTAGGTTGGTTGGTAGATAGATAGATATGTAGATGGATATGTAGATAGATAGGTAGGTTGGTTGGTAGGTAGATAGATAGATAGATAGATAGATAGATAGATAGATAGACAAAATATGAAAATGTGACTAGAAAAATACCAATGGTAGATTATCAATAATGCATCAATGTTTTCGAAAAAGGAACAGGCAACTATAAAGCACATAGAATGTTCATATTATAATGTAAATGGAAGATTGGTGTGGCACATCTGGCACCTAACTGTATTTTCATCTGCTTTATAGATGATAAAGTCCCTGTATCCATCCCTGTATGTTTGATGCCATGGCGAGAAAGATTTTAATTAAAACATAGGCCCACTGCTCGATTATTAATATCATCAATGGTTTTTGAAGAAGAAACATCTAAAAGGAATATGACCGTCTCAAATAACCTAATCTTCGTCAATAATTTCGGGCATAGCATTTGAGCTGGCGTTGAGAGTAAATGAACACCGGTTCATGAACAACTGAAGCGCTTTCCTTGCCGGTTAATAAACTCAACCTAAACCAATGTGAGATTAATCAGGTATACCACTCACCATAAAAGTAATATTACAAATTACATCTGCACAAAATGCTGTCCTAATGCTAACCGATGGATGGATGGATGGATGGATGGATGGGCATGCAAATATAAATTCTATATCCTGTAAGTGTTATTGATCTGCATTCTCGGTCATTGCCTGTGCTTGCTTACTCTGACCTTATTGAGAAATGTCTTCACTTTCGTTTTGGCTGATGTTTATATGAAAGTTACTTTTTAAAAATATTTTCATTTCCCCTGAAATAACTGCAAAGGTCACCTGTACGTGGCCGAGAGAGCTGAGCCATCCATGAGTAATCACTATGTTTAGAAAGTTGACATTTATAAATGAAATCTATACAGCAGACACACAGTGATGATGAAAAAGCGCTGCCTTTGATATTTTAGGGGTTACATTAAGGACCATAAACACGTACGCAAACTTACACTATCCTGCAAACTGCTCGTTTTTTCATCTCCCCCGGCTCTCTTTTTCTCCTTTTCATTATCGTCAGTCTCTCTCTCTTTTTCACACACTTGCGTCTCTGTTTCCTGAAATATGTTTCTTGCGCTGATAGGTTTATTCTGGGCCTTGGAACAACACCCCTACCATTCACAAACACAGCAAGGCTGTGAAAAGGAAGTTCTCTCTGGCGAGCTTTTTCTCTCCATCCTTCTAGTCTTTTTTGTTTTTAAAGCAGATGCTGTGGTTAAGATTCATCAATTCGCATGTGAATGACAGAATCTTCTTCTCCATCCAGCTCAGCATCCCCCAGTGTCACGGTGACCCGAGCCTCATCAGCTGACCTCAGCACCACCGACCAGAAAACAATCCTGTCTAGAACTAGAACATATAGTAGAGTTATTCTGGCCAGCTAGACTCAAGTCTGGAATTTTTTCTTGAAAATAGAATGGTTTTACTTATTTTTTTTTATTTTTATTTTTTTAGCCTTTCCTCTGCAGCTTTTATTTTCACAGTAGAGACATAAGATTGAGGCAAAGTTTCTCTAACCTCGCCTTTAAAAAGAATTAATTATCAGATGCTAGATTTTATTTATTTATTTATTTATTTATTTATTTATTATATTATACAGTTTCTTTTGTTTTATTCTTTGTTTTATTTTAATTCTTTATCTTGTATTGTCTAATACTGGAAAATTAGTTAGTGAGTTATTCTGGCCAGCTGGACTCAAGTTATGTTATATTGTATTATATTAAATATTTTTATTTGATTATTTATTTTACATAGATTTTTTTGTAATGCATTGATTTATTTTGAGTTTGAGTGAGGAATTTTTACAACTTCAGAAATTCCGCATTACCTTTTATCTGTCTGAAATGTTTTAGTTCAGAATAATATTTTTTTTTTTTTTTTGATTATTCACATCAATTAAGCATATACTCTGTTGCTTTAGCAATAAAGAGACACGTCCACGTGTCTAGACTAATGCCGCTAGACGCCCCCAGAGTTAAAAATGTCTGCTGGCGTGAGAGGAAAAACAAACAAAAAGCATTTCAAGGATCAGACATTAAAGACTGTAGCTTTATCATAATCCTCTACTAGTTTTCTCTCTACCTGGTCGTCATGAAAAGCCGTGTTAGGCTGATGTGAGGAAATTTCCGTAGCTGATAAGCTGGGGTTTTATAACTTTGACTGAAGTTTAATAATAACGGTAGCCTTATTGCATTGCATTTTCCCTAACAGTGAAACCCAAGGCTTCTGATACACAGTCCTGGAGGCCACAGCCTGTGCTTTGATTCCTTGTCAAGCTTTGACTTTTACAGGGCTGGAAATCTTCTGCCTTTGGCTCTGCCATGGATCTGATTCCAAAACCAGAGGGCGAAGTACTGATAATCATTGCTGCTTTTTATTATTAATTATTTAGATGGTTTCTTTATTGCTTTTGATGAAATATTTGAGTTTAGGTTTTAGGCTTTACATTTTATTAAACATAAAAGTTTGTGATGTTAACCATCTTGGAAATCTCTTTCTTTTTAATGCAGCTTTTGACGATGATCTGGCCTCAATCATGCTGTTGTCAGCGTTTTGCAGCAGATGCAATCTGGACACATCAATATGTCCTCCAGCAGTACAAGTTTTCTATTTTCCCCTATCAATCAGTCCAAGCAGCCTGGTGTTCTTTAGTTTCTTTGTAGTGCTGTTCAATCATAAGCCCAGTATTCTGGTTGAGCACACAGAAACACACTGTGCCTTTGTGGACTTAATTACGCATCATTAGGGCCTGATGCACCGCATGAGTCTCTTTAGAACGAGTCACGGCTATTGTGTACTGTGATTTGGCCGAAATGTCAAATTAGGTCTTGTGTGGCCACAAAAGAAAAAGCAAAATTGCAAGCAAGAAGAAATGACCTTTTTGTGTAAATTGCTGCATGCACCTTTCTACCATCCTGTCGTTAAATCTTAATAAATTGGTGCTCGTCAGCATCTGTATTCACAGTCAGTTGTCTGGAACATGTATGTCAATCTGGACTGATGTTTTTGCTGTCGATGCTAAATTGCATTGTCCACAAATTCTGATGCCTTTCATATGCTAATTTGGAGTAGAACGAATATGTTGTGCAGCTAAAGCAAATTTTTTACCTAACTCTGATGCAGCGTATGGCCTGTTACGTACAGGTATATGTCTTGAAGGACACAACAGGTTTAAAACACTGATTAGTGTCTTGGTGGGTAGAATAAGTTGAATAAGCGATGCAGCTTGCGCAATTCAAACTGAGTTTTTTTTAAAAAAGGGCCAAATTCAAAAGGTCCAGTGTGGAGTTTCTTCACAATTAGTGGCAACAAACCAAATTGCAAAATGAATGGTTTTCAAACTGATTCTTTTATTCCCAACCGTTCTAGTTCTGTATACCCCTCAAAAGTAAAATTTTAGAAAAAACAGTCGATGCTGTAAGTGAAAAACTGCCTATCAGAGTAGCACATGTAGGCTGTGTTCACACTGTCCGTTTTTGGGATTGACAACCACATTTACTTACAGATGTGAGTCTTGAAATGTCCCGTTCAAACAGCAACTAACAGTAGCGCCTCGAATACTGTTTGTATGAACGTGTAACGGGAATCAAACCCATATTCTCTTACCAGTAAACATAACGAAAAATCTGCGTACCAGCTGATGCACACATATCTTCCAGTTAAGAATCTCAGACATTACTGCACAATTTAGAGACCGTAAAAGCCCAACTGTTGGAACTCTAGACTAGTTCTGAGGATCCAGCTGAGGAATGTGTGGAATGGAGCCTGTTAAAGTTTTACAGCATCAGACCTTTAGCCTCTTCACCCTGAAGTTTTTATTACATTTTTGGAAATGGAAAAGCTTTTTCCCCTGTATTTTTCACTTATGCGCCCCCTCTCTTTCTTCTCTCTCTGTCCATATGTTGGCAATCTCCAAGGTCCTTCTCTTTCTCTCTTCCACGTGCTTGTTCCCTCTCTCTCCCACACCTCACTCGATCATTCTGATTACATCCGAAGGGAGCACCAAGTGTTTCGCAATCAAAATCTCAGATTTAAAAAAAAAAACAAACGACAACGAAAAAAACCCAGTTGTATTTAGAATAGGAGGAGTGGTGTGGGAATCCATTATTGTGTGACTACTCAGTCACTGAAAGCCCAATAGGAAACACCAGAAGCCGGAGGAGGAAAATTAGCACAATCCTTTTGGGCTCTGATATATGGTGCACATCTGGGCTGCCGTCCATTGTTTTCAATTACGACTTTAAGCATGGTCTGCTGCATGCTGAGCAAAGCTCCCCCACTGTTTTTTTTTTTTGTTTTTTTTCTCTTTCTTTTTCCATAGCCCCTTTCTCTCCCTCTCCGACCAATTACACAGTGGACAGGTGTCGTGTAGTGCTAACAGATTGGCCCACCCGCCTCTGTCTATTTTCTCGCCGTGCTTCTGGAGCGCTCAGCATAAGCTCCCCAGTGACGGTCACGACAACATTTTTTTTTTTTTTTTCCCCTCTCTCCCTCGTTGTCATCTGAGTGACTATGAGACATGAGGGTAAGAAGTTCATCATGCAGTCAGTCATGTCTAATGAATGGTTAGATCTGCTTCCAACACCCGTGATTTTGACAGGGATTTTGCATGTAATTAGGGAGCGAGAATCACGAGGTGAATGTAAGTTATTAAAATGCAAGACCCTGCACAGCTCGAAAGCTTTACAGTATAAGTTGAATTTGCTATCATCACAAATTGAGTACTTTCTTTAATACTACTGTAGGTCTTAATCGGAGTACAATAGACACATTTAAAGACCATGAAATCAAAATGAGAGTTTTGTGGCTTTTAGTTCATGTCTATTAGCTTTTGTTGTATGTTGTGGTCATGTTGTCTATAAATATCATTATTTATAGGTTTTTTTCAATACATTTTTATATTAAAAAAAATGCTTAACTAACTTATTTCTTAAATCTGAATGTGCAGAAACAGTCGATCTTAATCAGAGAAGATGCCATATTTAAAGGCCTCATAAAATCAAAATGAGTTGTTTTAGTTCATGTCTTTTAGCTTTGAAGCCACTTGCTTTTTTTATTTTATTTTGTTTTATTATTTTAAATATTTTTTTTTTATTTTCTAAGTATAATATTTATTTAAATTTATTTTCAGATTTAATAAATGTGCAGAAACTCTGCAAGGTCAGAACTGTTTCAATGAGGTGCTTTACAGGGTTTGAAATGAATGCTGTAGATTCACTTATTGAGGACACTAGATTATTGATGCGGTTTCAATCATGATCTAATTATGATGTCAACATCCAGTGAATTTTTTTAAAATTTGTTTTATTTGGAGTAACAAATAGAAAGATATTGAAATATGATTCTATTTTACATTAAAAAAAAAAAAAAAAAATACTTGCAATATTCCCTCAAACCTTAACCTAAAAAAAGTTTCATATTGAACTGTTTCTGACTTGTTAATTTCTTTGAAGAATGAATACATTATGCATTTCCTGATTCTTGTTGTAGTTGACTTGACACGTCTTTCTTTGTCTTCAGATAACATAAAGCGAAAACTGAGACGGCGACCGATTTGGGGACGGGGCATCATCAGGAAGAAAAAAAGCTATAAAAAGGAGGAAGCAGAGGAAGATGATGAACCAGATGAGGAGGAGGGAGCAGAGGACTCAGCTGCAATGTTGCAAGGTGATGCCTGTCTCACTCAGGACGAGTCGTCATGTGATGCATTGGAGCTCCATCCTGACAAACAATCACTCCAGGCCAACGGACACGTCCTCTCCACGGAAGAGGAAAACTCCTGCGAGCCGATGGCCACTCAGGACCCTCAGGGCGAAGAGGCGGCCATCGAGTCGCCCTCGGAGGACGCTCCCAGCAGAAAGGAGCCGTCAGAGGCCCCGACGGTCCCCGCACCTCAGGAGTGTGTGAATGGAAATGAATCTATGGACAGTGTATACAGTGATGCTCTAGATAAAGAAACAGATGTAGACTCTATTAAAATAGCTGCAATTGAAGAGAAACCAGTGGAGCATAAAGAACCTTCTGCCCCAGAATGCAATGCAGAGGAGAATGTGGCGGCAGCGGAGGAAACCACATCTGATGGCGATCACGAAAAAGAAGGTATGGTTAGATATTGCGAATGCCAAAATATTAATGAAGCATGTTCATACATTCAAGTTAGAGATTTTAAAATTGATAGTACACTGCAATAAACATAATTAAATGTAATTCTCATTTGTAATTAAAGAGATATTTCACCCAAAAGAGAAAATTCTGTCATCATTAACTCACCTTCATGTCGTTCATAAAGCCGTAAGACTTTCTGGGAGATTTATGTCCCGCCATAGACGGCTACGCAAGTGAAACTTGGAAATTTTGAAATTTATCAATATAAATTGAACGGTTTATTCCAAATTTTCTGAAGAGGCTCGATCACTTAATATGATGAACGGATTGAGTTTAGGCTTTTATTCACATGTAAACATTCATCAACTCACACATCAGTTATAGTAAATCGAAGCTCAAGCATGTTCAGTCTTGTGTTATGCAGCACGTTTCCGCAGGTTTGTTCTTGCATGCCAAGCAGCCTCTGTTTATATTCTCTGATCAATGTTTATATGTGAAAAGTTCCTTATGGACTTTTTGAAGAATCAAAGTCTCAGTTGTGTAGCTGTCACTGGAGGGACAGAATGCTCTGATTTCATCAAAAAGATCTTCATTTGTGTCCCGAAGATGAACGAAAGTCTTTGGGGTTTGGAATAAATGAGGGTGAGTAAATAATGACGGAATTTTCATTTTTGGGCGAACTATCCCTTTAAGCGTTAGTAAATAAATAATTGCCCAAAATAATATTTTAGTCTTAACAGAATAATGAATAATTCCTAGTATTGATAGTCAACTGTATGGTTAATCACAGTTTGGAAAAAAGTACTCTGTACTTGGACTTCAAAACACCATCTGCTTGTGAGCATTTCTCCTGCCGAGAGTTAAACACACCAACAGAAACACCCTGAGGACTCGCCTCTTCTTATACGGCTACAGACAAGCTTTTCCTTCACCAGGTGTTGTCTGATTCTTGTGTGTTGCGTGTTCAGGTTTTTTTCCATAATGTGACTTTGCTGCATCTTTTTAGGTTCATCAAAAGAGAAATGTGGTGAAGGTCCATCCGAACCTGATTCAGAGGAGTTGGCTGCAGTACTCGAGGAAGCTGTGCAACTTCCTCCACCTCCTGCTCTCGTGGTTGACCACCAGCGGCTCGAGGTGAGATGGAAATTTCGCCATTCTTTAGAACTAAAAGATGTTTTAATTAGTTTACATTCAATTGTGATGTTTTTTTCGCCTCTGAAACCAATATCATAAAATGCAGTTTTCTGGTGTCTTCAGTGATTGTTCTGAGGTAACATACATCCATAAGCACATTCCATAAGCTCTCTACACACATTAGCATTACTGTAGCTGTGCTGTAATACACTGATCTCAGAAGGAGGGAAATCACTCCAATCATCAACTCATTTTGGAAAGAAAGTCATCAGTGTGGAGACTGCTTCATCATCATCATCATCATTAGGCAATTTTGGAGGTATTCATTCACTCTCATTCGCTAAGTCATTCATTTTCCATTTAATTATTTGCTATCAACTTCATCAAATTAGGGCAGCATTCATCAATTTTGTTTCTCCTCTTGCGAGCACAAAGAACTTTAGTTCCAATCTGGAAAGTACCAGTGGATCTGTCAACAAGTTCTTATTCCTGAAGGGGTTGCTGCGTCCCGAATCACCTACTTATACTATGCCCTAAAAGTATGTACTCTGTTTGTGAAGAGAAAATAAATACTTTTGAGTGTGTAGGCAAGCTTTGGGACATACTATTTTGTTAGATTTGCATATGCACATCTTGTCACTGTTTAAATTGCCCTGTCAATCATCTTGTCACAGTTGAAATCCTCCACATTCAGTTTCAATTAATTCCCTACTGTATCGGTGGGAAAGTAGCATGTTGATCTGCCAGTTTGCATTAATAGACACAATTGTAGGTAATCGTGGACCCACAGCTGATTTGCAGAAGAATTTCATTAAGACTAATAACGTGAGTTAGCCGAAGAACTACACAGTAGCTACATGTTTTGAACACCCAATAGAAAATAAATACATCAATAATTAATCATACTTACAGGTTGTGATTGTGAGGAGCAAGGTACTGTCTCGTCTTTTTATAACATTCTTTAAATCCCATTTAGACCTCACAGAGATTTGAGAAGCAAAAGGTTATACTGCTGTTGTATCGCTGTGGTAATTTTAACCACTGACTCTTCACATCCTCATCCTTTAGAAGTGATTACAAACAGAATTTGCTTTTGCAGAGCAGAAACGGCGTCTTCTCGACACCGAACCAGTTACAGTGTTTGAGGGCCGGTTAAGTTGTTCGTTGGTAGACAACATAGAACATAGGCGGGCATTAGGCAAATGTGTTACCAGTGACGTGTGGCTGTCACAGAAGCGGGATGAGGACTCTTTTAGGTGGTTCAGAGTTGATTCTGTCTTTTGAGAGACAATAACTTTATTTATCATGCACTTTCAGCTTCAGAACGTTCTCATATTATTAATATATTCACATATTCGAAAAAGTATAATAGGGGCTCTTCAACCATTGGTCTTGCACATCTGCCATGTGTATAGTTTTTAAACAATTATTATTCCCTCATCCCTTCAAATTTTAACGGGAAATAGACAGTCCCGGTATCTTTGGAATACTCCTTTTAAATAAATAATCCTTACGAATTCGGAAGAATAGTATGAAAAAAAAAGGACCCAGCTGGTGTGTGCTGAATGGAATACTAGCTTGCAAACTTTATACTGCACTTCTACATTGCTTACAACCTATTAAGTTATTATCAATATTATAATATATATTATTATAATAATTATTGCTATATATTATAGTACGCTACATATTCTATCATACAGTACACTGTAGTGTTGATTAATTTAATTAGTGGTATTTAATTGCCCTGTTCGAATTAAATTGTGCAGTAATTAAAAAAAAAAAAAGTCAAGTTTGGACAGTCAAAGAATCAAAGGGTAGCTAATATTCATTTATCACACTTAAAATGCAGATCAGTTAGCTTTGCATTTTGAGGTACAGTGTTCCTTGCAGTGTGCAAACATAGTGTGACATCTTGCATATTACATGCATATAGTGAACGACATGCATATAGCATTTCTAGGAGTAGTACGGTAGTATGTCATTCAGAACACACCCTTAATGTGACTTAATATGCTGCACATCCTGTTTTCCAAACAGTGATTGAAATATGTGTGAGACTTACACTTTCAACACAGCAAATGGCAGGCATGCTGAGTTTTCTTCTCACCAGTACCAAAGTGCCAACTGGAGTGCTCAGACTGGTGACCGCAGCATCTGAAGAAGAGACTGAGCAGTCGGCTCTATCGCATGACGACACGCGACACACCCCGCCGCCACATCATCTATCACACCATCATCACTGAAAACCCCTCCTGAGAACTCCTTACACGGATCGCCGGCCGCTGGGCTGTGCGAAGCGATGGGGGGCGAAGGCCCGGAAGCACGTGTGGCACTAATCCTCCGGCTTATTTGTTCATTTACCGAGAAAAGGCTGATATCTTTAAGAAACAGATCGTGAAGTGACGGATGCTGTGAATAATTGCTTTTTCATCCCTGGCTTATGGAACAAATTGAATTGCAGTTGAAGTGGGGTGAGAGTTGCCGTTTAAGCAGGTATCTCCTGTTTGGGGTGGCAAAATGCCTGACACATATTAGGAATGAAAAGTGGGCTGTTTTCCTGTGCTTCATTCATATTCATTGACTGGAGATGCGCTCATTACTTTTGACATTTTTGCTGCGCAGCACGGCCCTCAAACACATTTGAAATTAAAGGGCCGTCACACCAAACGATGAGTTTCATCGTGACTTGGTGTTTTTCTGCATCGCAAAAAGCCAGCATCACATCATGTGTCAGTGTTTGGATGCATAATAAATACCAAAAACCACACGAGTTGAGCCTGGGGATTTGGAAAGGTTGTCTTATCTCTCGATGACATCCATGGCTTTTTAACGTGATCGTGGCCACATATGGCTCCATCGCTCAACAAGAAGACATACTTGTCGGAATCTGTCTTTGCCTTGGACACAGTAAAAGGTTTTATCTCCACGTTTTCTTAAAAGCTTGCTCATTATAGCATGTCAAGCTTCATGTCTGCTGTTCTCATGACCGAAGAAATTGGTCCGTTTTCAGTCTAACATGTTCTTCTTGTTCGTTCTCCTTGCTGGGTGAATCTCCCAAAACCTGTCAAGAACAACTCTGGCTCACATTTCACCACAAATGGTGTGGTGGGCTTCACTTTTGAAGGTGGGTGGGTGTGGGGGTGTGCGCACAAAATGTCTAAATATATGAATGTAATTAGTTCAGTCAAATATGATAATTGGATTTATTTATATTTTCCCGATTTCAGCGGTTTGTTTTTCCAGTTCTTTCTTCTGCCCTCTCAGCAACACTGAATGTTTAAGTGTGAAGAGAGCTAAAATAAATTATCTCTAGACAAAAGTGATGGAAAACACATGCCAGGAAATAGATCTTGCCAACCTGCAACACATACTTTGCTATGTTTCAGCGCTAGCCAAACATAAACGTGTGCTATGCTAGGGTACCGTTCGCCCAAACTTAAACGTGCTTCAGCACTCTATCCCAGACGGTTGGAAAAGGTGTTTATAGAACATCTGTCTTGGTGAGAAATTATGCTAGTCATCTTTGTCTGTTTAGACACAGGAATAGTGATGACGAGGCATTACGTCATTTATGTGTCAATGAGCCGTGGTTGGTCCATTTGTTTTCGGAATTTTTTTTTCTTTTTCTTGAAGCATCGTAGCACACAAAAATAGATGCGTGACCATTACAAAGAAACTAAATGGAAATGTCATGCCAGTTTGATGATATCTTTGCTTTACTGCTGCTGTCACTAGAGATGACAACACGAGAAGCAAACATGTAATTGATTCTGATCGGCCGAACCCTAACCCTCATTTTAGAAGAGTTACGGATTTGACATTTTGGACAGCACATCAGACTGCATAAGACATTATTACATGTGGCAGTTCAAACCTTAAGTTCATGTTTTTAAACTTGTTTTTAAACTTTGTCTGATATGTGTCCCATTAAGCCAGCCCAGAGGCAATTGATTTTATGTCAAACCCGTCAGTTAGTTTGTCGGCCTGATGGCGCAAAGACAAGCTGCACAGACTCTTTAACAATAATAAAAAAAAAAAATTTTTTTTAGTTGTGTGCTTCTCAGCTGTATTCAATATTTTACCATGTTAATGTTTTAGTTTGTGATGTGCAAAATGTCACTTTTGACCACTTTAGAACCAATGGTGTTCGTCGCCAGGTTTTTTTTTTTGTTTTTTTTTTTTGGTCCACACATCTTTTGTAGTACATTTCGGTCTGTTTCTAACACAAAGCTTTCGTATTCTATAGCTTCAAATGAATCTGAAGACACTTCATACGTTATTTGAATTGCTTTTATGGTGCTTTTTATACTCTTTTCATTTTTGGGTGAACTATTATTTTAATATCTGTGATGTAACGTCTATTTTTTTCAGGAATAGAAAGAAAAATCTTTTCCATCTCGGTGTGAAATAGTAATATTACCCAGTGCAGCACAATACAGCCTTGCGTGTCTCAAATTGATCTCAAAGGTTTAATTTTACACAGTTCATCTTGTGGATCTTCCACAACAGTTGCATCACTTGTTCCACTTCTCTAACTTGACCATTTCAGCTTTTGGTTTGTCTTAGTCAAATGAATTATACATGTTCTGCAGCTGGAGTGCATGAGAGATTTGTATTAAAATTAAGAATGGAGAAGTGCTCTTCTCCTTTATTTTTCACTCAACATTTCTGTCTTAATCACGACCTGTGTGAATCCAGCTCGTTTGAGCCTTTATAATGACAAAACCTATGACTAAACTTTTCAACAGTTATAGTCCTCTGTAATAATAATAAAACAGTACAGTATTGGCTTTATTAACACAACGCTTTTAAACCTGATGGTCAATTAAGTGTTTTAGTATATAAAGTAAAACAATTTACCTTTTGCTTTTGAAGCACATAGTTTTCGATAAACTTTTAAAGCAACATGTCAGTGTGTTGAGATTTTTCTTTTGACCTTCCTCAAGCTTTCTCTTTTTTTAACGTAGGTTGGTTTGTTTGCATTTTTAATTTGAAAATATTTATAACTTGCTGACCTTTATCTGTGTAGGTTGGTGAAGCACAGCTTCATCCAGCAGTCGGTGTAATATTTGATGTATTTGTTATTTTTTTTATACTTAATAGAATAAAATGTTTTCAAAGCTTTAACTTTGTTGCTGTGAAATTTTAAATCTTCCCGTTAGTTGACTGGCTTGTGTTCTGTACTCCCACAAATTAATTCCTCTGTATCACTCCATCTGAGAGACTGATGTCTGGGCTGGTCAGGTCATTACAAAACAAGTCTTTTAGCAAAAAATCTTTTCAAGCTAGGATTACCGTTCTGTTCCGGGTTGATGGAGGGCATTTGCCATCCATGACCGTTCTCCCACAGCCAGTGACACTAAGGAACAACGACACAAAGAAACAGCATGGGTCCGTAGCTAATCCCTGCAATTGAAATGTTAGCAAATTCTGATGTTTACTGCTGATTATTTAGCATTTTCTCTCCTGCCATTCATAACATGTTGCGTTGCCATAATGCCTATGTATGTATTTATGTATTTATGTGTATACACACATACACATGCATACATACAATGGCATTATGGCATGCTTCTGCTGAATTATTTAAAAGAATATATATCCCCTCTTGGTGATGTTACTCCACAATCCATCAACAGACCATATAAAATACCAAAAAAAACCATCGCCAAGTAAAACGCTGCAACATGGCAATACAAACAACAATAAAATCAGAAATGGACTTTAATCGTTAGCGCTCCCACTTATAGACCGTCTGAGATTCGTGATCCTGTTTCACACGCCTCAATCAATGCAGAGCTTTTCAGAAAGTCACCATTAATCTATCTAATGCACATATTATATATAATAAACTGACGCAGTAATGTATTATGAGAGAACGCAGAAGTTTACAGTCACCGTCGTTGGGAATTATCACGCAATTAACTGATGAATTGACAGTCTTTCTGCGAGTCCATTTAGAAATTGGTTCTTTTCAGCGCGGATGAGGACCTTGGTATTTTTCTGTAGTGTGTATAAAAAAGGCTGTGAAATAATTGCCTAATATCAACTCTACTTTGGTGCTACATGGATATAGTGCATAACGCCAAGATTACCAACCTTCTCATATGAGCTGTCAGAGGTCAAACTGTGCTCATCAGCTACAGGTGCTGGTGCACCCCATTGGTCAGCCCACTCACAACTGCTGTTTCTGTCTTTTTTTCTTTACTAGAACTGCATTGTATAGACGCAGAAGCGTCTCATTACGACCACAACAAATGGCACACTTTTAAGACATATACACACGCATACATATATACATAGATACATGTGTATGTGTGTGTGTGTGTATATTTATTTCAGTAATATACTGTGTAAAATATGTAGTGTATTTTACACTATTCACAATTAAAATCATTTATGTCTATATATAACTTTTGTTGTTTCCATGCTTGGACTGAGCAGAGGATTGTTTTCTGGTGGTGTTGCTCTTCAGTATGCTGATATTTGCCTTCAGTGTCCTCCAGTGGTTTTTAATGAAAACATTTGGTTGTTTTCATTGGTTCAGGGGCTGTCATCACACTGCAAAGATACGGTTTCTAACCTTTCTGTAGGGGATGCGTTTAATGTCTCCCCAAAACCAAACCCGAATTCTCAATTACTACTGTATTTTGGTAATCTCTGCACATTCTGCTTTGAGCTTTTATGCTCTTTTTCTTTCCGGATCCAACCTTATCAGAAACTGGCACTGTTTATGTTGACTCGGACCAATGCAGTCTGAGTAATAACTTGTCCCTGCGCGATTTGATGAGCTCACAATTGGCCGGAGGATGGTTGTGATGAACATGTCAATTGATAGGCCACTGTTAAGTCTGAGGCGTTTTAATTAAACCGAGTGCAAACAGTAAATACTAGCATTCTGGAGCTGCGCAAGAAATGGAAGGTAATTATGATGTGCCTTAATTAGCTGTCATCGTGATTGTAATTGCTTTTGAAGATGGCTGACCTCTCTTCCTGGGTGTACGTGTTGGGGACTCAATGTTTCTTTTGCAGGTGTGAGTCTGGTCAAACTATCTTTTGGAGGTTACCTTCTCGGTTAATGTTCATTTATCCTCCCACTCGGTTTTTTATGCAGTTCTCGTGTGTACGTTTTACATGGCAACAGGTGTATTGAAGAAGTTCATAGAAGCAGTTTCGAAAATGACAGAAAAGAGCCGTGTTACTGTCATCTCAGATATTTTCGTGACTTCTTTTCAGTCCATTAAATTTCTGCAATTTGGATGATAGATGTATAACTAGGGCTGGGTCCTATAGCTAAAAAGTTCTGTTTTTCAGCCTAAAACGATATTTAGTGTAGCTTAAAACACCATGCCTTTTTTTTTTTTTCTTCAGTCAGCTTTCATTTCAATCAGACAGCAGTTGTAGTCAAATGGATTCAATAACCTGACCTGCATGTTTATTCTACTAAAAAATTTTACATTGATTGATTGATTGATTGATTAGATGTTAACAAATGCTGTTTTGTAACAGACAATTGTAATTTTACATACCTAAAGGATCTGGAAATAATTGAAATTTTGTTCAGAACTGACTTAACCATGTAGAATATGGTTCTATTCATAGAAGGTTCAGTTGTTTGTTGTGATGAGCTGGATTTGGCACCCGCGAGGTTGCCTCCACACCTGTCTCCACACTGCATTAGCTGTCAGCTCCCATTTTCTTTCACTGCATGTTTGTAGCTTGGTCTCCAGAAACTAAAACAATGCCATTAAACTTCAAATTAAGCCTCTTATAGACTATTTCATACACCAGAGTCATTTTCCAACTGCACAGCAAACCACAAGACACACATTCATCAGCGGCTTTGATGCTTGACTGAAATGTTTTATGTTAGCAGGTGCAGGTCAAACTTCCCCAAGAAAATCTGAATTTGAGACAGACTGTATCTCTCATATTTCCGCATACACTCTTCAAAAAAGCGTGTGTATTTGAGGATTATATGTGATTCATTCATTACCTCACTTCCAGATGCCTCCCTTTCGAGCCAGATCTTACTTGGGTAAAAATGACTAATTTAATTGTAAGAGCTTTTCTTTCTGAAAACAAAATGAAACCCATGGCATTATTCCTTCCATTATCAAATCAAATACTAATAAGCATCTGAGCTATGAACATTATTTCTGCATTGGCAAATCTGGCAGATTCAGATCAAATCCGAACATAGCCATCAAAGTGGTCATTATTCGCTCACCCAAATGTTGTTCCAAACTCGTGGAGCACAAACATAAGAAATTCTAAAGACTTGTTGTGGTTTTTCCATGCAATTAGAATGTAAGAGCAAAAACCGACACAAAAACACTGTAAAATTAGTTTATAAATAGTTTTCTGAAGCTTCGTGTGTGGAACAGACTGAAAAGAAAGTTGTTTTCACTGATAATCTTTCCCTCAGAGGGAGGGAAACCACAGAGGGAGGAAGTCAGTGAGATATATTCGAGAACCAGATCCAGTCCAGCACAAATGATGTATTTGTACTGGTTTAGCGAACCTAATCAATTTATTCGAAAGATTTGACTCAAAAGAAAGATTCATTCATGTACGTTCTGAGCGTTTTCAGACCTGTAGGTCGTTTGCTTTGTTCTGAAACCGGGACTAAATTTGTTACATAAATTTGTGGTTCGGTTCAGTTCGGTTCGCTTTCGTTTCAAAGTGTACCAAAATGTGTTTATGCAAGTTACATGTCAGTGAAACTGTACTCTTACTGGTCTGTGTCATCCATCAAGATGCTGATGGTGGTGGTTGAGGATTATTATTATTATTATTATTATTAAATATGACAAGTTAGTTAACTTCACTGGCTTATTGTGGGTTTTTCTGTTGCTGTCGTGACACACAAACACTACGAATGCAACATTTATTCCCACTTTGACTGATAAATAATTTATATATTTCAAATTATATATGTATAATTTATGCAGTTAGAGCTGGAATCAATGCTTCATCGAGAGAGCAATTACATAACATTTTAAGATGAAGAGGCTTTCTTTGGTTTTCAACCAAAATAAAAGTCACATATTCACTGCAGGTTTTTATATAACAAATTTCCCATTATGTATAATGAGACCACTTGGTTGAGACGTTGGTCAAGACGACCTCGTTCAGGCGATCTCGGAGCGATTGTTGTAGTATGGAACCGAGCGCGATTGCTGTGTTCATATATACCTAAACGAACCAAACTAAGGGAGAAAATGCTCCAGGTTCCAAAACAAACGCTCCAAACGAGCCAGGCTCATTTCAGTCATACTACAGATGACTTGGAATAACGCACATGAGCCATATAAAGCTTCACTCCATGTTAATTGTAATTGCATGGAAAAATTTCTTTCACACAGGTTTGGAACAACATGAGTGAACATGAGTAAGTGTTCCTTAACCCACAAAGTTATGTTGAATTGTGTTATATTTTCCTGTGTTTCAGGCTCTGTTGGAGCGGGCGGTTGTGAAAAGTGAGGGCTTCAGTGTGGATCATCTGGAGAGAATTTACTCAGTGCTCAGCCAGTGTATTTATCAGCACCGCAGAGACTACGACAAGACCCATCTGATAGAGGTTGAGTGACACAGACACAGATCAATATGATGTTCAAAGACATTATGGTCCTGCTGGTTGTGCAATTTGTCAAATTAAATGTGTGCTTCATGGGCACAAGCAAAAAAAAAATAGGACATACCCATATTTGTGTGTTATTTGTACCACATGATAGCATGCCACACACTTTCACTAGGTAATATTTTATTAGCTTTATTTAATGTGAAATACAAGCTGACACCGCATAAAATCACAATTTACTACAATTTTATTTTGTGTGCTTTTCAAACTCATTAATACGTGCTTTTTACTTGTTTATTGTTATTTATTTTGAATCAAAACCGATTAAAACACTGGATTAGATATCAAATATATTTGGTATAAAAATGTTTTAGTACCTCTCTATTTTATCAATAATAGCTGCAAAATAGTGACTACAATTAATGGTTTATCTGCAATTATTTGTAGTAATAATACTGAGCCAGTGTAATACTATATTACAACAATACCATTATTAACTAGTATCGCTATTCTGACTAATGACTCGAATGTTCAGTTCAGTCATGTGTCGTGTGTGACGGCGGCTCAGAGGAGATGGATACGCAGGGATTGAACACGGCACACCGAACAGCTGCTGTGTGTCTAAATTACACTGGCTCGCCAATGGTAGAGAGCTCTCGCACGGCCTCCTGGGAAATTATGTGCGCTGTTCTCAAATACAATAGTAATGGTAGCTGCCCGGCAGAAACAGATTAGAATTACTCCAAGGAATTATGGCCGGCTTGACTGAAGGCTATTTTGCATGTTGCCTACCAATTCCTCTTTGAGAGCACCTTAATGGAGTCGTATTTATTAATTCCAGGATGATACGAGATCGAGACCATCTGGAAAAGCTGTATGTGTTTAGATTTTAATCCGCTGGTCTCTGTCAGATTGTTGGATCTTTTGCAGCCGGAGGACCGGAGCTGAGATCCACAGAGGATAGCAGGAATTGGACATGATTTTGTTAATTGTTCACACATTGTCCTGTGACATAAAATGGCTTTAGAGTTCAATTCTTCATGTGTTGTTTGAAAAAATGGAAAGTGAAGTTCTTGCCATTTCTCATGCTACTTTAGCTCCGCCCACAGTGGGATCTCATTGGTCTAAAATTCCGCTTCTCAAGGCTGTGTATTAAAGGGATAAAAAAAAAAAAAGAACATTCTGTCAACATTTACTTGCTCGCATATCTAACAAATCGTGTATGATGTAAAAGCACAAAAGGAAAACGGAAGTAAGTCATTTTCGAGAATGAATGTTTATAAGTAAATAGCTAGAAGAATAACAGTGCAGTAAACGGTAATCATCCTCTTTTTTAATACATAGAGCTGTCAAGGAAGACTTTGTTAATTATATCTTAATTTTAAGGTCTGTTTCTTACACAAATCAAATGGACTACATTTATAGAGCTCCCTTTTTGGAGATTTACAACTTCTGGTCACTTTTCACTTTCGTTGTATGGAAGAGAACCGCTCAGACAAAATGTCTCCTCTTTGTGTTTGATAGAGTAAGTCATTCAATTTTTGAAAGACATGAGGGCGAGTAAATGATGACAGAATTGACATTTTTGGGTGAACTATCACTTTAAAGGCCTTTTTTTCTGCATTTGTCACACTGTGGGGACACGGTGTAAAAATAGACCAAAAACTTTTTTCAAAACCAAATCTGAACGCTGATCACCTTTGATTTAATCCCTTTTTGCATGAAATAACTTGGACTGGTTCATGTTCTGCCATGATGGTTTCAATTAATCATGACATTTTACTACTATCTTTTTTTTTTTTTTTTTTTTACAGTTTTTTAAAGTTTTATTCAGCAAGAATGCATTATATTTATCAAACGTGACCTTAAAAACAGGATTTCTGTTTCAAATAAATGCTGTTCTTTTGAACAATCTATTTATCAAAGAATCCTAAAAAAGTGCTTCACAGTTGTGCGGTTTAATATTTTAGTGGCAACCGTTTTCAACATTGTTAATAAAAAAATGTTTTTGAGCTGTAAAATTCAGCTTTGCCATCAGATGAATAAATTGCATTCTAAAATATTTTAAATTGTAATTATTTCACAGTATTACGGTTTTTCTGTCTTTTTCATCAAATAAATGCAGGATTGGTGAGCATCACAGATTTCTTTCAAAAACAAAAAACCTTACAGACACCAAACATTTGATTGGTTGTATACAAGTACATAAATTACCTTAAAAACTATAGGTTTATGCCAAGTTCATCATGGTTTCATTCATAAATTATCCATTAAAAATGTGTATATGTGACACTGGACCACAAAACCAGTCATAAGTGGCTGTTATATTTGTAGCAATAGCCAACAATACATTTGTATGGGTCAAAATTATTGATTTTTCTTCTATGCCAAAGATCATTAGAATGTTAAGTAAATATCTTGTTCCAAGAAGGTATTTTGTAAATTTCCTTCCATAAATATATCAAAAATGTATTTTTGTGAGTGTATATGCATTGCTATGGACTTCATTTAGACAACTTTAATTGCAATTTAATATTTAGATTTTTTTTTTTTTTTGCATCCTCAGATTGCAGATTTTCAAATATATATATATATTATTTATTTATTTATTTATTTTAATATTATATAAAGAAATGACCCTTATGACTGATGTTGTGGTGCAGGGTCACATATAATGATATATACATAGTTATGCATTTATTCAATGCATTATTGATGACTGTTTTCTGTCTGTCGATTTTCAGGCGATGGAGAGGCAAGTTGAGCATTTCGAAACATTCCTGTGATGAATAGAGGGCTTTCAGAGAGAAATGTGATCGGAGACTCTTTTGATAGAAGAGGGAGAGGCCAGCATTCTGAGCCAAGTCCTTAATGTGGAGCAGGTCTGGACGCCTCGGTCTTAAATGACAGCGGGATGGTAAAAAAAAAAAAAAAAAAAAAAAAGGTGCAGACATTTGAAACAAAGGCTTACAAAGGCGACCTTGGTGCTATCATCTCAGGTACCTGAAACAGAACCAAACACAAAAACTCCTGGAGGTTTCGTTTTTGCTTGTTTCCTTTTTGTAAACTCACATACATGCCAATTGATGATTGTTCTTGGTGCTATTGGGTGCTATTGGTTTTTTTGTTGTTGTTTTTTTGTTTTTCTTCATCTGCTGCTCCTTGTTCTTCTCATAAATAAGCAAACAAAACACAAACAATACAAAATAAAAGATTGTTTGATGTCACAAAGCAACCTCAGCCTCTGTCTACTGGAAGTAAACACATATACATACACACAGATTCTCACCAGCAGTGGAGAACTGTATGCGGATGGTGTGATGCCCTAAAGCTCAAGTCAGTTGGTCATTTACTGTGGAAATAAACTATGTCGCACTCTTTCAACCTCCATCCCTCTGAGCATCGTTCCACTCTTGTGATGTCACACCTTGTCACCATTGAGATTATCAACACTTTTTAGCCACATAGATACTCCTGCTGGAAAAAAAAACAACACGTTTTGTAGGGACGTCTAGTGACAAGTTGTTTTCTACTGGATGTTAATTGTACGTTTTGCAAGGCCTCTGTATTGTAAACCAACTTTTCCCTGTGAAAAACAAGAAAAATGTGTCCTATTCAGACTTTTAATATTTGTAGAAACAAACAAAACAAAAAAAGACAGATTTTTGTTAAAACAGATCTTTAGGAGAGGAATAGCAGTATTTTAGACCCATCACACATTATCCCCCTAGTTCGTTGGTTTTTTCTGTTTATTTTATTTGGCATTTTTTTCTGGTTTAGCTGGATTCACGAGTAGATTATCTGGAGATTGCACTGCCTAGCTTGTGCCTTAAACTTTGAAATAGTATTTCACAAGCAATTAATGTTTGTGGACAAGCCAGAGGGCTACAAACGCTTTCTGGATGTTCGAAGAGACTTCGATAAAGTCGTCTTTTGGCGTATGTTGTAGTTAATCGTTTGCCAGTCTCTTCTCAAGTCACCAAACCAAACATCTCCATGATTTGGTTGGTCCATCAAACGACGTGGCTTTCTTTTGCCATCCATTTTGTAATGTTTTAAAAATACAAATTTAGAGTAAAAATATCAGTGACGTTTTGATGTGCAAAGCTACAATGGCAGTCTAGGCAGTGCTGAATTTTTGAACGTAAAGCATTACTATGTTTTTTGTATATTTTCTTTTTCCATTTTGCCATTTTTTAGTGTTTCCATTGCGCGGTCAAATATTGTGCAAAATCCTTGGTTGTTAGATGTCGCAATAATAACCAATAATCAGTCAGTTTTGTTGTTGTGTAAGTATCATTAGCTCCCCCTCTCAAACTTTTTGTCACTCTCAGCTTTCAGTGCTTTTTAAAGAACGTTGATCCAAGTTCAAGAATCCCCGTGACCTTGCCTCGGATCCGGTGCTATAAACAAAATGGAAAAAAATGACACTTTTTAAGACATATGCAAAAGGAAAAGACTAGGAGTTAGCTTTGGACTACTGCAGTGCGTGTGAGACAGAAGCACAGCTACCTCAGCAAGTTGTTTTCATGCGAAGAGACAAAAGTAATGACCTGTTTACTGACAAACAGTATTTGTTGACCTCTGTAATATCACTGCGCCCTTCAGAAATTCAAGCTTACGGTACTGGATCACCTCTCCGACGTGTGGCTGCTGCAGTAATCCTCGGGTTTGTTCAGATTTTTTTCTTAGTATTTCATTTTTTGGGTTGTTCTGCTTTTGAGCCGAGAAAAGAAATGGCATTGAAATATCGGTGAAATGTTATGTGCTGTATATTTCAGTTTTTCTACATTTTATATTAGTGGCCATGCTTGTGAAATGCTTCAGTCCATTTCCTGTTTTTAATTGCTCTCAAACTTCGCAGTCGCATTTTACTTCGTGCTATTGCCTGTCCGTTTTTTTTATTTATTAAATGATGATCATATGTACAACATTTTGTTCAACCAAAACTAATTGGAAAAATTGTTACACAAAATTTGCGCCGAGACACGATGTAGCGCATTTTTGTAGCAGGTGTTGCACGACGTTCAGAAACGGGGTTTACTGGTCTCAGGTCTCTGCTACATTAATATTTATTCCATATAATGGTGGTTAGGCTTCTTTTTCATTTTCAAATATTACTGTAGAGGATGAAGGGGAAGTTCATGTGGCTAATGTGAGTTTTGGGGGTCCCTCTCCATCACCTGTAGTTTCAGCAACATGAAACTCGGACCTCTCGTGCTTCTCGCAAATATATCTTGGGGGTGGGGGGGAAAGATTTAGTTGATGCCAATTCACAAGACACCCTATTTTTCATAGCTATCTGATAGCATAATGTAATTGACCCTGAATCTAAATGAAATCTTGGTCAGTGCGTTATGTGGAAATGAAATTTCACATTTAGACCACTAATATATTTCTTAGAAAATTAACTCTTAAATCCTGCATTAACGATGTTACAACGTGGGCATGGAAGTCTATGTAGTTCTATGTGTTTGTTCTTTTCCTTTAGTTGACCAGTGTTTAATTCAGATTGTTCGACTGACGCTAGGAAATCCATAGAACAATAGCATTTTGCTTTAGGTAGGTGGACAAGACCCACTAAACCCACTTGTTTTCAGTTTAACAAGTTCAGTTTTTTTAAGTCAATGCTCTATGTTGGAGAACTCTGTCTTGTTTGCAAATATTGTTGGTTTATGTTTAGTTAATTTCATGTAATCGGTAGATTTTTTTTTTACCCCTTTAATGATTTACAAGGTTGAGGGAATGTTGTTTTTTGAGTAATACCAGAATTTGTGTTCCTTTTTACATTTACTATGAAGCAAATCAAAAACCACACATTGTTCTGTCCTTCCCTGCAGTCCTTTTGTGAAATGAAATATTTACTGTAATTTCTGAAATAAACTGCTGTGATATACTTGAATAAAAGGTGCAAATTGAAGTTTCTCTGGGTGTTTCAATTTCAATCTTGAGTCCTGTCTCGATCTGTAATAAGGGTTGGAGCACATTTTGGAGTGCGCTGTGTTCATAAATTGGATATAGCAAAACAGTAAGTGTAATATTGACCAATGAAAAGCACATTTGCATTTACATATACATTACATTTGTTGATCCAGCTTTGGCAATCAGTCTCTGGCTTCATCCATTTATCAAGGCACACATGTTTTGGAAAAGATTCTATTATTCTAAGATTAAATTGACATTTAATCAGTAAGCAGTTGCTCTTCTTGCATTATAGTCCTTAACGTCATTTGCGATCTCAGAATTCAGGCCAGTCGATGATACCAAAATAGATCCTTTAGCACCTACACGTTGGAACAGTGTTCCTAGCATTGTTCGGGAAGCAGACACACTCTGTCAGTTTCAATCTAGACTAAAGCATCTCTTTAACCTGGCATACACATAAGATCATCTACTTCTAAAATTTTAACGTAAATTGTTAGGCTGCATAAATTAGGTCAGCCAGAACCGGGAACACTTCCCATAACACCTGATCTAATTGCTACATCATAAGAAGAATGGCGTCTACGCTAATGTAAGTCTCTGTTTATTCCGAGGTTTGCCATAGTCTGCCAGATCCAGGCCATATCCAGATGAGATGAAGGACCTGCGCCTGGACACGACCACAACGCATCCTTGAAGTGTCAACTACACTATCCTCTGCGAAGGCCAACTTCCCTTTCCTTTCTGTATGTATATATAAAATGTTATCAAAATTATTCCAGTTTGCAAAGATTCGCGGACAAGACTAATTTTTCTGTATTATGCAGACCGGACCAATAATTTGGCCATGTTACTTTGCTAAAAAGCACATACACATTCAAATTTGCAAACCTATAGACTAAACACTTAAATGAACGGCAGGAATGCATTAAAGGTCTTTTCCGTTGGATGTCATTACGTTAATAATTAATTTCTGCAATGGAAGTGATTCAATCAAAAACCTACTTTAGTTCAACAATAATTTTTTTTTTTTTTTTGGAGGTAAGCCAAAGCAATCTGTCCATTAACTTTCCTATTATCACTGTGAAGCTGAAACAATCTGTATTGGGAAAAGCGCTATATAAATGAAGATGACTTACTTGACTCCTTCTAAGGAAAAGATCCTTATCGGTTAGCCACAAATAACAAAGTTAAGGAAATTCATATTTAAACGAGTGATGCGTAAAAGACCAGTCAGTTTTTCTTTAGAATTCTGGATATGTATTTCAGCATTAATAACGTAAATTGTTCCGGTAGGGTACAGATTTACAGACATTGTCCAATCCATTGAATTTTTCTAAAAACATTTATACACAATTTTCATTGGTTTTTAAAATATACATATCTTCCCTATAATACAAAGTTTCTCCTTCCATCTTGCTCCATCTGTATTCTGCCATGGCTGCAGGCTTGTGGATTGGAATAAAACACGAGGTTTAAAATCCCACAAAGAAAAGGTGGAATGATTTACACAGAACAAAATGAAATGAAACTCCTCTGGGCATCACAGGTTCTGGTATTTTGTGCTTTGGAGTTCAGGAGGGCCTTCGTTCTGTCCCGTCGCTCTGTGGCTCTGACCCTCGCTGGAGGGCTACATGACCAGCGTCGACGTCCTTTAGCTTCTCGCCGAAGTCCCTTCATGATGCAACTGATCTTTATATACGACAAAAAAACCCTTTTCTCATCTCATAACATGACTGTCAATGAAAAACGAGATGTGACGGAAACCTTCTCAAAGAAACATCAACTAAAACACTGGAGGGGGAATAAAAAAAAAAAAAGGCATTTGGCTGACCAAGAATGCCGTTCCAATGGCACGACACCTGAGGGGGAGCTACACTACGGATCCTTTGCTAAATCTTGACCACGATGGTCCGACCGTGTTCCACCCAGGCTGGCTGGCTGGAGCTCGATGGGTTGGTTTAGGCCAGTTCGTGACATTAGAGGAGTCCAGAGTCAAACTTGTCCTCAGCCACTCTGAATGTACTTCTTAATAACCACGCATCCGTGTCTGAAAAGCGGACACGGCAGATTCTGCAGCAGCGTCCACGTGTTCGTGCAAGGGTCGAAGGTCTCCATGTTGCCCAGCGCTGGTCCCTCGCTGCTCACAATCCCTCCCGTTGCATAGATCTTCCCGTCTAGGATCGCCGCACTGGGGGAGGAAGAGCAAGAGACCATTTGCCTTTCATTTATGCTACACCATCTGTAATGTGGAACATCGTTTATTGCATCGTGTAGCGCAATCTACTGTTCATTAGACCAACCTGCAGAACTGCCTGGAGTGATTCATGTTGGGGCCGGCTTTGATGTTGCCCTTGTCTGGGTCGTAGATAGTGGTGGCTCGGGCGTAGGCTCCTCCCAGGATGAAGATAAAACCATTGAGGCTCACAGCAGGAGCGTACTTGTTATCTAAATAAGCCCAAAAGGAGCACAGGAGGCAAGAGAACAACAGATAGAAGTTACTTCTCTGATGTATGTTCCAGCCACAGATGAATTTTTCCCTGGAATAAAAGCATTAGTTTGGCATTATCATGGGTCTGCTTACACATTGTGCTCAATGAAAGATATATGGTGCATTTTGGAGCTACAAGTAAATCGTACGGCTGCCGGGACATCTAAATTCTTATCAGCGCGGCTTTTTGCCGTGTTCCTCCGGAAGATTCCTGCGAATGTCAGACAATTAATGAGGTAAATTACGGACTACTATGCTTTGTGGTTTCTGTTAGGACTGCCCCGGATTTCAGATTTTTCTAGTCGACTAGTAGTCGTTCGTTTAAGCGATTAATCGCACTTGTATATTAATACGCCATATAAATCATAATAATGAGCCTTTAATTGCCTACATATAATACATAGCCTCAAGCGCACACATAAAACGTGCCACAGCGCACCGGTAAAAGTAATGATTATGAGTGTGTCGTGAAAAAACTGCAAAGAGACTGTCTAAACTTTTTAATCATTTATTGTCTGGTTTTCTCGTCATCTCTGCAGTAGCGGACGCGCCTATATGAACGTTTTAGACGCATTATGTAATCTGAGAATATTTGTTTTCCACTTGAATTGGTAGTTTTGCTTTATTTTTTCGCTTAAGTTTACAGAGAGTGCATCCTATTTGTTTTCTTTATTTTACAAAAACATGTTTTCTTGCTATTGTGAGATTACACAAATAAAAGTAGAGTTTCGAATGCTCTATTACTATCTTTATGACCAAAAATGTGTATTAAGTTGTTTCCGCTGTTATCGGGAAAATATACAAATGATGTCTTGTCTTGTAACAAGGGCGCTATACTTCAGCTTCCAAGCAAACACTTGGATATGTGCGAATGATGGTATGTAATGTATAGGTTAAGAGCGAGCAGCCATGTAAAGTTGAAACTACTTACATGTTTTAAAAAATAAGCCATATTTGAGATCGATGGATGATAGGCGAACGTATTGTAGTTACCATAATGACCCCTAATAAAATTTTGCTGAATATTCGGGGGCAGCTCTAATTTCAATGTGACGTCGTCAGTCTGCAATCTGCCGAAATGGGGTTTGAAGCACCATTTGTAAAGTATTTATGATTTTCTCTGCCTCTGTCTTGCCACATCCCATTTCCCACATCCCTGTATCCTTTATCCTTTATGTTATTAAGCGGAGAATGACAAATAGTGGCAAACAGATATATGGCGCCTGTTCCGTCTAATGATTCCATACAGAGGAAATTACCTCTGTAATACCCGAAGACCCTTCACAATGACAGGTTTTACTCACTCTATCCTTCTTCACACGGGGTAAATGGCCAAGAAACAGAAATAATCACATCTTTTCATGAGCAGGCAAATGACTGACAGCCCGACGCATGGTTGTGAACACGGAAAAGGTGGTCGAGCCGAATGCAAGAGAGAGGCTATCAGCCTTTGCTTTCTGACAGAGAAATTGTCTCCCAAACGATTACAGCTGGGCCAATTTATTACACCTATGAATAATTCACGTGGCTGCGTTCAAGGTTTTGTTTTGTTTTGTTTTGGGTTTTTTTCCCGCACATTCGACTGATGCGTCTCGTTTGAGAAGCGGAGCGCAGAAGCGATCTGTAAAACAGCCGCTGGATTTAATGGTTGAAAAGGAAGTGCGAGATGGGCTCTCGCTTGGCGGCGCGGCTGCCAGGTGCTTCTCATTAAAACCCCCCGTCGCTCGGCTTTGAGTGACGGTCTAGATAACGCCCTCTTTTTATAGCACTCCATCCAGCATCAGTCACAGCAAGCGTTGCCGAATTGATCGGCGGCATAACCCAGGGGGAGGCGCCGTTTTCTGTAACAAGAGCACAGTTCTGGCGCCCCCCTCGAACACATCTTTATTCCCCTCACAAAAACGACTGCTTTGTGCCGAGTCACTTCATTTAAACTCCCCGAGTGCTTTGTTTGCATCATAAGCGCATGCATCTCGCAAACAGTTTGAGTTGCCGTCGCCGCAGGATCAGCTCCGTTAAGTCCTAATCTCACCCTACGCAATGCTCTTTATCTATTTGTTGTCTCGTTTTCAAACCCAACGCTGATGCTATCAGCAGAGCTCATTGTTGGGTTTGGCCCACGTTCTGCCTGCCACCGCTACTCGAGGGGCTCAAACGTCACGCCAAAGCTCGGTCTGCTTCTTTGATGCTGAAATCCTGCCACCGGCAAGACGTCTCAAGGTTTCGATCAAATGGGGGACCTGTATCTGGCACCATGGAGACATGAGAGATTCAACTTTTTGAGAGTGAAACAAGACAACAACGATAGTTCGTGCCACCAATTTACAGAGGTGCATTTCGCTCAATTTTCGGGACAGGTGAAATGCGGCAGAGAAAAGCTATTAAAAAACGAAAGAAAGAGGAAAGGAGTCGTTTGAATAGCTAGATTCCCAGAGAGCTGGGTTGAAAATGGGGTGAGGACATCGGCAACAACCTTCGGTACTCAATAAACAAGCTGAAGTGTTTTATGTGAGACTACTTCAGTCAAACCCATCTCACACTGCCTTTTCACTCTGATGGATGTCTCAAAGTACTGCTCGGCCAATTGACATGCTTTAAACATGTTTTTATAAACACTGGCTACCCTTCGTACCGGCAGTCTGGGGATCTAGGGGATGTTTGTCGATGAGGCAGCTCGAGGCGGCCTGACGCGGTCTGACTGAGCACTAACAGAGACCAGTGGTGAGGCTGGGAGCCGGTTCAGCGAGAACTCATCAGACTGTCCAGAGGCTCCCTGAATCACTTTTTAATGTGCCTGTACTCTAAAGACGCCCTGCAATCTTCTGTAATTTGTACGAGCAATTGTATGCAATCAATTCTCCACCATCCACGTGGCTTCCAGTGGCACTTTGCCTGTTCGACCTTCACTGACAGCTTGTCTTGTTGGCACTGGCTGAACTAGTGTTTGCTCAGTTGTGTTTACTACGGACTGCAGGTCCTCAAACAACAGAATCACACTGGGACTTTGAGGAAATGAACCTCTTAAAAGCCTTTAGCGTGTGGCTATTGGCTGTGGACATGGCAGGGGAAATATGAATGGAACTCTCTCACTCTGGGTAAAAACGGCCTATAGGAAAATTACGCAAAGACTTGCAGACCTGTCAATCGGTGGGAAAGAGCCAACAACTATTGCTGCCAGGAAATATGTAGTATTACTCCTAAAACAAATCATCCTGTTTGCAAATGCTAGTATTTATCCTTGTGTAGTCAAGTAAAAATGCGACAGTATCACATGATTTATAAATACACACACACAGTATTTATAAATATCATTTCTTATATATATATATATAAGCTATATACAGCTGCTATAAATTATTTTACTCATACTTGTATGCCATAAATGTGTTAGTATTTGAAGTGACTTGAACCTAGATTGTCTATTACGGTTTAACATTATATTTATATTTATATTTATAAATACATGATAAATTATTTACCTATAAGGTACAAATATAAAATATTTAATATGCTATATTTCATATATATATATATATATATATATATATGTATATGTGCGTGTGTGTATTAACAAACATAATTATTTGTTTAATTAAATATTTATTAATCTTTATTCATTTAATTTCTTATATATTACATATAAGCAGAATAAATAATTTCTCCCTCTCTCTCTCTCTATATATATATGTATATATATATAGATAGACAGAGAGAGAGAGAGAGAGAGAGAGAGAGAGAGAGAGTTAAATCTATTAGTATATGAAGAAATTAAAATGACTAAAGATTAATGGTTATCAATCAAATAAAAACAGTAAAAGCATTGTTCATTATTGCTTCACATTAACTATTGCACTAATTACTGCTGCATCTCCAGTGCCAGTAAATGTATAATTGAGTATAATTGGATGGTAAAAGGTCTAATTTTAGTTAGCAATTTCATGATCTCAAAACAGTGGTGAACTGTGTGCTTTCTGTATCAGCTTCATTTAAATATAATCATACATAAACATCTGTTATTAATGTGACCGTTTAACAAAGAAATACATGCAAATACACTCAAGTGTATGAACAATCATTAACAACAATTAGAGATGGTCATGTGAAGACGAGGATCTCTGAGTAATGGTTGGACAAATGAACAATAATCCATGTTTATCTGGATTCTGTACTGTATGCAACTTGATTTAATTACCAAGTTAATTTAGTTTATGAAATGGCTTTTATGATGCCGTAGCACAGCAATGACTGAGCTAATTGAAGCCTGAAAACCTCCTACTGCAAGTAAAGATGTTCAGTCCCACTCGGCCATATCAGTCCTGCTGTTCTTCTGCCACGATTGAGCCCGTGAGCAAAGCAAACAACCCCATAAAAGCCTTTCAAGAAGGCCGACCACAAACACAGAACCACCTTCTGGTGCCATCTTGACAAATATTTGACAAACACAAACATGCACAAATTAACAATTTCCATGAGCAAATTCCCGTTGTTCAAATAATCTACTTACCGATCATGGGGGACTCTATAAAGCTCCAGGTGTTGGTCTGTGGGACGTAAGACTGCAGAACACCAGCTGAGCGTCCAGCCTCGTTCACACCACCGAACACGTAGATCTTCCCTCCACATACGGTGGCAGCTGCCGAATGAACAGGCTTGGGCAGCGGCGACACCGTCTCCCACTGATTTGTGATGGTGTCGTACCTGAAGGAAACAGAAGGGACACATTTGTTAACATTACTGATTTTGTACAGTTTTAGCACCAACAGACATTTCTCTCAACGTGTCCTAAAACAAGGCGCGGGGATTTGCAGATGCGCTCCTAAAAGCGCTTTATTTTGAACGAGGCGCATATAAAACCAACACTATATGCAAGTTAGAAACTTCAATGGCTTGGTATCAGCAGGGCTGTGCTAAATTCAGAGTTTGTTAGCTATCTTTCAATTCAGTGTAAATAAGTGAACTGGCCACACTCTGCAGGAAGTTGAATAGAAATCAACAGTATCTGTGTATCTCGTGTCTGTCTGTCTGTCTATCTATCTCACATCTGTCTGTCCGTCTGTCTGTCTGTGTCACATCTGTCTGTCCATCCGTCTGTCCATCCATCCATCTGTCTATCTCACATCTGTCTGTCCATCTATCTCACATCTGTCTGTCCATTCGTCCGTCTGTCTGTCCGTCCGTCTCTCACATCTGTCTGTCCGTCTGTCTATCTCACATCCGTCCGTCCGTCTGTCTGTCTCTCACATCTGTCTGTCCATCCGTCCATCTGTCTGTCTATCTCACATCTGTCTGTCCATCCGTCCATCTGTCTGTCTATCTCACATCTGTCTGTCCATTCGTCCGTCTGTCTGTCCGTCCGTCTGTCACATATGTCTGTCTGTCCGTCTATCTCACATCTGACTGTCTCTCTATCTCACATCTGTCTGTCTGTCTGTCTGTCTATCTCACATCCGTCCGTCCGTCTGTCTGTCTCTCACATCTGTCTGTCCATCCGTCTGTCTGTCTGTCTCACATCTGTCTGTCCGTCCATCTGTCTGTCTCTCACATCTGTCTGTCCATCCGTCCATCCATCTGTCTGTCTATCTCACATCTGTCTGTCCGTCTGTCTGTCTATCTCACATCTGTCTGTCCATCTGTCTGTCTGTCCGTCCATCTGTCTGTCTATCTCACATCTTTCTGTCTGTCCGTCCGTCTATCTCGCATTTGTCCGTCCGTCTGTCTGTCTATCCGTCCGTCTATCTCACATCTGTCTGTCCATCCATTCGTCTGTCTGTCTATCTCACATCTGTCTGTCCGTCCGTCCATCTGTCTCTCACATCTTTCTGTCTGTCTGTCGTCTGTCCGTCTGTTTATCTCACATCTGTCTGCCCGTCTGTTCGTCTATCTCACATCTGTCTGTCTGTCTGTCCATCAGTCCGTCCGTCCATCTGTCTATCTCACATCCGTCTGTCCGTCCGTCCGTCCATCTCACATCTGTCTGTCCGTCCGTCCGTCTGTCTATCTCATATCTGTCTGCCCGTCTGTTCGTCTATCTCACATCCGTCTATCCATCCGTCCGTCCGTCTATCTCACATCTGTCTATCCGTCCGTCCGTCCATCTGTCTATCTCACATCTGTCTGTCCGTCCGTCCGTCCGTCTATCTCACATCTGTCTGTCCGTCCGTCCGTCTATCTCACATCTGTCTGTCCGTCCGTCCATCCATCTGTCTATCTCACATCCGTCTGTCCGTCCGTCCGTCCGTCTATCTCACATCTGTCTGTCCGTCTGTCTATCTCATATCTGTCTGCCCGTCTGTTCGTCTATCTCACATCTGTCTGTCTGTCCATCAGTCCGTCCGTCCATCTATCTATCTCACATCTGTCTATCCGTCCGTCCGTCTATCTGTCTATCTCACATCTGTCTGTCCGTCCGTCCATCTGTCTATCTCACATCCGTCTGTCCGTCCGTCCGTCTGTCTATCTCATATCTGTCTGCCCGTCTGTTCGTCTATCTCACATCTGTCTGTCTGTCCATCAGTCCGTCCGTCCATCTATCTATCTCACATCCGTCTATCCGTCCGTCCGTCCGTCTATCTCACATCTGTCTGTCAGTCCGTCTATCTATCTATCTATCTATCTATCTATCTATCTATCTATCTATCTATCTATCTATCTATCAGTCAAAGTCAAAAAGCAATTCTGCATCCTGTTTGCTATCTAAATTCAAATTGAATCTTAATTTGAAATTCAGTTTGGAAAGGTGCACAATCCTGGATATCAGTAATGAAATGTCTATCGAAATGGCTCTCAGCCCTTCTGTTGATGAGTCACGCATGTTCCACATACAACCCAGCAGAGCCCTCCGGCCATACGGCAGAACACGGTTCCTCGCTTCACAGTATGTTATGTGCTGCCATCAGAGAGCCGTCCAGCTTGAGAGCTCATTCTCAGGATCAGTAATCTCAGGATCAGGATCGTCGCTCCTAATTGCTCTCAATGACAACTGTGAGAAGCTCCTCCAGCACGTGCTACAGCTCGACTGAGGTTCGGCCTGCGTCTGTCTGTGTTCATCTTTCTCCTGTTGGGGTGATTGCCACTGAAAAGGTCACTGAACGGCTGACTCAGCCTCAGGGAACGTCTCGAGAACAGTCGCGTGTAGGAAAACGCTATAGCTCTCGCGGCTATTGATTAACCATGTAATGAATCAAACATCTGAGGACATGGAACACAATTGTGAAGCGAATGTAACTGATTACTAACCGCAGATACTTTCTGTATGATAAATGCATGAACAGCTTTGCCAACATTTCAATTCACTGCAGGCAACATTAGTGGAGGTACAAAGATGATGAGAAAAAGAATACAGCAAACAGGAAGAGAAGCCTCGGGCTACAAATACATTAGCAACAGCTAGCACAAATCGAGTGAGACCGCCGCAGCCATCAAATAATGCAAAAAGCCTGCAAGTAATGACAAGAGACTCAACTATCTGAGTTTACCTCGGAGAAGTTTTACTTTTTAAGTGCACACTTCAATAAGATCATTGTCTCCAGTGTTTTGACATACACACACACACAAAAAAAACTTTTTGTGGTTTGTTTTGTCCCATCTGTCTTTTTTATTGTCTGTAATTTACTGTTGTAGTTGCTGAACATTTGTTATATATGTCTGCACTGTTGTTTATTTTTACTCCATTACCTCCCTGCAATGAGTTGAAAATGAAAAGAAAATAATAACCTTAACATCCACTCCCAGAACATACTAAGGCATTAGATCCCATGTTTCCCATGTTAGAATTATTATAAATGTTTGACAAACTATTATATTTATCACAATAACAAAGCAAAACACGTCAAATGTCTCCGTAAGCCCTTAAAAGGAGATTTTGGCCCGTCCCACCCCAGACGGCATGACTTTCTCAAATACAATTAAAAACAATGGCATATTTTTGCATAACATTTTTAGCACACAACATTTATTGAACTGATATTTGATTAAAATGTTTTTTATATAACATTTCACTTTTAAATTCATTTTATTTACCAATAACAATAACATAATAAACAATAATTTAATTGTCCCACATTTTGTGTGCATCTCATTTTTTAATTTGTACACAAATAGTAGAGCTGACACAAAGAACAGCTCATATAATAAGCTTAGTTGGACCTCATGAGGGTTGATGATCACCTCAAGCAGCTCATTTCATGAACAATGTGTTTAAAAAAAAAAGAGTTTTGGGCTCTATTTCATACAATTTAAAATATCTGTTTTCTATTTGAAAATGTAATGTATAAATATTCAGCATCATTACTCCAGTCTTCAGAAATCATTCTAATATGCTAATTTGCTGCTCAAAAAACATTTCTGATTATTATCAATGTTGATATTTTTGAGGAAACCGTGACAGTACAAAAGAACAGCATTCATGAAAAAATGACTGACTTCAAACTTTTGAACACAAGTCTATATTGTTCAAATAAAGTCCAAGCGATTTCAAGTTAAAACATTGTATTGATCGGCTTCATAGCTTGACCGTTCTAAGACTGTGTATAGAGGCGTCAAAGAAAGGAATGAAATGAGAGTGAGATGGAGTGAACAAGGTATGAAGCACATAATGAGACCGTCTCCACTATCGATGTTATCCGGTTGGATGCATATAGAGCCGATCTGTTCTCTATGATGATATCATCAGCGCTCCTGTAATTATAAGAGCTACTGTACTGTGACACACATTCACCCCCTCACAATTTAATCACACGAGAGCCGGAAGGGAGGGGGAGTCTCTGATAGGCTGCTTTGATAACCTGTGGGCCATAGGGAGCCAATGAGTTCAGACGGAGGAAGACAGTGATGCGCATCCAGTGATGAGGGCTGTTCGGAAGCGTGAATAGAAAATCTCCTCATGCTCGCTCTGATAAAGCCTTTAAATTATCGCGAAAGTGTGCGACGGCAATTCTGAGCACCTGTCTGACCTTATCGTTCCTTCTGTCCTTGACAAGCCAGCTTATCTCGAGTCCCTCTCAGGTATATTCACACAACACGCCTGAGGTCAAGGGTCAAGTTCATCCCGCTTGCCATGCCAGCGGCATAAACACGCTAATGATTTCCATGTACAGCGAGGACTGGAATCGATACGTCGAGGCCGTCTGTCGTACAGCGTTAACCGAATTAGCAGTGGCAGATTTTCCTCATCAGGATTTTCACAGAATTTGATTCTCAAAGATGGACCGATCCCAACTGTGCATCAAATTCATATATATTCGTGATGTTTGCAAATTGTCTTTCTGAATGTGTTTCGTAAGCTTGTTCCGAATGTACTGTTAAATGAGGCTAAAGTTACCTTCGCGGAAACCAGAGCCATGCCGTTATTTTCATTTTTAACCCCAAAACGCTTGCGGTCTTTATAATTCATAAACGCATCTTCGTTCTTATTGAGTCTCTCCAACAGTGTGTAGCTTTAGCCACGTTAGCCGTGCAGCACGCTATTAAACTCATTCAGAATCAAATGCTAGCAAACATCCCCAAAATGATCCGATATGCTGCATCACGAACAGTTTGTAACGATCCATTTGGAGATTTGCTGTGTGAGCTCCGCCTGTATTATTTATGCCTCAGTGTATTGGAAGATTGGGGGTGAGCTTAGGGGCGGGGAGCACAAACTCATTTACATTTAAAGGTACACACACCAAATTTTCTCCCATCCAAAAAATAGGTAGTTAAAACATGGTATAGTAAAAAAAAATCCATGGGGTATTTTGAGCTGAAACTTTCGGGGGACACCAGAGACATTTTGTAAAAAGGGGTCACCTTTGAGGTTAACTAAATGATCTAAGCTTCTATTCCATGATTTTCTAAATCATCAGAGCACAATTTTCAAATAGTGTACAATAAAATCCCTCTTTTAAGGAGGGAGTCGAGCTATTGTAAGAATCCACACAGAACACCTGCAACAGCCTAGCAATATCAATGTTGTTTTAGTATTGTTTATATGCTATTACAGTATTTATGAATGTTTTAAATTAAGACTATGCAACTTTTTTCCCTCTAGCAGTTAAAAAATGAAACCGCATGCTTATTGCGGAAGAACGTAGTTTTGATTGCGCTTCGGCTCTGCTGAAACATAAAACTCATAAAACAGCCACTACTTGTTTTAAGAGATATATCCAGTTTAGATGGAAAGGATCTCAAGCTGGAGACGTTACTGCAGCATTTCACAGTAGATAACGCTTTATTATCAACTCTGTTAGAGAACAACATATGGCATTTTATCAGTTCAATAAAATACCTTTCTCACCTGTGGAGGAATCACATCGCTCTGCAGCATTTCAAGTTCCCCAGTTCACACCATCTCAGAAAAGCTCATGTTGATTCTTGTTTTATTACGAGCTCTGTTGCGTTCACTTTTTGAGAAACACCTTTAAACAGGTGATTCCCCAGAGGTTTGAGATTTAGCTTTTCTCACTCATTGTGGCCACTAACCTATGCCACTCCCACACCAGAAAAAAGCCAGAGCAACTTTTCACTATTTACGGATATAACGAGACACACACTGGCTAATAATAGGTAATAGGTAATGATAGGTCTAAATTATAATTGGCTCCTATCCATAGTGAATCAGGGTAAGACAAAAACACATTTTGGAAGAAGTATTGATGATATATTGAATTTTGTAAATTTTTAAGAAAAGTTACATAGAGTACATTTAACAATAATAACATCAACAGAACACAGCAATACTTGGCAACCACACACTCTAATATCATGATTACAACTTTTGCACGGAAAAGTTCACGTAACATCTGGTTCTGAATACATTTACTTCATAATAATGAACATATTTCAACTGATGTAGCCGTTTTATGAAAGAAATTAGCCCCGAGAGGCCATTATAATGATTTTACAGCAGTTAAAGAGGGTTTTCAGCTTCACGTCATGCCTAATTACACTCCTTTTCTTGGGCAAAATCATCGTAACACTGTCTCTCATGGCTTATTGCTTTAATTCACATATATTCAAGTAGAATTAAATGCATTAAATAGTTTCAAAACTATTTTATTTACCTTAAGAATGTTTCTTATTTGGTTTGACAATGAAAGCGGATTCAGCTCAACTTGCCAAGGATAACACAAATTTATTGTGGTCTTTGTTATTATAAAATAATAGATGGCATCTGGCATGTAAAAAAATAAATAAATACATAAACTGATAGAAAAGACTTGAAACTGCATCATAAAAGAAGTTTGTCTAACAAAAGCATTTTTCATATTTTAATTTATATCACCGTTTCATCCGAGATGATGACAGATAACTTTTGCACTGTGGATATTGATTAAAAAAAATAAAGCAAATATTAATGTTTGTCTCATTATTTGTAGCGTACTATTTTTTTTCAGCATCATATTTCATCATTTTACCCTTAATTTCCGTCTACAAAAAAGGTTTCAATCTCAATTTTATTTAGCAATAAACCCTGCTCTGTTTGCTGGAACTCTGCAGGCGTCCAAAAACTACACGCAAGTATTTTGATGGCAGAAAAAGACATACTCTCACCTTTGTGCCCCGTCACAATAAATAAACAGCATTTGATGGACTTAATTTGCAGCCTGAATCTTGTTTCACGCACGCTAAAGCGGTCTGTAATTGAGGTTACGGCCCCTCACAGAGACATCACTGACGGCTTCTGCTTCACGGTGGATGTTCCTCGCACGTCCCCGCAACTGCAATTAAACTTGTGTATTCTTTATTTCAAGGTAATCAGTACAGGAAATGGGTTAAGCGTCAACGTTCCTGCAGTGAAAAGCTGTAATGCGAAAGCATCTGGATGCAGCGATGCCACAATCTCAGCGTGATTTATTGCGAACTCTTGCAGCGTTGTCTAAACAAACCAGATGATTTCTCTCTTTATTTTTTTTAATTGTTTCTGCTAAGAACGTCTTGTCGACCGGGAGGGGAAATTCTGCTTTGCATCAGAGCTCTTTGACAGGCTTCCCTGCATTTGAAAGCACCAGACGTTCACAGTTATAAACGCTGTACCTGTCAAGCGGGATCAGAGGTTAATTATCCGGGGACACTGCAGGATGACAGCCACGATCTACACCATAGTGGTACAGTACTTCTTGGAGAATAAACTTGCCAATTCTCTTTGGAAAAGAGATGACCTTTGCTTTCTGAGGTCTTTATAAAGGTCATCCAGTTGGACAGTCTACAGATAAAGATTCTTCTACAATTCAGTTTGTCAGTTTTGAGGAACTGCTGTGATACGAGCTATAAAGGATCTAAGAAAAAAGAACGTTTTTTTGCTAGATATGCAATTGTTTGAGAATGTTAGTGTAAAGTTTAATACCTTGTATGGCAGCAGTTCTAGGATGTTTGATTGGACTAAAATGATAAGGTAAAAAAAATCTCAAAATAATAACCCATGTGAGCAAAAAACAATTGGAGCTCTGTTATTGATTATTCCTTCACACATCACTTTCACACATTACGGTACTTTTTATCTACGGAAAATTTTATCTTAATTTATTACAATAAATTAAGATATAAACGACACTAAACTAAACAAATAACTAAAATATGTAAAAATGCACAACAGATTAATTCAAACGAAAAAATTTGGGATCGTGCCGATAGCCTCGTGGGCAGCACTGACATATGGCGCTGTTGCGCTTCAGGTGACCCGTGTTAAGAGTCCCAGCTTGTGGACCTTTCCCGATCTCATCCCTTTCTCTCCCACTTTGCTTCCTGTCTGCTTCCTATCATAAAAAAAAAATAAATCTTTATTGGTTTGTGACTCTTGGAGTCAGATCAAATCGAGAGTTGCCATCCCTTATAGAAACTAATCAGAAATATGTCCATAAAATAAAAACGAATGAATTAAAACCTGCTGAAATCATCTAAAACCGAACTCTAAAGTACATTTGAGAAAATGTAAAAACTATTTTAAGAATGCAAACGGATGTCAACCTTGGCACGGAGCGTCTCTGAACAACTTAATTAAGGTGTGTGTTATCTGGTGCGCTGCTAATAGCTTCAAATGAATTCTTTTGAGCTTCTACACTTTGGTCAAGAATATTGACAGAAATCACTGTCCTATTAAAAAATTAAAAGGCTTTGGGGATATGTAACTTAGATTCATATATATATATATATATATACTTTTGAATATTCATCAAAGTTTCAGTCGAAAATATTGAAAGTACAAATGCAAAGTAAGAAATCCTAACAAAAGCAGCCTCCTAATTAAACGTGCACTATGTAGTTTTTTGTCCAATAGGGGTCGCTAAACTTTTCAAAACAATAACAAAGGCGTAGTTTGATGACGCAGTGAATAGGGAATCACGAAACTTGTCGTCATGCTGATAAATCTAAAAATATTTATGGGGAAATAATGTTTATGGATGAGTGAATGCATGTTTTTAACATGACTGTGGTATGAAGCAGGACGTGGCCGAGAATCGCGTGCGCGATAACTAATGAGAGACAGATATCAGCGTCACACGTGAGTCCCGGGGGGTATAAAGAAACGAGGACATTTCATTCTACCGAATTACTCATAAGTGCTGAAATGCTACTCATACAGGTCAGTTTATTTGACGAATTCAAACTGTGAGGTAACGCAGCGCTGTTTCATTTGGTCTAACATTACACTATCATACTAAACTGCATTTGAGTGTGTTGAAAGTTGTAATGTTTAGTATTAGTTTGTTGTCTGTATGAGACTTAACAATAAGTTAGATCAACATTAGATTATCGTACTGATGGTATTCTAACACTTCGTCGTGTTGAGCTGAATAACATTGATTTGTCTTATGTAGCCTACATTTGCTTACCTTGTCTAATAACGTGCAAGAGCGGAAACGCCACGCCAACGTTTTAGACGTTTCAGTCTAAAATATTGCAAAGTAAGAAATCCTGACAAACGCAGCTACCTGCACACTGTCACACCACAACTCACGTAAAGAAGCAAATAACCTTCAGAATCAAGCAAGAACTACCCGTATCATACAGATCCCTTTCATAAGTAAACATAAACCTGATCATGTGCCAGTAAATGTTTCAGGAACATATTCATACTTTGGCCGTTAGTGATTTTAGTGTTCATTAGTGGATCATCAAGGACATTCATAAAAAATAAACACTGCATCAGTGTATATTATGAAAATTAAAATCTACTTTTTAGCATTGTTTGCAGAATGCGTCAGTTTTTTAGTTGTGTATGCAGTATGCATCAGATGTTCATGTCATCTGACATTACCTGCTCTTAAAGGGCCGGTACAATCAGCCCAAACAGATATGTCTAGTAATCTCTCTGATCTCACCAATTTGTGATGTGGCTCTTTCAGGCTTCCAGTGGCGTGTACACACACAGTATCCGTTCTCAATCTCGCTCTATCACTGCAGAGGGCACCTTGAGCCTCCATCAGGAGAACTCTGCACAGCACTCGGACTTAATTGGATTTGTGCATCACACACAAATTGTGACATTACAACTCGACGGCGGAGTAGGTCATGCGCCAATTACCAAAGCTCACGGCGCGAGCCGTCGCCGCCACGGAATCTCGCCTAAGACTTCATTACTCGCCCGGCGCTTCCCTTTCCATTATGTGCTGAATGAAGGGGTGCTTACCATACACAAAAAGTGCTGCTGTTCGAGTCAGACGGTAACGACGGGCACAGAGGACGGGGAAAAGAACAGCCTGTGACTGTGTTTGGTGTGTTTAATGAGTCACAGCAATCGTTCAATGCTGCCTGCCATCTGCTTTAAAGAAAGATTCAGCTCCACATTACTTTCCTTTAATCTGTGACTTTATTTCAACTTTTTTCGTTGATATAACACACACACACACACACACATATACAGTTGTGTTCAAAATTATTCAACCCCCACTGAAATTGATTGTTTTGGCCGGTTTGATATTGATTTTGATCATTCAGTCATCCTGCTTACAATTAAATCAAAGAGGCACGTGTAGGTCAGACAAATATAACATAACATTTATAATGAAATAACCACAAATGTCTTTTCTCTGCTCACATCATTATCAGTTTTATTCAACCCCCAAGTGACATTCAATCTTAATACTTAGTACAACATCCTTTTACAGTTATAACAGCTTTTAAACGTGAAGCATAGCTTGACACAAGTGTCTTGCAGCGAGCTACGGGTATCTTCGCCCATTCATCATGGGCAAAAGCCTCCAGTTCAGTCACATTCTTAGGCTTGCGCACTGCAACTGCTTTCTTTAAGTCCCACCAGAGGTTCTCAATCGGATTTAAGTCTGGTGACTGCGATGGCCATTTCAAAATGTTCCAGCCTTTAATCTGCAACCATGCTCTAGTGGACTTGGAGGTATGCTTGGGATCATTGTCCTGTTGAAAGCTCCAACGTCTCCCAAGCCTCAGGTTTGTGACGGACTGCATCACATTGTCCTCCAATATCTCCTGGTACTGAAGAGAATTCATGGTACCTTGCACACGCTGAAGCTTCCCAGTACCTGCAGAAGCAAAACAGCCCCAAAGCATGATTGACCCCCCGCCATGCTTCACAGTAGGCAAGGTGTTCTTTTCTTCATAGGCCTTGTTCTTCCTCCTCCAAACATAGCGTTGATCCATGGGCCCAAACAGTTCTAATTTTGTTTCATCAACACTATCCCAAAACTTCTGTGGTTTGTCCACATGACTTTTGGCATACTGCAGTCGACTCTTCTTATTCTTTGGAGACAGCAAGGGGGTGCGCCTGGGAGTTCTGGCATGGAGGCCTTCATTACGCAGGGTGCGCCGTATTGTCTGAGCAGAAACTTCAGTACCTACATCTGACAAATCTTTTCTCAGTTCCTCAGCAGTCACACGGGGACTTTTCTCCACTCTACGCTTCAGGTAGCGCACAGCAGTCGAAGTCAGCATCTTCTTTCTGCCACGACCAGGTAGCGTTTCAACAGTGCCCTTTGCCTTGAATTTGCGAATGATGCTTCCTATGGTGTCTCTTGGTATGTTTAACATCTTTGCAATCTTCTTATAGCCATTGCCCTTCCTGTGAAGAGTAATCACCTCTTCTCTTGTCTTCCTGGACCATTCTCTTGACTTCACCATGTTTGTAACCACACCAGTAAATGTCTAGAAGGAGCTGAGTATCACAGTCAATTTAAAGCTGCCTAATTGGTGCTTATTAGGCTTTATTGCTGCTCCCTGACATCCACAGGTGCTTTCAATACCTGATTGAAAACACTTCAATGGACCTCTGTTCTTCAGAGTGGTAGTCTTTAAGGGGTTGAATAATTGTGTCAATGAAGAATTCACAAAAGAAACATTTACTACTGTATTACAAAACCAATTGATGTCATTTTAGTTGCATATGCTTCTTTAAGAAGTCCTTGTAGGATTTCATTCTGAATTCAATTACAAATGTACTCTAAATTCTCTAAAACCATTTACAGCATTGGGGGGTTGAATAATTTTGAACACAACTGTATATATATATATATATATATATATTTATATAAAACATCACATCCTGAAGCCACGTCTTGTGTGTAAACACGTGCAGATTCCAGAAAACCACTGGCAGTGTGAAGAAACCAAAATCAAACGGTCCTGGGACACATTATCAGTGATTTTCCAGAATCTCTGTGTGAAAGGGGCTGAACTCACTCAAATACACTCTTAAAGGGATAGTTCACCCAAAAAGTGAACTATCCCTATAACTTCTTTATTGTGCTGAATTTTTTTTTTTTTTTGAAGAAGAAGAATATGAGTAACTAAACAATTTGGGGTCGGTAAGATTTTAATGTTTTTGAGTCCTAGAAGTCTCTTCTGCTCAGCAAGGCTGCATTTATTTGATCAAAAATACAGTAAAAATAGAAATATTGTGAAATCTTTTAACATAAAACTTTAAAATGTAAAAAGTTTGCAAGAATAACATTAAGTTCATTAATAATTACATGTCTCTACTATAGTTTTTAATGCATCATTGCTGTATAAACAATGAATTTCCAAAAATGTACTTTTGAATGGTACTGTATGTTCACTTATCATATCTAAAGCAAAAACTATACCACAAAACTAGCAGTCAAACTCGTTTACACAAAATCCAATGAAAATGAAGTTAAACATGCCACTCAAATAAAACTGAGCACTTGACAAAGGTCAACCTATGGTGGCCGAAAGAGCTCAAAGCGCTTCAAATAATAAAACACATGCAAATAAAAAAAAAAAAAGCACATGCGAATTAAAAAAAGCACATGCAAATTAAAAAAAGCACATGCAAAAAAAAAAAAAAAACGTGATCATCAGTTTGACAACACATGTGCTGCAAATCCTCACAACACATGCAAACTCAAAAAAGCGCTACATTTGCGAAAAGCGCTGTAAAGAGCACAAACCACAACGGAAATGTTTCAAGGACGACCCCAAACAGTGACGGACCCTACTTGACAACAGCACAAACTAAAAAATATTAAAATATATTATGTAGGCATTAACTCAATGTAATGTGTTTCACTAACAGAAAAGTGTTTTAATATGTGGCATTGTTGTTCACTCAATCGACTTTAAGAGATGATCATTTAGTGGATGATTTAAAAATATTCGTTAATCATCAGTATCATATTAATGTGACGTAACCGTAACGGCCACGTGAGGCGCGCGACGACCGCGTCACCAGTGAGTTTCTAGCAAACTGAAAAACACTTTATGAAAAATAATAAATACATGAAATAATGTCCAGTTGTTTATTTTTGTTTGCAGTTTTTATAGTATTTAATGATTGTGCACACATTGTGCACTCAAATGCCGTTCACTATATAGGGATTAGTGAATAAGTCAAGGGTGAGTTGAACTGGTTTTGGACGCTCTTCCTACTAGGGTCCGTCACTTTTTGGGGTCTCCCTTGAAACATTTCCGTTGTGGTTTGTGCTCTTTGCAGCGCTTTTCGTAAATGTAGCGCTTTTTTGAGTTTGCATGTGTTGTGAGGATTTGCAGCACATGTGTTGTCAAACTGATGATCACGTTTTTTTTTTTTTATTTGCATGTGTTTTATTATTTGAAGCGTTTTGAGCTCTCTCGGCCACCGTATCAACCAGAATAACTGCTCCCTCAAATCTGAGAATAATTTTAAGTCAAAAAGCGGCAACTCAAAGTACTATTAAAATGTTTGAATAATTAATGAGTATTTTTAAACCGCGATATCCGTTCTGACTTGTAATGAGAAAATGCAGACCCGATCTCATACGCGCCACACAGACTTTTCATTTATTTATAAAAACGGTACAATCTAATATTTTTCGTGACATCACGAAAAGCATATCTCCTGCAGAAAATTGTGGATATTCCTAATCTTCCCTGCGGTTTTCTTCATCATTCTCCCTGTTTCTCAAGCACAAGCCGTATCTTCCGTTAGCAAACCCTCGGCTTTCCACAGCTGGAGGGGCAGAGGGAAAGCAGGAAGGAACAAGAGAAATGAGTTGCCCGCCGGTGCAACTTGGAAATCTCCCAAACCATCAGCCAGTCATTTATCTGGCTGATGGTACACAGACTCGCTCAGACATCCATTACTTCCACCAACCTAATACCCTCCTTGGGTGTAGCCGAAATATATCCCTGTCAAAGCACACACGACTGCAGAAGTGACACGGGGAAGCCACGGCTGCTCTGGGGTCAGTGAATACTCGAAGCTCGGGCCTCTGAATGCGGTTGAGGTCGACCTTTGACAAAATACTGGAGTATGATACACTTTAAAGTGAACGTTTTATTTGTTTAACATCATTTTTATTACTGAAGCAAAAGCGAAAAAGTTCCCACTTACCTGAGGCAAGGCCAAATAAGAATTCGCTCTATGTTAAAATGCAATGTCAGCTGTACACTAATTAAAGTTTCATGTCACTGGGTGTTATAGAATGAATTTTGCTTAGATAAAATATAGTTACTGGATCAGGCCAAGTTTGTGAGGCTCATGGAATCGTGTGTTTTATTAAAAGAGTTTCACAAGAATTATAAATGTTTTAAAGACCGAAACTGTATATTCTGGGTTTTTATGTCTACAGTATGTGAAGTATTCGCCACATTATCCTGATTTAAAGAAACCCTTAACCACAAAGTCAACAAACAGGTTCAATAGTTTTGCTGTTGTATGCGCCATGATTTATAAGAGCCTTGATTCAGTATCAGCAACAATATGCTAAAAAAAAACAGTAATATCGTGAAATATTATTTCATTTTAAAATAACAGTTTTTCTAGTTTAATGTGTTTTGAAATTTAATTTATTCCTGTGATGCATACTCTTTCTAATATGCTGATTTGCTGCTCAAGATACATTTCTGATTATTATCAATGTAGAAAACAGTTTACTGCTTGACATTTTCTGGGAAATTGTGATACATTGATAAATAGTAGGTTTAAAAGAACAGTGTTTATTTGAAATACAAACTTTAGAAATGTCTCTACTATCCATTTTGATCATTTTAATGCATCTTAGCGGTAAAAAAGTGTAACGTTGGCTGTGCAGGAACAGGCACGACGAGGAAGGTCATATAAACAAATAACTTTTAATATAATACAGACAAGGCAACACAACCAAACATGGAACAGTGTGCATAGCACAAACAATAACCGACAACTGGATTAAAATACACAGATGACTACTAAATGAGAACAGGTGATAAGGTTTAACTAATTAGACTTAAACGAGGACGGGTGTAGACATGACGTAACTAAACTAGACAGCACTAAATACATATGTGACAAAAAGTATCCAATTCTTTAAAAAGTTAAAAACTTTTTACAATAGCTGTTCTTTTTGTATTGTCTTTTGTCATTTCTATAAAGCACTATCAAAAATAAATGCATAGAAGCCACTGAAATCTAAACATAAATGTTGGAGTTCTTTTCATCTGAGGTGGTGCACAATGAATGACTGGTCAGACTACGCTCCATGACATTTAGAATCTCAATTAAGTTGGCCGAATGCTCTTCCAATCAAAATTTAATGCCTCAAGAAACCTAGAAGTTCCTCTTTTGGGACGCAACGCAAACATATTCATTGAGAAGCCCAGATTCTTCTCATTAGATACCCACTAGGACTAAATATGCCCCTTTCTGAGATGATGGAAGAAGATGAAGCTTTTTCTGGCCACGAGCTCAGCGAACTGAGTCGGAGGGAGCGAGCCACCCCGCCGAGCGTGTCGCTCCAGGAGGCTGGCTATCGAACGCTGCCCGCGGTCACGCGTATGGAGCCGGGGCTGAGGAGACGGGTGAACGGGAGCGGAGAGGGTTGTAATTAGAGAAGGGGTTTAGGGAGGTTTTGGCTCCTCTTCAGACTCATTTTCCACACCAGCAGAAGGAACGAGAGGCAGGGACTCTAACTAGAAGGCTGGAGGAAGGGGGAGCGGGCGCAGCGGGGGATGGCGCTCTGAAGATTCGTAATCCCACCGTGTGCTGGATTATCACCGCGGGGTGCGAGAGAACGCAGCTCATGGTACAGAGCGCCCGCGCACATGCCTATCACGCCCCCGTCATTACATGCACACACACACATTCACACAACAAATGAATTTTTCCATTAAGGTGCGATATTTACATTAAATGCATGGCTGTTGTCTTGTAGGTCAAAATATGATCCGAATACTAAATAAATAAATGCAATATACAGTAAACTGCAAATAAGCTGAACACATATTTACACTGACAGGTGGCATACGTGTATTTTTTGCAGAACATTTGCATGCTGTCAAATTAAAAGTATCATTTGAGCATTATGACATATATGTTGGAGTGTTATTTCCAATTTGAACGGCCACATTAATTGTATTTGCATTTATTTGACTTTTTATTTACACTATTTAGACAAATTTGAGCATGTAGCCCAACATGAAATGAAGGATACAACGGATGGATTTTTTTGAGAGAAATTGCCGAATTTCACTTTTAAACTTAAGTATTGCGTTTTAACTTACTCAAATATCTAATGATACAAACGTAAAAATAATACGTCTTAGTAATAAAACTAAGATGCAATTATATATATGTAACCCCTCTACCCGGAACCTACTTGACCCGCTCCGAGTGGGCCTCCCGGCATTGGAGTCGGACGCTCTAACAAGGAGGCTAAAGGCCGCAACTTAGCATTAATCTAGGCTGCAACCTAGGGTCTGTCGCCAGAGCATCTCTTTTTACTTGCACAGCAACTACTAGCTGGCCTCCACCACACTCACCCCCCCAAACCTAACTCCCATCCGGGTCAGGGCACCAATGTAACCCTCTACCCGGAACCTGCTTGACCCGCTCCGAGCGGGCCTCGAACTTGAGTCTTCAGGCATCGGAGTCGGACGCTCTAACAAGGAGGCTAAAGGCCGCAACTTAGCATTAATCTAGGCTGCAACCTAGGGTCTGTCGCCAGAGCATCTCTTTTTACTTGCACAGCAACTACTAGCTGGCCTCCACCACACTCACCCCCCTAAACCTAACTCCCATCCGGGTCACGGCACCAATGTAACCCCTCTACCCGGAACCTACTTGACCCACTCCGAGCGGGCCTCGAACCTGGGTCTTCAGGCATCGGAGTCAGACGCTCTAACAAGGAGGCTAAAGGCCACAACTTAGCATTAATCTAGGCTGCAACCTAGGGTCTGTCGCCAGAGCATCTCTTTTTACTTGCACAGCAACTACTAGCTGGCCTCCACCACACTCACCCCCCCAAACCTAACTCCCATCCGGGCCACGGCACCAATGTAACTCCTCTACCCGGAACCTACTTGACCCACTCTGAACGGGCCTTGAACCTGGGTCTTCAGGCATCGGAGTCGGACGCTCTAACAAGGAGGCTAAAGGCCACAACTTAGCATTAATCTAGGCTGCAACCTAGGGTCTGTCGCCAGAGCATCTCTTTTTACTTGCACAGCAACTACTAGCTGGCCTCCACCACACTCACCCCCCCAAACCTAACTCCCATCCGGGCCACGGCACCAATGTAACTCCTCTACCCGGAACCTACTTGACCCACTCTGAACGGGCCTTGAACCTGGGTCTTCAGGCATCGGAGTCGGACGCTCTAACAAGGAGGCTAAAGGCCGCAACTTAGCATTAATCTAGGCTGCAACCTAGGGTCTGTCGCCAGAGCATCTCTTTTTACTTGCACAGCAACTACTAGCTGGCCTCCACCACACTCACCCCCCCAAACCAAACTCCCATCCGGGTCACGGCACCAATGTAACCCCTCTACCCGGGTCCTACCTGACCCGCTACAAAAGTCCAGTACAAAAGTTACTGCTACTCCTCAATGGCAGCTGTCATAGTTACTAGACGACAAGAACAGTCCTCCATAGGCTAGACTGTCCCATTTAACAATGCTGATTCTGACCTCCGGGCCCTTCGAAGGGAGTGGCATTTGAAGTCTCAGTCCTTCGAAAGATGCAGCCTCCAAATTGACCCATCGCTGGCACTTTGATTGACAGCCGATCTGACCAATCACAATCTGCCATTTTGTCCGACAAAGCAGTCAGGGGAGTTAGTAGATTAACGTTGGTGAACTTGAACTTGAAAAATTCAGTGTACTCACGTCTTTCCACGCTTGAAACAACATTCCTTCTGATGTTCATTCATATTTATTTGATGCTATAAATGAACTTTAGATTAGTTAATCTACTAACTCCTCTGACTGCTTTGTCAGACAAAATGGTGAAATCGGGGTCATGATTGGTCAATTTGGGGGAAATGTTTGTTCATTTTAGTGTCATTTTTCCCCCCAAGCCCCCGTTAATTTCTGACCCTGACACACAGATCGTAACTCTAAAATTAAAGCTGCCAGAATACAGCTGGAAAAGGGTTCGAAAGTCTACCATGCATCCATTTGCGTGTGATAAAGTGCTCCTAACCTCAGACTGTGTGTGTGCTCAGTAGGGTGCACTGAAGACCTTGACAGCTTCTTCAGGATAGAGGACAATAGGAACAGGATTACTGTCAAAGCGTTTCTGTGGAGGGATGCTGAAAATCGGCCGGGATAGACTGGAAGTGAATGGACCCTCAGGGGGGGATCTCTCATCTCGGAGCATAAAGCTTTTCGGGGCCCAGGCGACCGTGAGATGGGGCGGTAAGGCACCGAGTTGCCTGGCCATCCATTAATTTGTCACACCTATGATGGTGTCTAATGGAGGACAGCCTCACTGTATATTTGTCATGGGACTACCACTGAAGCGTCTCCCTGAGAAAACATTTCTCACTGGGAAAAGAATCTGCACACCACTGTAAATATAATTTGCAAAAACTCCTGTTCTTATTTTCGTGTTAAACTGTCTCGTTCATTTAACTTTCATGAATTAAATAGATAAAAAAGCAAACAAAAGAACCACAGGAGCATATTAAACATCACAAACCATGCAATAATGCCAAGCCTCAGCTGCACAAACAAGCAGGAAATCAAGAAGCAGAGTTTAATTTTAATAGTGTTAAGAACGAGTAGAGCGCACGAGGTCATGCTTTACGCTCCGATCTCTGCTCTAATGCTCTGTGTTGTTGCACTCATTATCTGAATGAACTCGGCAATTATATAAAATATTCCACAGCCATTTCGCTGTATTATCTATATGAGCTCATTAAACACAAAATGGAGTTTATAGGGGGAAGCGTTGCTTTTATTTGTTTTGGAATAGCAATCAACTCCACTTAACAGTTTGCCTGTGCACAAACAAAAAGCAAAAATTAAATCTAAACACTGTTTCATGGCAACAGCATACTGTGGCGGGGGGGAACACAGCAGCGTGACCCTGGGACAGAAGCCGCCTGATGCGCTCATGCTGGGTGGCAGAAATGAAGCGAACAGTCGGCGTGAGAGAGGGCTTACTGAAGACATGGTTCTAAGCGTGAATGATTTCATGGCTGAGCGCATGAAAACGTACCGTAAGACAGATGGTGGGCCACAAACAAGGCCAGTTGGAGATCGAAGGAGGGTGAAAAAGATGGAACTAGACTTTGTAAAACTATATATATATATATAAATATATAAATAAAGTTATATAAATAAATAAATATAATAATAAATATATATATATATATATAATTACGAAAACTATTGTAACTATTGATTTATTAATATAGTTATAAATTTAAATATATTATATATATATATATATATATATATATATATACTGTAGAAAATGTAATGAAATAAATGTTTATTATAAATATCTATCTATCTAAATACATTTTTATTACAAACAATTTATCACAATTATAACAATTAATACAGTTAAAAAAATTTAATATATAATCAAATATGAATATATATTTTATTGCATTGCTTTCAACTGATTTAATATTAACAATGTAATGAAATAATGTTTATTATAAATGATTAATAGTTAAATAAATGTTAATAAATTAATATATTAAATATGTTAATAACAGAGACACTCACACATATCTATTATATATAATTTATTTACTTTTTAAATATATTAATATATAAATTTTCGCCTTTAAAATGAACATATCATGTAATAATTTTAATAAGTAATACGTTTAATATAAATGATTCATAGTAATAATACATTAACATAAATGTAAATATGTAAGAAAAATATTAATATACACAACAGTACAATTAAAATGAATATTAAATATGTGAAATATAACCGTGAATTTACTGTACTTAAATTCTAAATACTCAATAATGAATTAGTTGTCGCAGCTGTACATACAGGGACACTCTCAAGTCATAACCTCGTGTTAGTTTTTGCGCTGACACGCCGTAAAGGACTTAATGAAGGGAGGTAAAACAAGTTGGCGCGTGAAGAGTGTTTGCTCGTCTGGGAGAGGCGCTAATACTTCTGACTCCGTCTGTATGTGCCAAACTCAGGTGATTCGATCGTAGCACTCTCTCAAATGGTGACATGTACTGGAGAGTCGACACACTGTGTAACAAAAACCACCCGCACGCGAAGCCCCGGGTGCAAAGTCAAATCACATATTCAAGGTTGTTAAAACTTAAATAGAATGCTACTAGCTTGCAAAAATAAGTGTTTATCCCTGTGGCGCTACTGAGGAACGGCATGCAACTGTTCAGCGAAACTTGCCGGCCTGACGTCAATAATGAGAACATAATGTTGAGGAGTCGGGTTATGATATCGATTTCATACAGGTTGAAGTGCTCCGCTGGGTGAGGGATGATCAGCTACATACATGTCCTGCATACTTGAGGGTTTCATACATGAGCAATTCCTATAACATGATCATATACAGCTAATTTCTGGTGGAGAAAGAGACCCACATCTGAAGTTCTTGGTTATTAAGTTCATAGGTGTCAGGGGAAAGTTGCTGCATCATAATTTGATGGACGTAACCGAAAAGAAATATCAAATTATAGGTTTTCATTTTGCCAGACTCCTGTGCTGATAGGGACTCCTGAGCTCCTTTCAGGCCAGTAATGAGCTGCGGAGGGCTCCTTTAATACAGGCCATAATGTTTTTTTGATTGCCCCATTTAATCTTGCCCTCTCGCGCAGCCCGCAATTGGAGCATCAGACCATTTCGCAGTCCTGCTCCAAGAGGTTAAACACATTCACATGAGGAGATATCAAGAGAGAAATGTACATGTTCCCATAATGCAGTGCTTCACATTGCCAATTGAGCTAGATTTTTTTGCGCTCGAGTCATGTCGGAAAAAAAATTACGAGCTCGGCACACACGTACAGCCCCATGAAGTCCTAATGTGGGAAGTTAACGTGGGAGACATTGAATTTTCTTCAGGCCAGACTTTCCAAGCGCTAATTAAGGAATCACTGTGGAAGCAAATTGATATTGATCATAGCTTGTAATTATGAGTGTTGACAGCACAATTGATTTAGTACACATTTTACGTTCATCCATTGAGGAACGGCACGAAAACTTGCTCGAAAAATACAACTTATTTCCCAGCATTCTCTGTAGCAGCACTAGAATGATAAAACGCACACACGGGGCCATATTTATATTATTTATAAAACTATACATATTATATTTTTACCGCCCATTTGCAAAAACAGGCAGTATTGTAAATGTACAATTCTGTATTCCACAGTTAAAACTACTAGTTAACTAAAATAAATTTAAAACATTATTAAATTTGCTAAAACTAAACTACTTGAAATAAAGTAAACATTAACTGATACATATGGTGGAATAAATGTTTAAAAGGGTCCTTTATTATGATTTAATTTTTTTAATTTAGTTAGTTTGTAATGTTGCTGTTTGATCATAAACAACATTTGCAAACTCAAAGTTCAATGCAAAGGGAGATATTTTATTTTACAGAAATCCCTTTTTACAACAAACGGCTGGCAGGGACTACAACGAGCTTCTTCCTGGGTTGCTGACATCACAAACCCCAAAATTTCCATAAACCCCGCCCCCAAGAACACTCAAAAAAGGGGGCGAGGCCATTTTGTGCTGCTTTAGAGAAGAGGAAGATTTGCTGTAGTAGAGTGTTGTTGCCATGCTGTCAATTTATCACGACCGAGCATCAATTCAATGCTGGATTTGCACAAAAGATTAACATGACGACACATTCTAGCCGATGAGTTGAATCAGCTCTAGCTGATAAAGCTCCGCCCTCTTCTGGAAAGGGGGCGGTGAGCAGCAGCTCATTTGCATTGAAAGGGATACATACAAAAACGGCGTGTTTTTTTCACTTTGCTCAAATTTGGCAAACTGTAATAAATGATCTCTGGGGTATTTTGAGCTGAAACTTTACAGACACATTCTGGGGACACCAGAGATTTATATTACATCTTGTGAAAGACGTGTTATAGGTCTCCTTTAAGTTGTAGTACTAAAATAACAAAAACTAAACGGTTACTGTAATTTCGGGACTATTGAGCGCACCTGAATATAAGCCGCACCCACTGAATTTTTAAAAAAAATATTATTTTGAACATAAATAAACATTGAAAATAAATGCGCCTATAAGCCGCAGGTGTCTACAGGTACATTGAAACAAATTAACCTCTAAAATCCTCAAACAGTCGAAACATCTCGAATGTTCATTCACATTCTGTGACGTGCTCAGTTTTTTGGCGGCATGTTTACAGTTTAGATTGAATCGAGCGCGCTCAAACTTCCCATCATTCTGATTACGGTAGTCATTTTGTCACCCTCGTCATGACGAAGACACGGAGAAATGCATATGATGCATAAAAGACGCAATATGCGAACAGCCCCTTAGTTGTCTTTTTGTGCCGAGTCAATTCCTCACGCTGCTGTTTCCAGCGTCTTCTCATCGACTCATGAAGACCAAGCTCCCGTGCAGCGGCTCTATTTAAACAGTAAACATGCCGCCAAAAAACTGAGCACGTCACAATGTTTTTTTGAATGAAAGCGGGAAAAATCCATATATTAGTCTCGACGTTGTTTAAGCCGCAAGGTTCAAAGCGTGGGAAAAAAGTTGCGGCTTATAGTCCGGAAAATACGGTAGTTCACCCAAAAAAGAAAATTCTGTCATCATTTTGCTCCAAACTCTTAAAACTGTCATTCATCTTCCAAACACAAATGAAGATCTTTTTGATGAAATCTGAGATCCTAATCCTTATGTAATGAGGGGTTTAGTCCAAATTTTTTTGATGAACAGATTGAATTTCGGCTTTTATTCACATATGAACAGACCTCTCGAGGAAGCTCATATGAGCTGCGTAACACGAGAATGAACCTCATTGGTTCTCGCATGTCAAGCCAACATGATTGAGTTGATGAATGTGTATATGTGAATAAAAGCCTAAATTTAAGCTGTTCATCATATAAAGCGATCAAAGTCTCTTCAGAAGATTTGGACCAAACCGCTCAATTCGTTCGGATTTGTTTTATAAGTGGTAGTTGCAGAGCAAATCTCATTTGTGTTCTGGAGGGGAATGACATGAGATTGAGCAAATAATGACAGAATTTTCATTTTTGGTTGAGCTAACCCTTTAATAAAACCCCAATGACTGCTAGTATCTTCTTCTTCTTGAGTGTCAACTCGCAATACGAATCACAGTGCATCCGTGAATGTATTTTCTCCCCCCGGCAAGTTAACTCCAGGACAAATTACCTTTCCACATGGTCCAAGTTTCCAGCCACCCCGAGTCCTCCAATAGTGTAGAGTTTCCCATCGTACACCAAGCTGTTGTGCCTGCAGCGAGAGACGGTCATCCGGGACACCAGGTTCCAGTTGTCCAGAAGTGACATGTAGCACCACACATCTGCCACCGTCACCCCTGACTCTGTACCACCTGGAAACAAGACGACACACCATCATGACTTGACATTGCACAAAGTCAATGTTGAAAAAGCTCTGAAAAAATTGGGGCATAAATTTACACTCATCTAAAGTGTTTACCCATGCAGCACTGTCACCAACATTTGTAATACAATCTCAGGAACTAGAAGCCGGACAGAAACGTGACCTTCAGGTGATAAAGGATTTGTTGCGTTTATCTGGCATGGAAACCAATAGCTGTTTTGATATTGCGAGGCCAGTAGAACCCAATGATTAATGTACACCGCAAGGCCAATTCTTCATCAGATCATTGCAAGAAACAGTCCGCGCCTGGGAACTGACCGCAGATTCTGTTCGCACTTGATATACGGCCTTCCCTCCGAAATCTGACGTACCTGACAGATAAATATTGTCCCCGGCGGAGATGACGCTGAAGAATTCGCGGTCGTAGAACGGGAGGCTGGCCAGTGGATACCATTTGCCGTTCTGGGGGTTGAAGCAGGTGACGGCCGTCAGGGAGCGCTGGTTCATACCGATCGCCTGCCTTCCTCCGACCAGCACGATCACCTCGGCTACACCTACGGGTTAGACGGAGGATACAAATATATGAGTACTTGATGGCCCCTGTGGTGGCGGTGTCGATGTGTTGAAATAGAGAGCCTGACAAAGGCTGGGAGTGCAGTTATTCTTCATGGCGGATTGATGGACTGCAGGGACCCCCAAAGAAGATTGCTGCTCCTCTACACCGTTTCTCAGAGCAGCAATCTTGTGTGAAAATCTCAAACCCAGAGAGCTGCATTACAAGATAAATAAAAGCAAAAAATTGTTTGTATTTTTGTCTTGTTTTCCAAGTAAAAAAAAAAGAAGAAATATCCTTAAAACAAGATGATTTACTTGAAAAAAGACTTCAAAAAGATGCATCTGTAATGAATAAAATGTTCGCATCTCTTTAGAAATGTTTTTATCTATCTATCTATCTATCTATCTATATGCCTGTTTGTTTATTTGTTTATTTTTTACAGAAGTCATTTGTATTTCTAAAGCTAATTTTATATCTATCATTTTGAATATCCTACACAAATAATTAAATAATATTAAAATGATAATAATAATTTATTTATTTTTTTAGGAAATAACACACAATACATATATGCTACTTTTATTATATACATTTAACTTGTTTGTTTTTTTTCTTCATATAAAAATCTAGATAAATGTAAATTAAGCCCAGAGAAAGTGAAAAAATTAGATAATAAAAATTATGGTAACACTGTACAATAAGGTTCATTGGTTAACATGAACTGCACTATTTTATACAGCATTTATTAATCTTTATTAATGTTAATTTCAACATTTACTAATGCATTATGAAAATCTTGTTAACATTATTTAATGCACTGTGGACTAACATGAACAAACAATGAACAACTGTATTTTCATTAACTACCGTTAACGAGGATTTTTAGTATAGTATAAGTTAAGTATATAGTTAAGTACAGACAAAAACACTTTCAAAATATTAAGACAATATGTAAACCAGTGTTCAAAAGTCAGCAAGATTTTTTTTTAATAAAAAAGTTTAATTAATTTTATTTTGCATAGAGACATTAAATTGATCAAATGTTACAGTAAAAACTTTTGCATTGTTACAAAAGATTTCGATTTTATATAAATGCCTTCGTTTTCAACTAAATGCCTTCGTTTTCCATAAAACACAAAACTTCTTGAGCACAAAATCAGCATATTAAGCAGCACAACTGTTTTCAACATTGATGATAATGAAAAATATTTCTTGAGGAACAAATCAGCATATTAGAATGACGGATCTGAAGGTTCATGTGACAATGAAGACCGGAATAAATTATTTTTTTTTTAAAAATACTATTTTTACTATTTTTGATCAAATAAATGCTGCTTTGGTGAGCAGAAGAGACTTTTTTTCAAAAATGTTTAAAAAAATCTTACCAACCGCAAACATTAGTATATGTTCTATAGATAAAAGAATACTACATTAAATTTAAAATACAACACATAATATCCTATTATATAAAAACTGGTATCCAGGTTACCCAACACCACATATGAAGAGTCTGTCTGTGCATGCGTGTCCAATGAAGAGTGTAAGTGAATTATCAGAGCTTAACTAAACTCATAACCATCTGTTTGGCTGCATGCCCTCAAGTGTCTTACAGCCCTGGGCACATTGGCTTCAACACTACACGAAATGCATTACAGGCACCTGCGCACTCATCCGTGATCCTCAATTCTGCCACTTTCCTTTTTGTGAAGTGCTCAGATGAAATTGGCCTGTTTAGCATTTGTAAGTATAACAAATTCAGTTCTAAAACAGATCCTAGTCTAAAATATGATTAGATGACTCAGTACACGCACACCTGCGTCCACACATTACACGCAAGTGATTTCTACTCGATAAGGAAACAAGAACAGTCTACAGTTAGGCTAATGACTTATATTTCTAGAACGGTTGATTAGTGGAGGAAAACACCACTATTATTATTGATCGTGCAGGTTTGATACTCATTCAACTTTGTTTGATGAATGATCATGTAGTTGTTGGGATGAGGTGTGCTATTGCTTTTCTTACCAATCAGTTCACCTGGCAGATGATAAAATAGGGGGGAAAAAACTTTCAGTAGTCACCAAAAGTGGGTATATTTGTTTTTAATGGCCCTGCATGTTCGATCAAATTATGAGGAAAGTATTAAATATTTTATATATGATGGACAAGCAAAACAATAAACTTGGTTAAGGTATTTATCTGACAAAATTATTTGGCAAAACAAAGGGGTCAACTATTAAAAGACTGCCGTTATTAACTCAGGGGTTCTCTCTTGTTTTTGCATGTGTTCATAATTTCTTTGTATGACAGCCTGGCCAAAAATGATGTCACATTTTTCATTATGTTATCACTTATAAAACAATCGACCCTTCGCAAAGACCCGCCCCCTTTAGTTACTGTTGCTATGTTCGACAAGCCATGCGCCCTCACGCCACACATCATGTTCTCACGAGGTGAAAAATACAATCTGGAGCAAAGAGGACACTGACAACCCGTCGACAGACATATGAAACAGCTTCATATTAAATATATCGTAATTTTTTAAAGAAGTTTCAACAATAAAAAGCGTCTAGTGGCTCTTTAATGTGTCGTGACAGATCGCTGTAGCTCCTCGTGAACCGATCACCTCTTCATACTAGTTCATTTATAGCATCAAATAAACATGAATGAACATCAGAAGGATTGTTGTTTCAAAGACGTGAGTGCACACAATTTTTCAAGTTCAAGTTCACCGACGTTTATCCACTAACTCCCCTGACTGCTTTGACAGACAAAATGTTGGTTATGATTGGTCAGATCGCCTGTCAATCAAACGGTTTCCAAAGGGTCAATTGACTCCAAACACAGCTGTGTTATATGATTGCAAAATATTTAACACATTTTTAATAAAATTTGAATGAAGACTAAAGATGTCAATTTTCCTATGCCAGACATCACTTTTGGGCGCTACTGTACTTTGAAAGAGAGTTTTAAGTCATAATTTTGAGATGTTCTCTTTCAAATTTGAGAGCCAGAACATCCTATAAATGCAAGATAAACATAAAACGAAAGACAAAAAAATCCCAAACACTAGAATATCACAGAGACTTTTGACGCTGAACTGCCTAACAACCATTCATCTTCAATAAATGAGGTCTAAATGTTCCCGCAGAAGGAAAACGACAGAATTCAAGCATCATCCGGTGTAACTCTATCCACGTTTATGCTTAGAAAGCCTATTGTTGTGCATGTAAGGGTTCAAGCGCTCAGACTTCCTGCATCATGTCTACACTGGCGCAGGGCTTGTCATCAAATCGCCTCGAAGAGACCGGCTTTTGTTTAAGGTGCAGGAAGAAAGGCGTCGAGAGAGCAGAGGAAAGTGAGAGAGCGACGTGAAGACATCCTTGAGCTTCTTTTAACCGCTGGCTCATCTTTCCGAATCAATACTTCCCCTGCGCTCCCCTGACAACAGCCTCCTGCCTGATCCATGGGTTTCTCTCCACTCCAGCATCCTTCTTTTATAATATTGTCATCTTTTTCTCCTTCTCCACTTCACTTCACTCTCTCGCTTTCTAAATCTTAGCTATTCTCTCCTGGTCAGGTAAAAACACAACTAGAGTGGAAAAGAGAGCAAAAACAGCCAAATCAAAAAGAAAAAAAAAAAAACACTATGAAGGGTTTTATCTTAACTGAGACATGAGGAAGAGCCAGACCGCACTAGTGCTCACTGCCGAACCATATGGTGCCTGATTTTGTGGAAATGAACCGCTCAGCATCCTTCAGACAAACAGGTAGACCAGAAAAGCCGTCTTTACCGTCTGCATTTTTATTGCATTACTGTACATAGCTAAATTAAATGTATAGTTTTAGAAAATTAGGGTTACAATTTACATTATATAATGTACATTAAATAAAAGGGCCATTCACATATCGCGCCTCCATCTTTTGCAGCCACTTTTCCGAGCGCTCGGGAGCTCGCTATGCAACCATGAACGGCACTCTCCACGACTACGTGGAAGTTTCAATGGATTTCCATCACAGAAAAGCCCTTGCAGTGGCTCTAGTAGATGATTTATTTATGGAGAAGAAAAAAAACAACAACTCTGGGTGCACTACTTAGAATTTCACAAACTTATCCAAGAGCTCCGTCTGGATGATGAGAAATTTAAAGCCTAACTGACAAGGACCAGCTTGATAATCTTTTAAGAAAAACTGTCCCAAGCATCATCAAACAGAGCTTCTGCCATTAAACCATCTCTCTGCATTTGTCTGAGGTAATTAGGCTACCGGTTGATTGGATGGTTCTTGTCACATGGCCTGCGGTGCTGTCATAAATCCGTTCCATCACCTTCCACTGACTTGCCACCAGAGGTCGCCCTCCAATATCATGGGCTCTCATACACGGACTACATCTCCCAGAATCCCCGTACCTGTCACTAATCACGGCTCCAGCTGATTCTGATTACCCGTGTCTTATTTATTCCCTATGGACACACACTTAGTTGTGAAGTCTTGTTTATCCTGTGTAACATTTCCGAGCGTTCTTTCCCGTCTTGTTTGCCTGTTTTTGATTAAGCCTGTTTCTATGTCTTTTGATGTTTATCTGCCTGCCTTTTGACCTATTGCCTGGATTTTCATGACGAGCATGCCTGTTCCCTGCCATTACTGTCTGCTGTTTCATTGACCTTTGCCTGTTTGACCACATTTTGAATAAAGCTCGCAATTGGATCTCATCCGCTGACTTGGCTCATTACAGGTGCGCTTGCGACAATCTGAAAACTTGAGATGTGCGTTGAGAAGCGTCGCTTCTATTTATTTCCAATGGAAATAACGAATATGTGCGCGCAAAAGACACGATATGTGAACGGCCCCCTTATGTTTCTTATAATTTAATAATTGTAACCACAGTTATAATACATAATACTTATCTATTCACCTTTCAAAAATATAATTAATAATAAACCAATATCAGACATAACAAGGAGTCTGCAAATGATATAATGCATTTTAACTTTGGTAACATTTATTTATGAATGCTTTATACATAAAGGCTTTACATAAAGTGTGAAAAACAAAGGAACTAAAAGGAATTAGACACAACTGCATCTCCATAACATAAACAACTTAATAACAAATCACATAAATAATGATTTAAATTGCAGTGATTGAGTTGACCAGACAGTGGACCAGTTGACCAGCACTTAAAAATAAAATAAGATATATTTTAAAATGTATTTCTAACACAGTTCTTAAGTACGAGAAGGAGGAGGCGGGAACCGGCGAACGTTAATCACTTTTAATAATAAAATAAACAAACAATAAAATGAAAGTAAAAGGGCGGCAGTCCCACACACAAAAAAATAAAACACAACATAAAAGTCCAGGCCTGGTCCTCTCTCATCCTTCACTGTCGTCGCTCCTCTTTTATGCTTCCGGAGCTGCTCTGTGAGAGATACGAGACCGGTGCAGCAAGCAGCTGACGCTCATTATCTCTCGCGCCCTGCTCGTCACAGTATGTATTATTATTATCATTGTCATTTTTGTTAATTAAATTTTAATAGATGAGTTGACCAAACAGTGGAAAAATATCTGACAATTGTCCAGCACTATTAGAGTCATTAGAGTATTAATCGACTGTCCACTTAATATCTGTTAATATTAAATTTTGATGCTCCCCCAATACACATTTTACTGACTATAAGTAACTTTGAAAGCACGTCAACATATTCTAACCCTAACAAGTCCACTAATACTCTAATGGGAGTTAGTTGACATGTAGTTGCAACGTAGTATACAAAAGTGTCTTTTTATCCGAGTTTGATCAGACAGTGAAGGAAAACTTATAGACGTATGACTTCCATCAATAATATATAACATAAGGCCTCGAAATTCTTAAGGGGAAGTTCTTTTTCATTCTTCGTTTTGGGGTAAAAAGAAGTTCGAAATACGTGAGCAGCGGTATTGTGTCACACGTTTAGATGAATATTGTACGCTTTTATATAAACACAACAGTAAAAATGACAGTGAAGAGAAAGTAGTTAAGAAAGCAACTGATTAAAGCAATATGGATGTTTGCATCAGCTCTCTACTATAAAGCGGCTCTCCAGTATATTCTTGCCGACCTCAAGGGACTGAACAGAAGGGGTCAAAGAGGACGGAGCCTCGGAGCCACACCTACCTATTACGCATTCGCACCAGAGCAATGATCGAATGGTTCGAAGGTGTTTACTAACCTGATTTTGTTCAAAATAAAGTTCGTTCTTGGATTTAATTCGAAGTATATCAGGGCCTTTAGTGGTTTTTATCTTTTCTTTATAATTGAAAGAAGCTCAAATATAAGATTGTTTTGATTTGTTATTTTTGGTCAATACATAATTTCCATGCATGTTATTTCATAGTATTAGTACATACTAATAATATTGACTGGATGTATTCCTGATGAAGAATTTCTCTCTGTAATTTGCCTATTAACTAAAGAAGAAAAAAAAAACATGGTCTATGAGAAAAATCCCATTCAGACGGAGAGTAACTAGACGTCCAGTTACTGTCAGCGAATTCTTTCATTTCACTGTAACCCCTAAAGGGCAAACACAGACATTTCTTATTCCCTGTGAGATTTGAGTCTGTTCGAGCAGCAGGTGACCTTTTTTAGCCTCCAACAGTGCTGCTACAGCAACATTAAATTCTTTAATGAGGTGTGCTGATTTTAATTGAGTTACCTCCATTCATCAGGCTTAATCGTCGAAAAGTAAAACGAAAACGCTAAGTGAGAAAAGTGGACCAATAGGAGTTTAGCCAGCACCTGTCAATCAAGCTGATCGTGGGCGGAGCACGTGGTCCTCACATCTACTTTTCCTCTTTGCCTGCTTCCACCCACTGATGAGCAGCTACAGGAAGCGATGCTCACCTCTGACAGGTGAGCTTCTCCTCGCTCTGCGTGCACAGCCTCCAACAGGACAATCACCCCCGTCTCTTCCGCCTCACTTCCCCTTAATGAGTCCTATCTATGGCATTGACTCAGCGGCTGCCATCGGTAAATAAGGGTTTGCCAGACGGGACATCAGGGCAGCCAGGTAGCTCTCATCCCCTACTGAGCTAAAGAGCGATAATGATACCATCCAGGGCCAGGAACGACTGTAAATAACTGTCTCTTTTTCTCTCCTCCTGAGCTCAATCTCTTCTTCACAGTCAGAGGAAACCCAAACCTGCTCTAAACCGCCACCACCTTGGCCTAGAACAAAACCCCAGATCCCCCGGCCGAGACAGGTCTGCTCACGAGGGCTTGATTTTCATCTAATTGCCCTTGTCTCGCTCTTTCCGAGCATTAAAAGCTGAATGTGGAAGAGGTCTTTGAGTGCAGAGGAGAGGAAGTTCCTCAGAGACTCTCCGACCGGTTGTGGTCGTGGGCAGAGATAAATTGCAGCTTTGAACCCGCTTGTCAGAAAGACGTGGCGGGCAGGTAATGCTGCGGGTGCGCCTGAACTTTGTATATGTGGGCTTTTACCCCTGTCATTTCGATGCTCTTCATTCCAGTCCCACTGGAGTGAGTCAAAAAGCATTACAAATGAAAAGAGAGGATAAGTTAGGCCTGAAAAAGTCATTAAGCACTCTACCTCATAAGTACATTTTCTGGGGATGGTGGTGTAGTTAGGGATAAAATGAAAACCATTTTGCTTGCTTAACAAGAATGCATGTACAAAGTGCCCTTTAAAGCTGGAACCTTGCGATCTCTCACTCCTCCTCGGCTTTTACAGAATATCATGGCAAAAAAAGAAGTGGGAATGTTTACTGGACAGTCCAACTCACCGTTTCAGGCTCAGATACTGCAGTAGTTGTCTCTTGTACCTAGGTAGTTTTAAATGGGCAATTTCCGCAGTGTCGGTAGTACCGAGTAACAGGTATTTTCGGTACCTCTCATTCGTGTTTGTTTGCGCACTCTTTGAGCATCAAAGGTTTCTATTTCTCATCATTTAGCAACTTATAAGGGGAGCAATTAGGGGTTAGGTGTCATGCTCAAGGGCACTTTAGTCATGGTATCAAAGGTGGAGAGAGTGCTTTCAACTTTCAACTCCTGCCGGCGTGGGAATCGAACCAGCAACCTTCAGATTACAAGCTCCCTCTCCACTAGGCCACGACTACCCCGCTTTTTACAAGAGTTGAGCGCTGTAGGCTCACCTGATTCCAAACGTCTGATTTCAGATTTTGTAATTGTGTTTTCGGAAGAAGTTACTTTTTCTTCTCACTCTTTAAAAAATGCTTGGGAGGAGGAATTAGGCATACTGAAATGTGGGAAGAGAGCCTTAGCAGGATTCGTTCTTGTTCTATTAATTCTAGGCATCAGTTAATTCAATTTAAGGTAGATTCAAAATACAAATTACACAAGATTTTTCCAACCATTTCTTCTACCTGTGATCGGTGTAAATCTGCAGAGGGCTCTCTTACCCATCTCTTTTGGACATGCCCTAAACTTTATAATTTCTGGTGTGACATATTTAAGTGGTTTTCTGACATGTATGATTTTACGTTTGAGCCCGATCCAGAGATTGCATTGTTCGGATATTCTGCCTCTTTGTCAGACCATAATGTCTCTGTGCAAAGCACCATTATTTACGGAATGATTATTGCTAAGAGCATCATTCTAAGACTTTGGAAATCGGATACCGTACCTCAGTTCAAGACCTGGTTGACTTATCTTACTGGAATATTACACATGGAGAGAGTCCGGTATGGAATTATGGGTAACTTTGACAAATTCTTTGAAAAATATATGGCAACCATTTCTGGATCATCTTAGCCAGTTAAATGCTGACTCTGACCAGTAATGCTGGCATAGTATGCTGTCTGCTCTGCCCTCTACTGAGTGCATATGTGTGTACCACATATATGTCCTGGTTCTTAATTTTTTCTGTTTATTTTTTTTTCTACTATTATTATTAGTATTAATGGTTGATGATATTACTAATTATTAATAATAATTTATATTGTTGTTCTTTATTGCTAATATTGTCATTCATTGATTTGTATTTTGTTTTCTTTTGCTTGTACCTTTTTTTTTGTAAAATGTAAAATTCTAATAAAAATACTATTTAAAAAAAAAAAAGAGTTGAGCGCTGTAGCCAAACATAATCGTATCTGTTGAGCGTGTGAACCCAATAGCCAATCAGAGTTAGTAAGTTAGTCTGAATCCACTCACTGAAAATGCATATTTTGTTTGGTTCGACGCGAGCCACGTGCCCGCGAACCCGTCATTGTATAATTAAGCAGCGCTGCATAGTATAGTAAAGTATTTATATATGTCACACTCTCTTTGCGATTAATTGCTCACTTATTGTGGAATTAAGAATACGCCATTTATCTTGTTTAACATTTTGTCATGATTTGCTATTGATTCACCACAGGTGTTTGCGCCATTGTAGATGCTCCCGACTGCCAAGATCATCTAACTGCGTGACGAGACTTACATTAAGGACGCAATTTCCCACGCTTCAGTAATGTATATAAATATTATCATTTCATAAAACTATTATAAAAGGATTAAAAACACATTTAAAATGGCACTAGTTTCCTCAAACAACCACTTGAGTGTTTTTCAAAAATGTGATGCCAAAAGCCCTGCCAACCTGGCAAATCGAAAGCCCTCATTGTAACATCCTGGGAAATAAATGTAAAACACCTGGGAGCCTGAGAACTCAACGTATTAGCGTAAACACAACTTTGTTTCTGAGTGGACCGATATAAACATGCTTGATTGAGTAAAGCTAGAAAATCAAATCAGATTGGCATTTTGAAAAACTCGTCATTTACTTGTGCAATATGAAGCAGACAGAGGATTGTGGCCAATTATTCAGGATTTATGGAGACCAGTGAAATAATTTAAAAATCAATTATTGAAAATATCATATTGCTTTAGTGCTGATCTGAGTGCCAGATTAGGATGTGTCCCTTCGACAGCCATTTAATTGCAGTAAAACTGCAAAAGTTCTCTGTCTTTTATCTGCGCTGCCTTTAGGTCCATTGACGCCATGTCGAAATTACGAGGATTCATGTCCTTGTACGCTGGCAATTTTCTGAGAGACTTACTTGTACCACGTGACCTCTGTACCATCTGACCACTGCAGATTCATTCACGTCACGTGTTGCCATCTTGAAATTACAGCAATTACGTGTGAAAGCAGGATTTTTATCAGTGCTACAGTACGATTCACAACAGAGCTGTGCAAAATTTTGTAACATATCAAAATACTGAATATATTTCTATAAAAAAAAACAATCTGAGACATGTTCTTATAATCTGTCCACGAAAGTTTATTTAAAAAAATATGATGAAATACATTGTTTATAGATGTTTCAAACATCTATCAGTCCTATAAACCTTCCAAATTTATTCAAGAACCATCTTTGCTTAAAATACACAGGTGTAAGTATTTAAAAAATGAACAATTCAATTCAGAACTTTTCCGGCAACTCCTTAAACTGCTGGATCAGATTTTTCACAAAGGGTCCTGTTCACAAATGAGCTCTAAATGGAAAAACGCTGTTAAATGCATGCTGTCTGAAGCCGAGACTAAGAGCATCTCAACCACCAGGCACACTCTCTGCACATAAACCCAAAGTCCACTGCGCTGTGAGCTGTCATTTACAAGGGACCCAAACAGCAATCAAACGGCATGCCTCTGCCCTTTGCAACAAGAGAAATAGCTCCCGGACAGGAAGTAAGACATGATTCTGACTGAGCTTTGTGCTTGGGAGAGAGAATTTCTCCCTGTAGAGCACTGCCGCATACATTACCCATCCGTCTCTTAACAGCAGTGTCTTATTTAATAGTTTATCAAGCAAAAATGCTAGTCATACTTGAATACAGCGGCATTGAGTGTGACAAAAATTTCCTGACAGGGGAATTTAAAACACTGCGCGCCCACTGAGCCGAACGCCATCGCAGAATCATCCACTTCAAAATGCAAATTTCATCCAGCTACTGTAGACGACGGGAAAAGCAATCAACAGCTGAAATGTACCGAGTAAAATGTTATGATTAGCGCTGACACATTTATCATTTCTATTCTCTTGGACGGACTAATCCAGCAAAAAGACACGTGAACAGGAAATTCAATTGCTCCGAAAAATGAACAAATCACCAATTTTGATGCAACAGGGCCGAGAAAGGCGTCAGCATTGGCTGGAATTCTCTTGCGATCGTGCTCGGCCTCTGCCTTTTCTTCAAATCCGCTTCATTCGTGTCCACAGGCGTCGACAGAGATGCTGAGCTTTATCAGAGAAAGAGACTAATTAAACTGACTGGACCCTGTGCGGAGGGTGAGACGAAGAAAGCAATGAGGTTCGCCCTCCAGTCATCGCACGACTAAATCAATTAAACAAACGCAGACGTGCTGCAAAACGCTGCCCTTCAGTCCTCACCTTCAAGCTGCTGGTTTGACGATAAAAGCAGTTAGAGAAATGAGTCGGTAAAAGTGGTTTGTGGTCTGTAAAGGACTGGGCTGAGTGTCAAATCAGCACAATCCAACACCTTTGACTCGTTCTGCCGCACGCCAGCAGCCGATTGAATGTTGCGCTGCGAAACGGCGACCTCAATAAAGTGTGTCAAAGCTTTGTCAGTGGTTGCCAAAAGGAGGAACGGATTCCGAAATAGGAGCTAATTAGTCGACGTACGGCACAAAAATGATATGAGAGAACAAGAGGGATGTAACTCACTTTTTTTTCTGAAAGAAATTAATACTTTTATTAGGAAAGGCTTGTTTGAATTGATCAAAAGCGACAGTAAAGATATTCAAAAAGTTCATCAAAGAATCCCAATTTCCACACAAATTTTTAAGCAGCACAACATCAATAATAATAAAAAATGTTTCTTGCGCAGCAAATCAACATATTAGAACGATTTCTGTAGGATCACGTGACACTGAAAACTGGAGTAATGATCGTTATATTTTAAATTGTAATAATATTTCAAAATAACACAGTTTTTACTGCATTTTTGATCAACCTAGATGAGCATAAGAGACTTCTTTCGAAATCATTTAAAGCTCGATAGAAAATGATGTCTAATCTTTGGACACACAATGAGTAAAAGTTAAACTATAACTCTCAGCCCTGTTTTATTTTGTTTATCATTTATTTTGGCTGCATTCATATTTTACACTGCTCAAGCTCCATTTCTCCCACCTGTAGCGAGCTGAATTCGGCAGAAAATACAAATAAAATGTGCTGTAATTCTTTGTATTGACGCAATCTCTAGCAATACAGGCTTTTATGCAGCAACCTAAAATCACAGAGCGAAAATACTCACCAATTGTTCGAAGCAAGGCCTATGGGGGGCTTGATGCCGTAATAAGACACAAACAGCACTGTCTGTTCATCTCACCCAATTCAGATGATTTAAGATGTTTATAGCTACACTTTGGAGTTTCGGTGTTTGGCTAAAAAAAACACGGTAAGGACATAGGCCGTTTTCAGGCTCGTTCAGTTCCGCAATCGAGCTCGGATCTGCACCGAAACAATCGGTCAGATTGAAAAACTTTGGAGCGGTTCGGTTGATGAACCAAGCGGTATCAGAACTGATCAAAAAAAATCAAAAGCACATTTGTTATCACAGTCCCTTCCTCTTAAAGGCACAATACGTCACCTATTCGAAACAAAGGCGTAGCTTGACGAGATTGAGCGTGGAATCATGGGAGATGTGGTCTTCACCTCACAGCCAGGGGAAAAGAATCCGATGGGACTCGAAAACTTTTACAGTGAAACTTTTATTATGCCACAGTCACCGCTTCTGCTTCCAGTCAAGTGTGTGTGAGAGAACGCAGCGCTGTTTTATCATATTAGATATGTGTGTTGAAAATGATGTTAGAATGTTATTCTGTGAGACACTTGTTGCACACTACGTACGGTAAGCGAGATCGGTATTAGAATATCATTTTAATAAAACCAAGAAAACAACATTCAAACAAACAGACTAAAGACTGTTTTTCAAACAGTTGCTCTATATATATATAAGAATAATATATTAAAGCATCTTTGGTGTTTCCATGGTTTCTACAAAGTAAAACCGTAAATCGAGGGTAACGTAGGTATGATGTCATCGATAGGCGATTGCTTATTACGGATTTAAACATTCTTGGAAACATCTATAATTTAAACGCACAGGTCAGCAAAATATATAACACTGTTCTAGTGGTTTTTGGATATTATAATCCAAAACTCTTACATATTGTGCCTTTAAAATGTTGTGTAATTGCTCTTCTCCGTACAATTTTATATATAATTTATCCCTTAGAGGCTACATTCATGTAAGTGTTTGATGTGTGTCCACAGTATATGCTTTATCGACTATAAGATGACAGCTTTAACTTACATCAAAGCATTACATGCATAAAAACATTTAAAATGCCGCCTCGTGAAAGCAAACCGAACCAAACAAGAACATTGTAACAATTTAAGTCCCTGTTTTGGAACGAAGCAAACCATCCACATGTCTGATAACGCTCTAAGACTGATTATCAAGTCAAATGGTGTCCCATATACAGTATAACTATGTCAGGGTTGTCTGGTCGTGCTAGTGAATGAGAACTTACAAGAAAAATAAACAGCTTTTGTGCAAGACATTTATGCATTTATGAAATTGCCAGATACTTTCATCTAAAGAGACTTACATTGCGTTGAATGTAAATAATTTAACAGTTCCCTGCAATTTTCTTTCAAATCCTTGTGATCATAAATATTCCAAAAATGAGCTGAATGCATAACCTCCATCACAAAATATAGAGTATATGCATTAATACAGCACAGCACAAGCTTTTAAAAAAACTATACCAACTAGATGTTTGGGTGCTTGTCAGGGTTTTGCTGTGCAGTTGCTTTAAGTGGTTGCTTGGGAGTTTTGGCTGGTTGCTTCAGTCAAAAATCCTCAATCCAATAGATATGGCTCAGGATCCTCCATCAGGACACCGATCAAAGTCAATGCAAGTGTTTTATTGTTCACCAATTAAAAATCTCATGACATCCCCTCAAAATGACATGAGTTTTATGCATTTCCCTTTACTGTGGAGCAAATTTTTTTGAATAATGCTATTTCTGTTAATCAAATCTAATAAAAATTGTCTGTGGTAACTTAAATAAAGCAGTTTTTTAAAATTATGATTAAAAAATCTAAACTTAAACCAACATTGTAAATGACTAACTATATAAATTATTAATTAAAAATATGAAAAAAAGCAAAAATTACTAAGCCTTCACTACAAATAAAAACTGAACATACAAAAATAAAAGCTAATTGAAAATATTATTAAGTAATATAATAGTAGGCTACATACAAAAATAACACTGTCCAATGCTGAACCCCATCATTCCTCATTGTGCTCACAGAAGGAAAACAGTCGAAATGAGGGACTGAACACAAAAGAGGATATTTTGTAGAATATGAGTAACAAAACAGTGGATGGACCCCACTGACATCCATAGTATGGAAAATACAATGCAAGTCAATGGGGCTCATCAACTGTTTGCTTTCCGACATTCTTAAAAATAGCTTCTTTTGTGTTCAGCAGAAGAAAGAAATTCATACAGGTTTGGAACAACATTCATTTTTTTGGGGTGAACTACCCTTTAACACTACGAAGGTTTGCTCGAATCTCTAAGTATAAGCCAGCGCTAATAAAACTTCAAACAACAATTTCCTCGTGCTAATTCTCTTAAGAAGGCTCACACTATTAAGCTTCCACTTTAGGAAAGCTGTTCAAACATCATATTATGTTCAGGGTCAGAGTTAAGCAGAACAGGGTCACCTTTCACACTCCTTGTCCCTTATGGTTCTTAATTACGCACCTGACCTGCCCACGAGACCGACTGCTAATCAGAAACAAGTATGGGGAAACTAAATGAACAAATCATTTGTTATTTGAAGATAATTTGAGTTATAGGTGGGGCTGCCAGCACCCAGGCACACGGACTGCTAAAAGAGACTGTTCTGAGCTTAATTAGGATGGATTGCCCGTCTACATGAGTTACTGGGTGTGAGCCAGGTGTGCCGTCGCCCTGATTTGCTCAGAGGATTTCCATGTGGCAGAAGCGGAGGGAGGAAAGGGCCCGGGTGAATCCCATCAGTCTAAAGACAGCTGGCACTTACCTGTAGCTCTAGAGCGTACGCCGCGGGCGAATGCAAACACACACGCATATCCGAACCTTCTGATCGAGTGCAGGCTCAATGAGAAACCTTTCACGGGTGACATCACTGCACCTCTTCTGTGTCTTTTCATACATAAGAGACTTATCAGCCGAGCTCAGGTGGAGAGTGAATGCGTTCAGCCACACACAAACACGCACGCACACATGGCAATTACAAACTCCTGGCAGCGCTTCCTCAATCTCTGTCACTAAAAAGAAAGCAATTTACGCTCCGCGCTCCCTTTCGTCTTTGACTTCTACCCTAGATTCCTCGCTCTTCTCTTCTCTTTTTCAGAAGCGGGTTCTACGGGTGACAGGCCCTCACGCGGCGTTTCATAACCCCGATCAGATGGCCCGCCAGATGGTCGAGGCAGCGACGAGTTCACTCAAGAGTTTTGTACACAGCCAAACAATCAAACACTTAATAAAAAAATGCCGAATAGAGACAAGTCCATCCAAACATGAGTCGCAGATGTTGGAAAACACACAGAGGACATGTGACCAAAAAAAAAGCTGGAAATCTTCAAGATTTTACTAATTTACTATAATATATCTCGGTTACACTTTATTTTAAGGTGACGTAGTTACATTGTAATTACACAAACAAGCACTGAGTACTATTAATTAACTACATGCCCTCATTATAGAGTTACAGTTAGGGTTATGGTTTGGTATAGTTACTTGTAACTACGCATAATTTACTGTTATTACTATAATAAGTTCATGTAGTAACGTGTAACTACATCATCTTAAAAAAAGTGTTACCTAAATCACTTTTTATTATCTATATTAAATAATACTATGACTATGGAAACAATCTACCTTGACAATTATGTATTAACTAAAATAAACTAACAATGAGCATTTGTTACAGTACAGAAATGCTGTAAAAGTATTGTTAAATCTTACAGTTTATGTCAACTTAAGTTGTTAACTAATGAAACCTTATTATAAAGTGTTATCATAATCAATAATTAACATCAACATCAATAATAATAAGTTAAATGGATTAATAATTTTTTTTAAAAATTTAATACTCATACAAGATAATAAACACTGGCTAAGCATCAAATGTGGCGAGGTATGAAACATTTTTATGAATTTTAACAATGGAATGTTGTAAGAACATGAACGTGAACGACGCTCGGGACAGCTGGCGATTAAGCGTCGCCAATTTAAATATTCAAAGAGAACTCAATTTTCCTTATTCTCATGCTGTGTGGGAAGTTTAAACATCTGGAGCACGCGGCCAGAAAACCACATCTCAGACAGCACGCAAATATTGAGCTCTCGTTCGATTTCAATTGAATTTGAAATTCACACAAAATTATGTCAAAAAGTGCGGGGAGTATCCTAGTAAACAGTCGATTATGGCTTACATTAACGTAAACAGAGAAAGAAAACCGATGCGTATCTGTATATTGGATCTGTGCATTCGGTCTTAAAGTGACAGCAGCCTAATATACCTGTTCCTGTACGTTTTTAATGTTTTTAATCACTCGCTGCTCTTGACTGAATAACTAGTAATGAGGATTAATATAATACTTATACAGTGAAGACTATGCAGTGTTATTTTACATTTGATTAGACTACTTTATTCAATTTCTGTACCTGAAAATTGAGAGTTTTCAATGGTATCTAAAATTTCATATCTGGTCTGCCTGTTTTTGCATAAATGGCTGGTAATTAAATATTTAAGGACAGTAGATTTTCTTAAATCACCAGTTATTGGCAGGTGTGGCAAAAAGTTAGTTTTAGGCCCCGTATAAGGCGTATTTATATTGAAGGTACTTCAAGAAATACCATGGTATTTTCAAGCTGCATTTCTAAATAATTGATAGAAAGCGTACTTTGTTAACTAGTGAATAAAGATATTAAAGGGTTAAAACTCTTACTATCTCATATAAAGCATTCAAAAAAAAAAATTAAAACTAGTAAAATCCGCTGTTAATTCGCAATCTGGTGAAATTGCTGCGTGAAACATTGACTAGCTGTCACACCACAGAAACAAAACTCACTCAGCATCGTAGAATGACATTTGTTTACCAATTACTTTAACTCCACCATGCAGAAAATAAGTTCTGTGGAGTGACACGACATTCACACACAGTTCGTAGCACCTTTCAGACAATAACTAAACCTTGCTTTATTGAAAAGAGCCTCCAACTTCTGGCCGCCAAAGAGGAAAAATCTTAAAGCCCAAGAGCAATTTGCTCCTCTCCAGAGGCTACTTATTTCCATAAATATCTAGTTTAATAGTAAAAAAAACAAACATGTGCTGAAAGGTTGGAAACTATGCATCATATTTACCAAGCATTTAGAGATGTTTATTAAGAAGAACCCCGGCATATCTGGAGTCAACTGGAGAAGCAAGTAAATGTTTTTGTGTGACTGACTTTCTATTTCGCTTGACTGACTCATTTTAAATCTCAGAGCATGCTCAGAACTATCTGAATCACTTTTAAGGTCTGAAACAAATACCTGTGATGGGAAAGAACTAACTAAAAATAGTGATGCTATTAAACTACCTTCATTTTTCAGTACTGTGACAATAGTGTAGTGTAACAAACTACTTTTCCATGAAATTGTAGTGTGACAAAACACAAAGTTCTAATCAAACATGCACTTTTGAAAGAGTCACGTTTTAGTGAATTGAATCAGTCAAAAGAATACATTCATTCTAGTGATTTGATTCATTCTCCTCAATAAATTCACACTAGTGAAGGAACTCATATGAACAGTTCATGTAATTGAATCAATAATAATAATAAAAACTATATAAGAGCCCCGTACTAACTAACTATTTCGGACAGGTTTACCCAAGACTTTCTGCTGTTATTTACTCATCCAAATGTATGCTGAAATTTTTTAATTCAGTGAAACTTACACACCAAAATAGATTCATCGATTGAACAACAACAACAATTCACTGTGATGACAGGCTGTCAAGCTCCAAAAAGTATCAAAAAAGTAGCCTACATTTTGCCACACGTGTGCATTATGTGAGGAAAAGACAAACAGGTTATTGTTTACTGAAAATCTGCTCATTCATTGTGGCTTTAAAAGAAAGTATGGTGCATATAGAGCAGGTTGAACGTCAATAATACATCAATAAAGCTAAATTGTAAGCAAAAATCATCAGTATCTTCATGTTGCATCTTTAATGCTGTCATCAATTAAGATTATTTCAATTCATTTACTTTTTTATTTTTAATTTATTCAGTGTTTGTTGTGCTGGATGCACGATCCTCACATCATCTTATATACAGTAACATATTTAACAAGATTTTGCCTGCTTAATTAGCTTCTGCTTATTTATTTATTTTTTTAAAAAAAAGAGCTGCTAGACTGTAGTTTAACAGCTCCAAATAATGAGTATCTTAGCAAAATACAGTTTCAGGTAGCTCTGATACATCCATATGGTAATTATGTGTGTTTTCGGTGTGTGTGTGTGTGTGTGATATCACTCCTGAGAGATTGATCTGGGTCCGGTGGGGGAGGGATTCGGCTCTTATACTGCAGTGGGCAGAGATCAATAAAACTCAGGGGCGAGAGAAAGAGAGCCACAGTATATCAAGATTAAATAAATGTACAGCTCACTCACGGGCTCACGCCTCGCTGAGGGAATCATGGGGGCTGGAGCGGCTGCGCGAGGAGAGCGAGAGTGATTCACAGCGCTGCAAGAGGACAGCCTTATTGAACCATAAATTAGTTTGCTTGCATTTTTACAGCAGCCTGAGATTGACTTCAGATACAGTCACAGAGACACTGAGATCACAGCTATCAGAATAACCGCACAGACGCTGAACGTGTGCCATTTGTTGATTTAAAATGAGCCGATTTTGTTACTTCAGGGAGGCAGCGGCCTGTGTGGGAAACTAGAGATGCAGCGAAAATACAGCAGCTGAAGATATTTGATCCAAAATTCATTTTCGGTTTCGGCTGAGGACCATAATCATCGCTGTTTAATCAGTGTATCTCCAATAGCGTTTTGACTGTCACTGACCAGTCTTTTGTATACATTAGGGATATGAATATGTGGTTTGATATTAAAAAGTGGCAGCTTTCAAATTTAACGCTTTGAAGTTTGCTAAATATATGCACAGGGCTGGGTGGGTTACTTTTAAAATGTATTTCACTACAGATTACAAAATACATGCTTTAAAAAGTCATTTGTAACGTATTTCGTTACATCAAGTTTAGTAACTTAATCTAAATACTTTAGAATACTTTGGAATACTAATAAGGGTGGAACAAACACAAAAAAGGTCATTTTGTCTCACAATTCTGACTTTTTCCCTCAGAATTGAGTGATATAAAGTTGCAATTGTGAGTTATAAAGTCATAAGAATTATGAGATATAAACTACTAAATACTAAATTCACAATTGCAAGAAAAAAAGTCTGTATTGCAAGTTTATATCTCCAAATTCTGACTTTATAACTTGCAATTGTGAGTTTAAATCTCGCAATTGTGAGAAAAAGAAGTCAGAATTGTGAAATGCAAACTCACAACCGTGAGGGAAAAAACAAATTGTGAGAAAAAGATGCAGTGACATTTGTTACAATTATAAAATGACTCACAAACAACCGTCACAAAACATGAAAGCAGTCGAAAACACTAAACTTAACTCCGCTCAGAGTCAGAGAATCACCAATTGCTGTTTAAATGACATTAAAACTCAAAGTAATCACTTTGGTAATCTAAAATAACTGTAATCTGATTACCACCCATTTAAAATGTAACTGTAATGAAATACAGTTACTCAAATTTTGTATTTTAAATACGTAACTAAGTGACTTGTAATTCGTTACTCCCCAACCCTGTATATGCACTATATTACATAATCATTATTTATATATTCATCATAATGTATTTATTAGATTCTCCTTATATTCATTAGTTAGATTTTGTCTCTCTAAACCCCTCCTTTCTGAGAGCCTCTGATTGGTCAGATGGCCCAGTCTGTCGTGATTGGTCTACTGTTTGTGATACAAACAGTAATGATGGCGTCGCTTTTACCGCATCAATTCCAGCGTGAGTCCTCATCCTTTTGAAGAGCTTGCAAAGTGGATTTGAAAACCGAACCAAACAGTCTCAGCAACAATTACAGAGTTTGAGGGTGGGTCAAAGTTGAAACGAAAGAAAACCATAAGCTTCATTGCTTTAACCTGTTGTCTTCATTAGGATTTTCAAGCTAGCTTTGAAAATATAAGCTTACACCCTCCATTCAAAGTGTATTAAAAAGCCACGCAGCGTTAGCTCGCTGTTTTGGCTCAGGAGGAACTGTAAAAAGTGGGTGGTGTTCGGTGGGGGTATGGAAACACATATGTTTACAGGCAGGTAGGACATCGGACATCGAAGATTTTTTGACCTTGACAGGCAATCTGAACAATCATAACCTTGAATCCGCCATGTTGTCTGACAAAGTAGTCAGGGGAGTTAGTAGATTAACGTTGGCGAACTTGAACTTGTGTGCACTTTGAAACAACATTCCTTCTGATGTTCATTCATGTTTATTTGATGCTATAAATGAACTAGTATGAAGAGATGATCGGTTCACGAGCCGCTAGAAGGAGCTACAGCGATCTGTCACGACACTTAAAAAATTATGATATATTAAAAATGAAACTGTTGTCGACGGGTAATCATTGTCCTCTTTGCTCCAGGATGTATTTTCACTGTGTGAGAACATGATGTGTGGCGTGAGAGCGCATGACTTGTCGGACATAGCAAAAGTAACTAAAGGGGGCGCGTCTTTGCGAAGGATCAATTGCTATCTGGATGTGAAGAGTTTCAACCAGTCTTAAAAAAAAAGGGTTTTTAAAAAAATTTCCAACTCTATCTTTAATATATGTTTGAATAAATATGTCATAAAAATAGGTTAAAAAATGTAAATGCCTCATGTACAATTTAAGTTTTGAAGTTTTATTTGAGTGTTGATTATTAAATACATCTGATTAATAAATTAATTATGAAGTAAATTTTATTTTACGTTTCGGCAAAGTGAAAACCTTAATTTCGGTTTCAGTGTTTCCATAAAAAATTCTTTTCAGTGCATCCATAGTGGGAACTTTCTAATGACATTTCATGATGTCTTAAAGGAAATTGCATGGATGCAGTGTGTCGAGTTTCGACAAGAAACAGCATTCACGACCCATTTAATGTCCATGTATTTCTGAAAATTATGATACTTTGCAATTGAACTTTTTCTGGTGTGTGGTTTCTCGAGTCAGAATAAGCTCCAATATTGGACAGCCCTTATGCCATTTAGTCAAAGTTCTGGCTACGAAAGAGATCTAGAATGTAAAAGGTTAGAATGGCCAGTCAAACCTGCAGAGAGTCTCGGTCGTGTCCTGGGCGTCTGCATCTCCTGACGTGCGTGAGGCAGCATGTGGTACCGCTTGGCCTCGTTGACCAGGTCTCGGCAGGCCTCGGACGATTTAATCAGCTCCTCATTGTCCACCACATTCAGCAGGTAACTGGGGTGGATGAATGGAAGTCTAACGACAGCCAGCAATTCAGATATGTGCTGTGAGGGAGAAACAGAGAGAGAAATATATTCAGCATATGATTTCAGTCTGAGCTTCTTGTCTGCCAATCATTCCCTGTGGCATTACTAGCAGTAGGACAGCGAAGATTCAATTCAATTCAACTGAATGATTCTTTTAGCACATGAAGACTGAATTGAGGTCCTATATACTAAAGACTTACCACTTCTTTCTACCTTGTATGAAATAGAAAAGCACCATTTATTATAAAACTGTTGCCAGTGTGAATCTTTAAGTACTTGGTCATACGATGTGAACATGTTGTCAGTATCTACACCGATGAAAGCTGACAGTGTTGTCACCTCTCGTCGGCTGCGTCTCGGCCAAAAAGCTGTGCTTGAACACACCAAAAGGACTACAGGCAAATGTCAACTTGCATTTGCATTCTGTGTCTGCGTGTAAGGAAATAGCTGTCTCTCTCAGCAGGTGTCAATAGTCTATATTCATTATTCAAAAAGGGAAGCCGAAACTAGGACTGCAGATATAAAAAAAAAAAAAACGTAAACAAAGCAGCCCTTGTTTAGCATTTCGAATATCAATCATGCTGATCACTTTCTTCATTCAAGACAGCTTCTGCTATGAAAATATTCACGCATTGCGTCCACACACACACACACATTTAATAATATTTATTTGATTCTATATGGCATTTATTACACAACATTTTAGGCTTCAACGGCCCCGAGGTTGAGTAAATGATTTTCATTTTCATTTCATTCATACCTTTAATGGGTTTTTATTTGTATTTTTGTTAATTAAATGATTTGTGTCTAATTGACCCTTCACCGGTAATTTGATTGACAGCAGATCTGACCAATCATCACCCTGAATCCGCTATTTTATCTGACAAAGCTGTCAGTGAGTTAGTAGATTAACGTTGGTGAGCTTCAAAAATTGTGTGTACTCAAGTCTTTCCGCACTTGAAACAACATTCCTTCTGATGTTCATTCATGTTTATTTGATGCTATAATATGATCGGTTCACGAGCCACTTGAAGGAGCAACAGCGATCTGTCACGACACATTAAAGAGCCACTATGCGCTATTTATTGATTAAACTTCTTTAAAAATTACAATATTTGAAACATGAAACTGTTTCATATCAAAAGTAACCTGCTTTGTCTTGTCTGTCGACGCATTGTCAGTGTCCTCTTTGCTCCGGGATGTATTTTTCACTGCGTGATCGGTGGCGTGAGAGCGCATGGCTTGTCGGACATAGCAAAAGTAACTAAAGGTCTTTGCGAAGGTCTTTGAATCATTCAATCAATCAATCATGAATTAATTTGATTTTTTTCAAAAGTAAATGTCTCTCTTTATGACTGGGCCACTGAATCACTGGGTCACCCGTCTGATTCACTCAAAACACGGATTCATTTAGAAATAAAAGTGATGGTCTGGCCTTATGGGTAATATTTTCGCTGGTAAAAGTGAGCAAAGGCAGACTTCACTACATTATTATATAAATACAAGACAAAAACTCATACAGGGGCATTTTTGCCTTGATATCTTGATTTTTAGGGGCATATAACTGTATCCTATAGGCTCCATCACAAGGCGAGTTGTTAGTTTGCGTAAAATCATTAGCATATATATATATATATATATATATATATATATATATATATATATATATAGTGTGTATGTGAGTGTGTCCATGTCTATCAGACTGAGGTAGTCTGTTAGGGGTTGCTATGGAGAGGACTATCCATGGCCAGCTTGTTTGTTCAGAGTCATCCTCAGTGGGGCGTTTGCTCACGTCAGCGTTAAATGCTGTAAACACAATTTGACAGGGACAGCAGCCAGCCCGACCCCCTCACCTCTGTGCTCACAACGCATTACGTAAACATCCATAAAAAAAACAAAAAAAAACAGACACGGGCAGTGTGAACACCTGGGCTTCTGTTGTCTCTCAGAGCGAGACGTGGAGAGATTTTACCTGATCTGACCTTGACAAAGTACTCTTACTATCTATTCCTCATTAAAGGTAACATTTCATAGTGAAAGTGCATATTCAATAAGGGAAAAAAAAAAAAAAGTAGGACGAGACTTAATTTTATCTACTGGGAATTTAATGGATTGTGAAAAGTACGTAGGAGGCTGAAGGTCAAAATCACCCGTGAGAGAAACGCCATGTATCAAAATGCTAAGACTTCATTTTCAAATCTGTCTGTACTTTCAATTATTGCTGTAACTTTTATTATCTTAAACTTTTAATTACTGCATTCATTATTAGAAAGATTGTAGAAAGGCTGCATATGCTAGAACAGAAACCGAAAAAAGTATTGAAAAGAAATAATAGCTACCAAATCCAATATTGGATATTATTGCAGTTAAAAATAAATAAAATAAAATGTATGTATGTATTTATTTATTTAATATATACGTCTATTTAATAAATAAATATAAAATAAATTGTTTAGCTAGTTAAAAACTATTTAAAAATATAAATGAGAATAATAATAAAAAAAAAAAAAATCAACCAATGGCCAATATAGTACCAAGATTATAGTACCAATATAGACATTATATCTTGTTATTGTGTGCACAATAAATCCAGCTCTATTTTCTAATGGTATGTTAACATGTAAGTTTCCCAGCATTATTTATCCAGCATAATAAAACTCCTACTTGTTGAAAACATCCCTTACCCAGCATCCCTAAGCTAAAAACAGTTTACATAGCATACACGTTCCCCAAACAATAGAAGGCAAGAGGCCAGACGTACGCAACGGCCTGAGAGAGATTTCAGAGATGTGTGCCAGCTCTCGGCACGGCCTTACACAATACACATACTTGGCTAAACCATCCTGCATCTGAACTTTTTGGTTTATCTCACTGCATTGGCAAGACGAATGCCTTTATGGAATGTTAAATGCTCTGTGTTTACATGTCATATGTGCATCATTTGCATACTGCTATAATAACTGGCATACTCCTTTTAGCATATGTCCCAGCAACAGGATCACACATCGTTGAACTGTTCCATCATCCCGACTGTGAGATCAGGGATTAGGGATCCCAGTGAGGATCTGATCTAAAATAATGTCACGGCAGACGGACTCTCCCCTGGTGCCGCCCCCGTTCCCCCTCCCCTCCACACACTCCCGCCAGCGTACGGGTTTAGCCAACCCAGCCAAACCGCTTTGGACTGGTTAGAGAAAATAATCACGATCTCCCGGCTCGACCGGGCCGCCGGGACCAGACGAGGGGGGATTTGAGCTTCAGCTCATAAATCTGAACAACTAAATGTGTTGCTGGTGCTCGTAGGCTCCTGTCTTGCACCGACCGATTAAGTGATAGCGATAAAATATGCAACCCTCCAGAAGAAACGAAAGAAGCAGCAGCAGCTCAGCGGTGACAGATTTCACCCTGAAGGATGAAACAGAGGAAAGAAATCACAAACTCAGATGAAACTAAGATGAAGAATTCCACTGTGATCCACATTGTAATGTAGGCATCAGCCTTTAAAGGGGACGTACACCCAGAAATCCACATATAATGTCAGTCAGAGTAAATACTGCAGTACTGTGTTTATTTAGCATGTAAATAGACCTGTGGTAAAATGTTTTAATAATTAAAAATAATACTTATTATACCCATATTGATCATATTATTCAATATATATTAAAATATTTAAATGTATTCAGTATATATATATATATATATATATATATATATATATATATATATATATATATATACTGAATATGTGTATACTATGTACTGTGTATATATTATGAATATATAAACACACATACGTGCATGTATATTTTTAACAAAAAAAAATATATATAATAAAAAAGTATATATATATATATATATATATATATATAAATATAAAAATAAATAAATATTAAATATTATCATATAAACATTAAATATTTCATTACAGTATTATTAATTATTATTATGTACATATAATATAATATTATATATATATATATAGATATATATATATATATATATATAATTAATAATACTGTAATATAATTATAATGTAATGCGTTTACGATGTTAGTTTTTTTGGGTTTATATGTACATTAGCGCTGTCAAACAATTAATTGCAATTAATCGCATCCAAAAAAAGGTCTGTGTTTACATAATAAATGTGTGTACTTTGTATATTAATTATGTTTATATAAATGCACACATATGCATATATACATTTAAGAAATATTTACTGTTTATATGATATTTAATATTTATTTATATATATATATATATATATATATATATATATATATATATATATATACTGAATACATTCAGTATATATATGCAAATATATATAAGAAAATGACTTTTACAATATATTAATTCATAAAATGTTATATGTATGTATATATATGCAAATATATATAAGCAAATGACTTTTACAATATATTAATTCATAAAATATTATATATACAAAAAAAAAAAATAATTAACTGAGGAAAGTGAAAAACTAACATTAACAAAGTGAAAAAATAGTGTAATCATAGAAATATTTCAAGTGAATCAAAGATTGAAAGAACACCAAATCAAGTGAAAACAGCAAGAATTCTGAAACAGAAGAAAAATCTACATCATCATCCCATTTTTGTACACATGCCCACAGTTTTTTGAAGGAACTTGCACTTGGAGTTTGCTTCCACTCGAGACTTGATGAAACATGTAACCTCTGTGGATCTTGGCAGCAGTTGCTCTGTCTCTTCACTTCAGTTCCTCCTCAGATTTCTTCACTCTCTGTTTGAGATAGACTCTTCTGTGGGTGCAGATCATGTGACACTGTGGATCAGTTGGGTTCCAGCTGCCACTTAACTGTTCTTAGGTTGTAATGATGACTGCCTGATATGACTTGGGGGCGTTTGTTTCTGGTGAATGTGCTGGGTGGGCCCAAAATGCCTGTAATTGAATTCACTCCAGGATGCCATTAAATCTGACTAAAAAGTGTTGCTCCCAGATTTGAACCATTCTGATAAACTTCAATAAAACCCACTTCATTAAAAACTGCAGCCAACCCATTGCAAGGAAAACTCTCCATGCTTCCCTTGTGCCCTGCAACACTCATTCGTGTACCGCTTCTCATTTACTCGGCTCGTGAACCAACTTCCTCTGGACCAACTGCCATTTTGCCAGCTTTGATTCCTCAAATTTTTCACCTTGTGCAGTTTTTTCTGCAAGAGCACCTGCTGCCATTTTTCTGCACCTTTTTGCTTGCATTTGTAGTTGTGCCACGTCGGAGCTGGCGTCTTTTCAATCGATTCCCTTTCTGGTACCAAGTCCTTCTGACCAGATGTCTCCCAGAGGAGACCCCACTTCTCTCCAGATTCCTGTTGCAGTGTACCAGTGTCCCACTGTTTTCTTGCAATTCTGAGCTAATATCGATTGCGCTGACATCTTCCGATTGGCGAAGGGAAGTAAGCTTGATGTGTCTTTCATACCTGGCCGTAGTTTTGCTGGCCGACCACTGCGTCTACCCCCTGTTCTTTTGCCTGTTTCTTCTGAAGCTTCTTCAAGAAAGGCACATCTGCACACCCCTGACCCCTCTGCCTTGCCTGAATTTCTGCCTGGAGAGATGCTTGCCTCAGTACCTTCTTGTACCCTTGTGTTTGTTGTCTTGCTCAGTTGTATTGCCATGGTGTATGACTTTTTGTCAGAAAACTGTCCCTACCAAACCTTGCTAGTTGTTGCTGTTTGTTTGTGTGTTTTTAAACATTTTCCCTACACACTGTGTTTCTGTTTTCTGTGTCATGTTGTTTTGATTGAATATTGAATTGATTTGATCATGATGATCATTGTATTAATTGTTTAATAATTTGTAATAATTTATACATATACAAATCCTACAAAAACCCTGACTTGCAGTGTACTGAAGAAAGTTGATGCTGTTTGAAAGGTAAAAAGTGGTAACACCAAATAATGGATTTTTATTTATTTTTTTTTTCTTTTTCTCACTGTTTTTTTTTTTTTTAATTGATATAAATATAATATTATTACCAGTTTTTTTTTTTTGAAAGCATTTACTTACTACAGCATTTTTTTTTCACACCTGCCTAAAACTTTTGCACAGTACTGTATATCATAAAATGTTTTATATATATATATATATATATATATATATATAACATTTTATGAATTGATATATTGTAAAAGTCATTTGCTTATATATATTTGCATATATATACTGAATGTATTCAGTATATATATATATATATATATATATATATATATATACATATATACATACAAATAAATAAATATTAAATATCATATAAACAGTAAATATATATATATATATATATATATAAATGTATATAATTTATGTATATATATATAACATTTTATGAATTAATATATTGTAAAAGTCATTTGCTTTAAACTAAAATTTCAATAAACATGACAAACATGTATTATACTGATATTAATGTGGAAAGTCAAAGGAATGTTAAACTGTTGTTTGGTTTTGTTGTTTTGTGTTTTTGTTTTTTAAAATGAAGCAGCTGTGTTGGGCTGTTATACCCTCTCTGACCTCTAACCCAGCACAGCACGTGATAGAAGCGCACCCATCGCATGCGGTTGTGTGAATTATTCAGCCATAAACAGCACCGGGGCGACTCACGCTAAGGGCATTAGTTGCACACAGACGCCCCTCCCACACACATCCTGTATCCCTCTGCCTCATTTATATTCATGCATCCAGCACCTTGCGCTTAGACTCCTTCCAATGCTAGGCTCAATTTGTCAATGAGCTTAACGATGCCAATCTCCTGTGCATTAAATCAATGCTAAAGGCATCTGACATCCTCCGCTTAAACTGGCCGCTTCGGTTCTGCCTGACGGACTTCATCAGAAGGGGGTGTCAGGGTCGGATCTGTGAATCAGTGCTAATTCATACACCACAGGTTCCCAGTGCAGGCGGCAAAGTCCCTATCCTCTCTCTGCTGTCTCGTAGAGCTATTTGTCTTCGTGTCCAGGCATGCCGCTGGCGCATTTCGCTTCTGTCATACAGGACCTCCAGAGACAGGGGGTCCTTCTATTCCTGTCATGATATTGTCAGGTGTTGATCACCATGGGGAGGTGACGGGCCTTTGTGCTGTATGCATGAGGAGACTGGAGATCACACAATGTGCTCTCGGCAGCAGACATAAAAAATTATTAAGAAATGCATGGATTAATGGTTATGAATAAGAAAAAATAGAAAAGTATGAAAATGTAATACTAAAAATATGTGCACGCAAACAAAATCTGCAAAAAAAAAAACCCCTAATATATTTATCCATCAAATCTAAAATTTGAATAAAATTTGTAAAAATTGAAATAAACATTATCACACATATTACTTTTTAATTTTTATTTGTGTATATATAATGTTACTAACTTAGATATAAAATAAAAAATATAAAAATATAAATTAAGCATTTTATTATCAAAAAAAGAATATATTTTTATATTTGTATAATTTTCTAATATATATATATATATAGCATTTCATCTTTAACATCTGGAACATGCAAATCTTCTTTAAATAGTCAATTAGCAGACACTTTTACCTGAAATGACATGCCGTTCATTTGTCCACCTCCACCAGCAGCGCTTTACGAAGTTTTATACATTAGCTCAACTCATTCAATATGCAAGAGATATCAGCTTACCAGTGAGACATAGCACTGTATCTCACCTTCCTGTCCCAGACACAATACTTACACACCTCACCAGCCACATTAAGCCTGCATATGAAACATCAGCTCAAAAACTCTCCGACCTACGAAGACAACAGCAAGCGAACGCATCAAAGCACAACACACACAGTGATGTATGCTGACTCTACCGTCAGGGCTAATCAGTCTGACGGCACGCTGCGCTACAATGACAGAGTCTAGGTGTGAGCCTGCTGGGGGCCTTACAGTGACAAGAAAAGCGCATGGAGCATTCCCATTTCCTGCCGTCAGCTAGGCAGCAGGAAGCAGCATCTGGGTGTCTATTGCTCTGTTCTGAAAGCTATTGAGCTGCCTACCTAGGCAGCATCCTAACCATCATGGAGCCTCATACATGACTGATTTGAAACACTTTATATAGGCAGCAACTCTGTGTGCCACATGAATAGAACTCCACATGAAACTCACTATTGACTCCAATACAGACTTTAGTGTGTTGATATGCAATACTCAAATCACTATAAAATACACAAAATGCTGACTCTATATGATTTTGATTTTATATATATATATATATATATATATGTGTGTGTGTGTGTGTGTATGTATTACATATTCTTTCAGTATGAAATCAACGCTCCTCAACATTTTTTCTTACTTTTTGAAGCTTTTTTTGAAATGAATTATGGATTTGTCTTCTCAATGAAGGGATACACTACAAAAAAATGTTTTTCCTCAGACAAATATCTAAACATTCTTAAATCAAGATACAATTACTTAAAATTACAAGCACAACGACATAAGACAACATGTCTCGTTTTCTGAAAAATGCATAAAAAAAAAGAAATGTCTTTCTAAGTATTTTCCATAACAAATATCTAAACATTTTACGTACATACATTTACTTGACAAGAAAATTAATCGAGATATTAAGGGCCAGATTTACTAAACAGGGCAAATTAGCATGAGCGCAATTCCGAAAAAGCACAGATGAGATTGGAAAGTTCTGCGCATGATCTACTGAGGATGAGCAAATTAAAGGACAAATTAAAGAAATTACATAATTTCGAACAAAATCAGGCTAAATGAACTTAGAAACGCAACGGCTTGCTTCGTACTACCGGTGGTCCGTGTCAGTAACGTAATTGGGAGTAGAGGCTCTGCCTTCTTTCATGGGGAACCCTTCTCTGACTCATTTCGTCTGTTGAGTCGGTCGAGGTAAGATCTTCACAGGTGAAAACATGAACACACTGGATAGTCACTTTAGAGAAGAAGTTGTGCTTCTGATGAAATGAGGCACTGACATTGTTTTTTCCTGTTTAATACTGTAAAGCTGCTGGCTTTTAAGCAATCTATTGAATAAAATGCCATTTAAATTAACGTGACGTGACTTTACTGGAGTGCTAATTTACAGAGCAAACATTGTTGTTATAAAAAATACTTGCTGTTTTCTCTTGTTTTGTAAGAAAGTGGGCAACACATATTTACTCAGCAGTGTGGGCGGAGTCAGATGTTTTTATAACAGTTTATTGCTCCTAACGTGTTAAAACTTCGTTTTATCCCTTAACGAAGAACGAAAAAGAACTTTGCCGTGAGTACATGAGTGACCCAGCCGGATCATTTTCATAATGGCCAACGCAATCTACCAAGAGCAGCATAAATTAACGTATGGTTTAAGACATGCTTTTTTGGGGCTGTAAATAATTACGCAAATACCAGCAAATTGAAAAAAAACCTTCATTTATTTAAATACTCTCCTCCCAATAAATGTTGCATTTGAAAAGGAAACTGCACGTCTTTAGTAAATCCTGACCTTTTTTAACACCAAAAGAAATAAAAGAAAAAGTGACCATAATGTAGAAAAATATGCTTTTTTTTTTGCAGTGCACATAAAATTGGTCCAAAACAAAGTTTCTTAAAAGGCAGTAAAATACTTTGGCAAAAGCGTTTCAGTCGGGAGCTCAAATACGATGTTTCAAAAGAAAGGTTCCAGGTTTAGGAACAGAGCAAATGTGTGTGAGAGGCCTCATGTTGTTTTTATGCCACGCAGAAGACACCCAATGTGGAGAAGCTTTATTTAGTCTCCCTTAAATATAACATCAGCCAGGCAGAAAGAAATGAGCCACTGAAATATTCCCTCACACACAAAACAGAGGAGTTCAGCTGGGGGGTATCCTCTCCTAAGAGAAACAGTAGCAAAGAGAGGAAAAAGTCTGTGCGCACTGAAGCGAGATTCAGTTGGCCTTATGCCTGACTTTCAGATTTTGAAAGAGTGAACACAACAGAGATATATGCACAGGAACCAAACCAGACTAACCGTCTCAATGAAGCTCAACTGTGGCTGGCCTTTTTTTTTTTTTTCTTTCAGTAGTCTTGGTTCGTCAAGTATTTTTCTCATTCATTTTCTTCATTCTGTAGGAATTTCAAAAATGCCTTCAATGAGTAGTTCTGAGACACGAACTATTCCAAGCAGCTCTGAGTAAAAAAGAGTTCTGAACTGATGAACTAGCATTCACACACAGAGGTAGGCATGGATGTTAATAAAGCCTCAAACTACATGAATATGATGCTGGTAGCGGCTGGATTGAGTTCTCTTTTGCGCTTGAACGGACAAAAACACACAAAATTATGCCAAAATGCCATTTTTTAGAGAATCCTCGTGAGCACCGTCTTAAATGAATTCAATAAAATCTTAAATGAACACAAAGAGTTGTGATAAAATAGGATGCAGAGCCCCGTCATATGCATCAGGTCTTAAAGTGACAGTAGCCAAATAAACCTGCTATAGTCATATAGCCATAAATGTTAACCAAAGAACAAAAGAAAAAGAGAAAACCGCTCGCCACTCTTGATTTGATAACTTTTGTAGCTTTAATAAAAATTAATCTATAGTGTTTGATAACTACTTTAATTCTGGATATTTCCTTCCTGTTAGATCAAATATTTAAAATGTACTGTCTTTATGTTGTTTCTACATTAATTTGGGGATTAAATGTGGAATTATTACAAAATAAAAGATATGAAAAACTTTAATGTCAGTTGTGATTAATCACGATTGACTACAGAAAATGTGTGATTACTTATTTTCATTGTTTATATTGATTAATAACTTATTCACTGAAATGAATCAATCCATCTTCGCAGTGCAAAACGATGAGAGAGTATAGGAGAGCATGTTTGATTATTGGTTAATGTCTTTGCATTGAAAACATAGTAGATCACACTCTAATTTCCACAGAGCCATAAAGCTTTTTTATGATGTGAAATTAAGCACTTGTATACTTGTTATAAAAAAATATAACAATAAAAAGAGTTATAACCACCCTGCTCGTTACATGCGCAAATGATAAACTCCTGCACTTCACTTTTATATATTACTATACTAACAGTTCTAATTTAGACTAAATGGATATTGGTAATAATCTGGTCTAACTCTGACTGAACGAGGGGCGAGACTGAAGTCCTCAGTAACATCTGCAAATTCGAGAAGTTCTGATCTCATTAAAAGGCTGAAATGGGAAGATTCTCCTCTGCCCTCAAGTCAAACATGACCCTGGCAGCTAATGAGTACTGTCTGCCAGGACGGAGCATCAACGCTGGTACATCCATTGTTATTTTCTGACTGCTGAATTAGATATCCCTGCCGAGGGTGAATGCAGATTGCCCCCTTGTGCAAAAACCATCATTAAGCATTCTTTTCAGCTGCGTATTAGTTCTCTCCTCAAAGGAGATGCAATTAATCAACCTTCTTTGTCAGGCGGCCTTACTGGTCACGATAAAGTGCAGTATGAAATCGTCCAGGGCGTTTCTTTAATGGCTCTGCTGCACGGGACTTGGCGGGAGGAGAGGTGAATCTAATTGAAAGCGTGCGGGCCGGACTCTGGACATGCCGTGGAGAAGGCGGAAAGACTTTGGCGTTTTGACTCGTGCTCGGCAGGGCAGGGGCCTGATCTTTAGCGGCTCCAGCGCCGTGCTGTTAGCCATCTCGGGAAGTTTAGTCTGCGTTTGAGTGACAGAGTGACTGCTGCTCGGTCCCGGCAGGTGGACGCGTAGCACCGAGGGTGAAGTTTATCAAAGCCTTTGCCACATTCTGATTTTTGTGCTTGCACATGAAATTTGAGAGACTGGAGGCAGTCAGACTATGGCGCTCGCTATCTCTTTTGAACAATGTAATCTTAGCCTACAGCAGAGGTGTCCGATCCTGCTCCTTGAGGACCATTCTCCTGCAAAGTTTAGCTCTAGCCCCAATTAAACACACCTGAACCAGAAAATAAAGATCTTACTAGGCATACCACTAACTTCCACGAGGGGTATTTAGGCAAGTTGGAGCTAAACTATATAGTGCAGTGGCCCTCTAGGGCAGAGAATGGACAAACCGTCAGAAGAAAATTTGAAGCACAGTAGAATCAGGGTACTCGGTCTGACCAGCGCCGGAGCACGGTACACTAACAAAGACCGCAGTCTTTAGCACAGTCCTCGAGGGCAGAGGAGGGAGGTTTACACGCACAGCTCTTACATACTCACTTCCATTACACTCACCCCCTAAACCTCACTCCCATCTGGGTCACGGCACCAAATGTTACCTACTCAACCCGCGCCGAGCTGGATTTGAAGCAGCGTCTGCGGTAGGCGTGCAAGATAACAAGGACGCTAAAGACAGGAGTCTCTGGTGTCAGTTGCTAATGCGCCTCTAGAGGCCAAGGGGAGTGAGGTTTACTTGCACAGCTCTTACTGACTTGCTTCCATTACATAAGGAAGCCCGTTGGTGCTTCTAACGAGGAAGAACGTACTTTATCAGTATGGCTCATGAATATAAAGTATTTGATGTAATGTTTGCCCACTAATTGTAATTTACTGATAACATCAGATTGTCGTAATTAACTGATTTACAGGAAAGCAGGCATTCAAGCTGAATGACTCATATAGAGTACAATATTTCAATAGAGTACTGCTCACATATAAGCCACTTTGAATCCAGAAGAAAAGTTCAATAAAAATGCGGGCGCCATGGCCTTTGGTTCTTTCCTCATCTTCTTCTCTCGACACTCCAATAGTTCTCTTTCCCTACAGTCGAGCGAAGGTGGAAAAATCCTTCCCAAAATATCACAGTATAAACTAAAGTAAAATCCATTTCATATTTCCATAGGGATTTTAAAAAATAGATCTGAGATGAATCAACATTGCAAGCTTTGATTTAAAGGGGACCTATTATGCAAAATTCACTTTTATAAAGTGTTTGAGCAACGATGTGTGTCCGCAGTGTGTAAACAACCAGCTTATAATGGTAAAAATCCACTCACTTCTTTGTTTCTTATAATTGTCTTCAAACGAGCTGATTCAGATTCTCCAGAGCTGATTCAGAGCGCTGGCCACAACCAGTGACGAGCTGTTTTGTTGTTGTCGGTATGACGGAGTGCAAGTTCGTGAAGCTCCGCCCTTTTCTGTAAAGGGGGCTGGGAGCAACAGGTCATTTACATTTAAAGGGACACACTCTTAAATTATGCGTTTTTGCTCACGCCCATAAAGTGGCAATTCTAACACGCTGTATTAAATTATCTGTGGCATATTTTGAGCTAAAACCTCACACAAGAGACTTATTTTACATCTTGCAAAAAAGTGGCATAATAGGTCCCCTTTAAAGAAAAAAAAATATATAATCTGTTGATTATAAACATAGAAATAATATATCAATAAGAGGCAAAAGCGTCAAATGTTTTTTTTTTTTTTGCTCACCAAGGCTGCATGTATTTGTACAAAAATGAAGTAAATACTGTAATATTGTGAAATATAATATTATAAAAATTTAAAATAACTCTTTTCTATTTGTGAATGGCTGCTGCTCTCCATCATTAATGTTAATCAAACGACAAAAGAAAAACATGTTCTTGACTGAACTTTAATTGCTTTAATAAGGATTCAACTATATTTAGGGTGCGTTCATACTTGTAGTTCGGTTGGTTTGGTTGGTTTGGACCGGACCAAAAAACAAAAACAAAACATATAGTCCTGGTCCGCTTAGTGTTCACACTGGCATTTTTAACAGCGAACCTTAAGTTACCGAACCAAAGGCATAGGGATACGGTCACAACCTGATTGGTCGCTTTTATGACGTATATTTCGCGACGGAGCTCGCTTACCGAACATTCAAAACAATGCTGTGCACTGGATTAAACACCATCATTTTATGCGTGTACAAATGCTTTATTTTTACCAGCTGAGAGCTCACAAAGAGCTCATAAAATGTTCAAAACATTCAAAACAGCAGCAGGATTTCCTCCATATGCAGAAACAAATATTGATGAGGCACTTTACCTCCTCGTTGCTCCACGTTTGCCCTCCACTCATTTTGGAGACACCGATCTTTCCGGGTCGTAAAATCAGCTGATTTGTAGAGTCGCATCTTGAGGCGTCACGTCCTGTTTTTGGTTCGTTTACATGTCTTTGGTCCGTGTTGCGTTCATATATCAATCGAACCGCACCGGAGTTTGTTTGGAAGCGGACCGAGACGGTCTCGGTCTTAGCGGTCTCGGTTCGCTTGTTTGGTCCGCACCAGGGTTCGGATGGCAGCGTTCACATATGTTCAAACCAATCGCAGTGACTGAGCAATCGCACCAGGGTTCGTTTTAATCGAACCAAACATGACAAGTGTGAACGCACCCTTAATTTTTACAAAATAAATGTCTGCTTGAAGGAACGAAGAATGTTGTATGTATGTGGTAATAAAGAATGTCTATACCATTCATTCTTTGAGAAATGGAATTTAGATGAATAAAACTAAATGGCATTTTAGTTAAAAGACTATGACTAAAACTAAAGAAACAATAAGTAGTTGTGCAGGGAGACATTCTATTACATCATTCACAATGCTTCATGGGAGCGAGAAGTCACTGCTAAAAATGTTTTGTCCTGATTTGTTGGCTGACACCAGACACTGCACTGTTAAACACAATTTAAAAAAAAAAAGAAAAGTTAATCGAAATATAGAAATTGAAATAAACGAAAATGACTGCTTCAACAGAAGAATCAATTAACAACCTCAGAGCTCTCAATGTGTTTATAAGTTACTTTGAAAAATCAATTCCACTATGGAAAAAAAAAGAAATGGTATTTTAGCCAAGCAAAACAAAACCTCTACAAATATCACAATCATTGAACTAAAAAGTAGGGGAAATGCATGTAAAAATTTCTAAATGGTCCCTACTGTACGTTCGAACGCCTTCTGTTAGATTTGCACGGAATGATTAGCAAAGAGGATGTTGAAAGTCAAAAGTCTGGATGCACGAGACTAGATCTGTGTGTTCTGAATGCCTCAGTAAACCCGGCTTATCCTTCTCCCTCATTAAGCAAGAGTTAAAACACTGAGCACTTCTTTCATACCTCTGAATGACATATCAGTCTCAATCCAATTTTTTCCCACAGTCTCTCATACACTAATCCAGATCGGGATGAGTCACGTGACGCCATTAATCACCCAGTCCATCTAGACGTATAACTACTGGACCAAGGACAAAAGAGAGATCATTTACTAACATTAGGACAGGGCTGATCGTTCACATCTCATGCGGGAACTCGGCGGCGGTCCCAGGTGTGCCGTGAGAGGCTCTATTTTAAGCTCCGCTCTTTCCCTGGCGGCTCGCACGGGCCCTTGTGTTACAAGCACATAAAAAGCATGTTGACTCACTGTAAAAAACTAATGCAAATTGTGCAGCGGCATGAAGGATTGCACAATAAAGATCCATACATCACTGCGCACGGAGGTCTGGCGGCTGCACGCAGCCCACACGCGCAATGCGCCGCCCGCTAATTTACCACTAATTTACCGTGAAGCATAAAAGTTGTTATTTTTTCATTATCTCTACTTTTGACCAAAAACGATTCCCATCTCTGACCGCCGAACAAACGTTTGCTCAGAGCAACAACAAACATTTGCCTTTGCGTTTGTGCATCGACTGTGACAATTGGAGCTGATATATCCTTAGGAAATGTCAGTGGATTCAATCATAAAGCTTCTGTTGGGGTCTGGAAAGGGGTGAAATTCAGTAAGAGAGAGAGAAAGATTGTAAAAAATGCATCCACGGACCAATGTTCCAGAGTTGTTTATGAACTCTGCGCAGTCGAGGGCTGTTTTATAGCGGAGAGAAACTTGTGGCGGTGCATGAGGGGTTTTTAAAGCAGCAGCACTGTCACACATGGCTCATCCATTTCAGACAGTCACTGCACCCCATCAGTACTCCAAAGGGTCTAATGTCATGCCACAAGGCCCCTGAATATCTGATCTCGGCCCCTGGCTGCCGCACTCGTCTCTGCTCCGCTCTCTCTTATTTATGTTTGCTGCAAGTGGCCTGAATGTATTCTTCAGGGTAGCAGAAATAGAAGTGCAAGGCCAGCAAAATGGTGTTGACCTCTTGTTCTCGGAGCTCCGGGAAGCCAAAACTTCTTCAATGTGGAGCGAGATTTGAGGAAGCCCTATTGGATTTTCTACCCCACCGCAAACAGGTCTTTTGATCCATAAAGAAACAAAGGCACTTCAGGGGGGCTGAACTCTTGATGTGCTTCAACAAAGAGAGGCAAAATTCAGCTTTCACAAAGAACTACAAAACAGAAAGCAGTCCTAGTGCTAAATAAAAAACAGCCTACTAAGTTTTAAGTCTCAATGTGAACAACAGACAGTAAAAATTTATAAAGTACAGACTTGGTGAACTTATCAGATCAATTTTTTTAACTCAATATCTGTATACAGGGTTATGGGCAAGTTTGTTTTTTTTATCAGACTAGACTGGTTGCGTTGTATGATTTTGATTCACTAACAAAAAAAAATCAGAGACATTCAATTGAGAATAAGTCATTTCTTTAGGAATCAGGCTACACAGTTTTTGCTATGTGTTTTTTAAATCGCTGAAAAGAACCGGCTCATAAGAGACATTAATTCGTTCAGGAATCAGACTGCAATACATTTTTGATTTGCTAAAAAGAATCAGCTCATAAGTGTCAGTTATTCAGGAAGTGGACTATATTGGTCACTGTATATTTTTATTTATTTATTAAATAACAGGCAATAACAGTCATTCGCTCAGGAATCAGACTAAATTGGTCATGCTGGTTTTTTATTATGTTTTTGATACTATAATAAAAATCATTAGTTCAGAAACCAGACTACTCGGCTTTAATATATGCTTTTGATTCACTAAAAAGAATCTGCCCATAAGAATCAATCGTTCATGAATCAGAATTCATTAGTCAAGCACAGGGTTGCCAGGTCTGTGAAACAAAAATATCCCAATGCGATTTTCTCCATTGGGTGGCTGAATTCTCCACTGAATTTCTAAGTCTGGGGGGTGTTTTGGGGGTGTTCGAGCACCCAAATAGTCCGCACGGTAGTGGAAATCAACCCACAGCAAAAACTTAAAAGTAGCTCAATTCTGCGGGGGAAAAAAATGGTTCATAAGAATAATTTGTTCAGGAATCCGATTACATCGGTTGGGCTTTATATTTTTGATTCACAAAACCGAACTGGCTCACTAGAGCAAACAGTTTGGTAATCACACTACACTAAAAAAAGATTCGACTCTTAAGAATCATTCATTCAAGAATAATTTCCTAAAAAGAAGCAGCTAATAAGACTCTTTCGTTCAGGAATTGTGTGTTTCGAATCATAAACAACAGTTTATGGGGTTGGAAAGACACAAAAGTGAGTAAGTAATGACAGACATTTTCAATGATTCTTTTAAGGTCTAAAGCCAAATGCTTGGGCTCAAAGTTCTTTTGTCAAAGTTGAACCTTTTTAGAGGACAAAGCCTGTCAAGTTACAGATCTGAAACAACTTCACACATCCGTGAATGTCTTTGTTCATCTCACCTGCACTCTACTGACAGGATCCTTCTTGATCCACTTGATAACGGTCTCATAAACCAGCTCCTCGGCCTTGGTGTTCAGGCTGTCATTGGACAAATAGTTGACCAGGTCTTCTTTGGAGATGCTGAGGATCTCATCTTGTCCCGCCACATCAGGGAAGTTCTGCAGGGCGAAGGCCTTGGCCATGTTGTGTAGCTCCGTGCAGCACATGGCCTCAGCCATGGCCAGAACCCCCAGGCAGTTTGCTGCAGTCAGCTGCTTTTCTGAGGAAGAGAAAAAGAGAGGAGCACACATCCATAAAAGATCACAGCACCAAGGGGATGAGGGCTCTAGCAAAGCTATCTGTGCTGTATATCTCGGAGGCTCCGGAAAGGGGCCCCTGCTTAAGGCACTCCAGAGACAAACAGCAGAACAAATCAATTGAGCTCAGTGCAGCAGGTTTCGACGCTGTCCAACGGATTAGAATGGCAAGGTGAAGCTCATCTTTAGTCCCGCTGAGTCACATCTCAACGTATTTGACCGAGCCGCTGCAAATGTCCACGTTTTTAACAAGGCGAGAGCCCCATTTTACACCGCAAAGGCAGAATATGAGACACTTGTGTCATGGTGAATAAATCTAAGTCTGAATTGCCAGTCTGCTGAGTGCTTTCTTAAGAGACTCTTTCAAATTCAAATGCGAAAAGTATAATAAAAAAAAGTTAAACTACATGTCTTTGCCGATGTAAGATTAATTATGAAAAAATATTGTGCCTATACTGCCACTTCAAAGTACGGGGTCAGTAAGATTAGCTTGAAATGAAAAATGGAAAGAAAGAAGAGAATTTTAAAATGTAGTATAAATGTAATAGGTATAACAGTATAGAGCATTTTTAGACTAATAACTGAATGAAAAATGCAGCCTTGGTGAGCATAATAGACTTTCAAAAGCATTTAAAAAGCATAAAGACCCTTAATTTAATCATGTCATATGCTTGCATTTAAAAATATAAGCAATAAAAAAAATATAATAATCGTATATGATACAGTAGACACTGTTTGTAATGCTTTAGCTTGCAATAATATAATGTCTTAGTTTGAACTGTGGTTATGAATAATAGTATTTGAATAGCTTTTTGTGTGCTCATGAAAAACTACTGGGAATTTTTGTTACAATTTTGTTACAATTTCCAGTTTATGTCCTATTTCCTTTTTCTCTGCCATCTTACCAGGAAGAAAATGATAGCATGGAAATGCATGAAATAATAAAGATCATTTTGCTCAAATTTCGGCTTTTGTTAGGTTTTATGTCCGCTTTAACGCATCCACCGTGGTCACCGCAAAAAGGCATAATATCTGAGTGCATTGTCCTGTTTGCTCATTTTAACAGGTCATTAAAAACGACTGGAACTTTAGGAAGTTGTGTTATATAATGGGGAGGCTTATGTGTCGATACGTGACAAACGAATAAGTAGCTGGATTCAGCCTCAATGAAATCCAAATTTGGAGCATTTTTTACTGTATCAATCTTTTTATGAACCATTGAACTTAGCATATAAGACAATGCACACATCAGCTTGTTCCGGATGCAATAAAGCAGGCATAAGGTCTTTATACGAGAGGTAGCATTGCCCTAATGGAATCCAAATTTCTTTCCAATCTTTTTTTTTTTTTTTTTTTAATGAACCAGTAAACTTAGAATATAGGACAATGAACACTGGGGCCGCATATCGCGATACAGTTTCTTGGCCGCCACATAATTATATTCATCACAGCGGACATAAGGCCTTGAAATGAGACATATTGCTCTAACGAAAGCCAAATTTTGAACAGTTTTTTACTGTACCATTCTTTTTTTATGGACCTTCAGTACACATCCACATTCTGCCATTTGGTGCGTTTTCGCGGTCGCCATAGAGGCTGCTTTGAAACGGACATAAGGCCTTGATGCTGCCCTAATGAAAGCCAGATTTTGAGCAAATTCACACACATCCATGCTCTCATTTTCTTGTTTTGCTCTCGTTTACTTTCTTGTGAGCATGTAAACGGTTTCCAGCGTAACTGTGAAAGTCTGTATATTTTTGCATAGGGGCTCCATATTAATCAATCAAAAATATGAAAGAAAAAAATTACCTGAACTCATTTGATTAAAAATTATGAAAATAACTATTATTCATAATAATAATAAAAAAATGAGTAACTGAAATTGAAACTCTAGCATGCTACAATTCAAATGGTTTGTCTCGGTTGACCAAAATCAAATAGACAGATGCAACCTGATTCAGAAAAACAATAAATGTGGACCGCGTGAGCCCTTGTGGCATCGGTGCGACTGTGTGGGACTTTTGCAACCCAATTTGTCTCCAAAATAAAACATAAGAGTACAAATTGTTGTAGAAATGGTTCAGTGAGCTTCTGTTGGAGGCAGATGGGCTTTTATTATGTCTGGCTCTTTGGAGGCAGGCCTGCAGCGTGCCATCACCAATAAGCCAAACGGGCCACTCGTCTTCTTCCACTCCCGGAGGAAGGAAAAAAGATTTTTTTTTTAGGTGAGGTTTGTGCCAGAGGCCATAAATGGCATGCCACAGAGACAGACCGCCGAGCGAGGCTTATGCCCGGCCTGGCATGAGGGTATAGACACGCTCTGAAGTTTCTGAGTCAACGGTGCTGTGTGTGGCATTACAAATAGCAGCGCTCACCACTAACACATTGGCTGTACCTTGCTAAAAATAAAATTTCAGCTGGCGTAACTTTTTTCTTAAACCTATTTTAAAACACACTCTGGTAATATGTGGTCCCGGAATTCCCAGACTATGTGCAAGATAGTTTCCAAACCTGTGCTCCCCTCATTTCAACACTCCCTTGTTGGACTTAATCAGTTGTTTTGTTTTTCACTTTAGTGACTTTGATATGCAATCAGATTTTTTGTGCCCAATGCAACATACATATATATATATATATATATATATATATATATATATATATATATATATATATATATATGTATATAATATACTATATATATATATATATATGTATATAGAGACAGAGAGAGAGATAGAGTTGATATACTATATATATATATATATGTATATAGAGACAGAGAGAGAGATAGAGTTAATATACTATATATATATATATATATATATATATATATATATATATATATATATATATATAGAGAGAGAGAGAGAGAGAGAGAGAGAGAGAGAGAGAGAGAGAGTTGTCTAAAAGTTCACAGTTCTAAAAGTGTTAATAGCTGAAGAAACAGTCGGTCAAAATTTTTCCTCATCTCCTGCCAGACCTTTCCTCACTCTGGTGGTCACATCAGGCGCCCACATGCCATCTGAACTTCCTCCATATTTGGTATTGATCGGAATAATCAGTGCTGGATGAGATTGAGGCATTGGGTTTGACATTTCAATGCAATTGTTCTCTGACCTTTATATAAACGAAAGAATACATCATCCTGCAGAAAGAGACAAACCTACAGCATGTATATGACTTCATCTGATGGATGTCGGGATCTTATGAGTCAAGTACCTAAGAAAGACACGCAGACTTTGCAGAAGGTGTTGAATTGAAACTTGTTGGCGGCCTCCAGCAGGGTTTTGGCGTTGGCCGAGTGGATGACCAGCGAGCCGGTGTAGACGAACTCCAGAAGCAGCTCTAGCACATCTGCACCAATGTTAGTCATCTTCAGCTCCAGCTTCTCTCCACTCCCCGTCTCTCTGGATGACCTGACGACACACACACACACACACACACACAAACGTACACCAAACACACAAATACAGAGGTCATGACCAAAAGGAAAGCCTTATGGCATATTTCAGGCAAACCCAAAATCCATTACAGGATGATTCTAGGAAACGGCTGCCTTTTCCAGTTTGAGAAAGTCTATAAGATTATAAACATTCTATTAGATGTACTATAACGTGTTTAAGAGTGAATAAAACGCATTGTGCTTTCTCAGGGCAAATTAATACATTTGAATATTTTTGGGGTTAAAGGGATAGGTCACCCTAAAATGAAAATTAAGTAATTATTTATGGGTTAAATTCTCCTCTGATGTATTGTATTAAAATATGACAAATTTATAATTATTTACTTTTTAAAATAAATAAATAAATTAATTAATACATATTTCAACAACAGCAAAAGCAAAAATAAATAATATAATAAATAAATAAAATTATATATAATATATATAATTTAAAAATATTTTTTTAAAGCCATTTTTGTAGTACTGCACTGTCAACTAAAACAAAAAATAAACAGAGAGAATAAAGACAAATAGCTGGCTGTTGATTCATTAAAATGTGAACGTTACGAAGAGAGTAGAAACATGTGATATCACAGGCCAAATGTGAAAAATGTCTCTATTAACACAGTAAAAGTTAGCACTAGTTTTCTTTTGAACATAAAAGGCATCAGTTTTGTAGAACGACCCTGCAGGAAAATCACAAAGCACAGATGAGATACATTCTGTTTCTTGCATCTGAAATTAAACAATCTGAATCAAAGGTTGAAACATTTTTCATGATACATGAGCACGGCATGCTTTGAGGACGGGCACGGGTGGCGCACAAATGCACAGAAAGAATGACAGGGGCAGAAACACATGGAAAGGGAGGAGGGCTGATGCCGCAATCTGCCTGTCCACATGGAGCGATCGCACAGTAAACTGGCGGAGATGGAAGCGTTTCATTACATTAATAAGATCCGTACAGTACCCCGTGTGTGTGAGACTCTCAGACCAGAGTTACCTGCTTGCTCATGTCTTTCACATGGAATTGCCCTGATCACTTCAAATGGAATAATTCCAAGGGGTAGATGGGAAATGTGAATAATGAGCAGCATCAGGGGTTTTATGCTCCGAGTGAAACGATAATCCCCTGAAGGTCAAGGGCAGGAGGAGTGAAATTAATAGCCAAGCAGCCGTTGATTGTGTTTTAGTGTCGGCTGAAGATAGCACTGATGTGTACAGTCACCAGATAACTGCCAAGCTACCAGACGGAAAGCCGATATACATGGAAAGGCCATTAGGTGAAAATGAGGTGATTTCTCGATATTTTTCTCGGCTCAGTATCTAATACTGCGAAGATCTGCCTGCAGGTTTTCAACGAAACTGAAACCAGTCAATTTGGGGGCGAATATTTTCCAGCTAATTTATTGATTAAACCGCTGGCCGTTCGAGCTGGCATTTCAAATTTGCTTTAAATGGGATGGTGAGCTGTATAAGTTTCATACGATTCTAAAATCATGTTCCCACGGTTCCTGGAGAGTGAAAACTGTCTGTAAAGTGATGCAATGCTTTAACAACATCAAGTGTCTAAATGCTACAGCATTCAAAACAAGCAAAATATTTCATCACATTTTCACCTCCCTTCACGGTTCTATAAAAGAAAACGGTAACACGTTACAACAAGGTTCATTAGTTAAACACTAGTTAATGTATTAACTAAGATGAACTAACCATGAGCAATACATTTTATACCGTATTTAATCTTCATTAACGTTAATGAAAATACAGTTGTTCATTGTTTGTTCATGTTAGTCCACAGCGTGTTAAATAATGTTAACAAGATTTTAATAATGCATTAGTAAATGTTGAAACTAACATTAACAAAGATTAATGAATGCTGTGCAGTTCATCATTGGTTCATGTTAACTAATGAACCCTATTGTACAGTGTTACCAAGAATTCATTCATCTGTCCTTTCTGTCTACAAAGGGATGCAATGCGTATAGCACACAAAAAAACATGTATAAAAGTGCTAATGACATCATTTTAACATATTCTTAGTAGTCTGTTTACCACTCTGAGTGCACTTTCATGTATTTAAAGCTTTTGTGGCAAAACAGCAAAACCTTTCAAAAAAAGCTGCAAAACTAGACATTTGGTCATCATTTGTCAGCCCATGTTGTTTCAGTCCATTACTAAGTCCTTGTCTGTGTATTATTATTAGACATAAAATAAGACTGTCAGCAGAAAATCTGTTGTCCGTAGAAAATGGAGTCATGCGCTATATTCCAAGCCATCAATAGTTATGTGTGAGGAACAAAATGTAGGTTCTTGAGCCCTCAAAACTCATTTGCACTTGCGTTCAATTAAAATGCCAATGCAAAACACAACCATGCATGAGATTTCAATTTGAACACCAAAATATTTGGTACTATCGTACGGTTTGAATATAGCGTACACAGTCAAATGGAGCAGTTGGCGGAACCTGGCAATTTAAATCATCCACTTTCCCTGCTACATAAACAACTTTCTCTGCTGAAAGCAAGCTTGGACGTTCTGTCAAAGATCTCCTTTTGTGTTTCCCGACAGAAAGAAAATAACAACAGGGGGAGGGTAAACGACGACAACACTTTGGTGCAAACTACTTCTCGAAAGTGGCCTGAGAAGATCCCATCTTCTTGCACTAGGTGAAAACACACTTGAGTATTTTTAACACAATACTGGGGTAACTTTTGGCAACAATGACTTTGACAGGAAACGTAACCTGTTGAAGACTACGGCGACAAAAAAAAAAAAAAAAAATGGGACGGGAAGATCCACAGACACACTGACGGACAGGGTGAAGACGTGTGGAGAATGGTTACAGTGAAGAAGAGAGAGTAAGAGAGAAGAAAAAGTGAGGCAAGAGGACGTTAGTTCTGCCACAGGAAGCCAGCAGCCATTCTTCTGGACGAGAAGAGGTGTTCCATGACTGGATCTTTGAGAGTGACCCCCCACCAAACCTAAACAAAGTCCCCGGTGTCATTTGCACTGTCAGCGTGGCCCTGTGCATGAACATAGGAGTGCGTAGGGTGTCATTAGTCTCCACTGATTGAGTACTTGAGGGAGGAGAAGGACAACTCAATGTGCAATTACGCCCCTGGAACTACAGCTGAAAAGATTAAGAAACGCCACTCCCTCCTGAAAAGCAAAAAAAGCCAGAGTTTGTTATTTTTGTCCTCTCTAATTGCCGTGGCGATAGGTTTTAAGATAATAGAATGGGATGGTAGTCCTGGGGTAAGTTATGGAGGTGATTGAGAGGAGAAAAGGAGGGGAAATAAGAACGGAAAAAGACAGAGAAAGAAATAAAACAAAAGCATGTTCATCAACCAGGTCAATTAGTGCAATCTGAATCGGCTGGAGTAGCAATTTGCTTTGTCTGAGCACTTTTATTATGGAAATCACTCTGGCTTTGGAGAGAGGTGCATACTTATGGAGCTGCTGATTGCAAGCGTTGTTTTTCAGCAAGATGGAGAGAGCGAGCGAGCGAGATAGATAGAGAGAGAGAGAGAGAGAGAGAGAGAGAGAGAGAGAGAGAGAGCATGTTCGTGAGAGATAGAGCAGAGAAAGTGTTTAAAAAAATGAGCATCTATTATTTTTCTCACTTAAAGTGCCATTTTTTCAGCATTAGCAGCCAACATGAGGATGAGGATGATGGGAGATGGCCACATGGTGCATGTGTGTGCAAACGCAGATTATAAATTAGCTGGGGACATCCAACAAAACTGCTGGCCACTGTTGACTAACACATTTAACCGCACACACACACACACACACAAATAAATTAAAATATCTGAAGCTCATTTTCTCTGTGCTTTGCCATTAAAGCGAGATTAAAGGTGAAAAAAAAACACGCTTTATTGACCACAATTTTCCTCGTTCCTGTATGTTTCCAGACAGAAACAGCCCACCGGGCTACAGTGTCATGTGGTGGTCAATTTTAGCAAAAGATGACATCCAAGTGGAGGTAAGGGAGACTGGGGGTAAGATGTGTCGCATGTGTTGCATCTAACATAAAAGTTTGTGTTTAGATATTACATGTGTGTATATATTTTTACACACACACACACACACACACACATATATGTATATGTCTGTGAATACACATGTATTTATACATATATGTTTATATATTATATAAGCGTGATATATATATATATATATATATATATATATATATGTCTGTGAATACACACATGTATTTATACATATATGTATATATATTATATAAGCGTGATATATATATATACAAATAGATATGTCTGTGTATACACACATGTATTTATACACACACACACACACATACATAGATATATTATGTAAACACAAACTTTTATGTTAGATGCAATAAATCATGCTTAATTGCTTTTTTACAGCCCTAATAAATAATTTAAAGGCCTGCTACAATTGCAGCAAAATAAGGCTTCAACACTTAAGGCTGGACAGTCGATTGTAAGAATTTATATTATAATTATTATTACAATTAATAATATTTGGGAAGTCAGATTTCCGTTACAGATCATTTATTTTCATTTAATATTGACAGCAAACATGCAGCGATATAATTAGGAGTATTAGTCAGACCTAATTTCTGCTTGCCTAAAGGACGACTCAAGAAAAACCTGACGCAGCTTACCCCACTCTCACCTACAGGTATGTCCCATTATTTACAGAATAATACTGATGCAATGCTAATACAACGTATGGAAGAAAAATCTACAGATATGACCGAAAAGCATTATGGGGAAAAAGGAATAAATAATTTTAAAAAAAACAACATTTTTTGAGAAGTTCGGAGAGAAAACTGTGCAGTTGAATCATTACAGCATGAAATATGAATGAAGGAGCACACTGTGGAACTTCATTACTGTATATAAACTTCAACCCTCCAAGCAAAACACCCAGAAAGTGACTTTCCTCTAGTGCAGGAGGTAATTGTGCTTTCATAGAAGTCGTCTGTCACATCCCACGGGATTAATGATCTCCCACTGTTCTCCGAATGAAACCTTGCTCATTCCTCGCACTTGTAACGCCGCATCTACTGTAAAACAAACGTGCGGTCTTATATAAATAAATAAGAGAGCAGTGTCAACTCTACTTTGAGCTAGCCAAGTTTCATTTTACGCACATACGCTGACGGCTTGGTGCAGTTGCACTACCCATAAATTAAAGTGGCACCAAGCATACTTATTGAAAATCCGGAGGGGAAAATGGAATTACTGAGGGCAATCCGTCTCCGCGCTCCATGCGGCAGAAGCTAAAGGAGAGGGTAATGGCCTTTTTTTTTCCACGGCCGAGGGGGAGCGTGTGTGCACATTTAGGAGGTGCATTATATCCTTCAGGTGGCATGTTCTCTCCACACCACTCAGATGAGCTTAATGCAAGAGCGCAACCGGTAAAAATAGCATGTGGTTGAGCCAATAGCAAGGTGCAAATGTTCAGTGAAGAAAAGGAAACAATGTTCCGACTCTTGAAAGAGGGCATGGCATTGTGAATTGATATTATATAATATACCAGACTCTAACATCACACTGAGTAAATAGGATTTAGAAATTAATCTTCCCGCCAAAGTCACGATAACATAACGTGAACTGACACTACGGTCAAACGATACCTTTTTATTCATGAGTGTGAATTTGAATTTAATTGGCCACACCCTACAGGAAGTTGAATTTACTGATAATCTGTGTTGGGGGTAATGCTTTACAAGTAACGTGAGTTAGTAATCAGATTACTTTTTTTTTCAAGTAATGAGTGAAGGAACACATTACTGCAACTAAATATCTGAGTTACTTTTTCAAATAAGTAACACAAGTTACTTTGTTTTCTCATTTATTGACTAGCGCCTCTTCTGAGCCTACGTTGAGAGAAATCATAAGTGCAGAGGCGTTGCTGAAGGAAGAGTGTTGAACTTCTCCTGCGTCCTATCTGCTTAAGTCTGACGTCAAGCGTCGCCGCTTCCGGGTCCAAACACTCTAACAGATGCCCCAAGAAAACAACAAATGGTGCTAATATACACCCACGATGTGATGCAATACTACTCAGAAATAATAATCCTACCCTTTATCTCCATGTCGAAATCCCAGATGGCCAGACAGTAATCCATCTTTTATAAATCTTTAAATATTTGTGTCTGTAGTGTACACTAGGGGTGGGAATCACGATACGATACGATACATGGCTCACGATACCAATAATATAACGATACAGAAGTTCTTCGATAATCAATATATTGCTAGACAATCCTATAATGATACATCACGATATCTAACTATGAAAACAAATGCCTGTGAAAAGGGTAAAAAAAATTCATGTGATGAGCGCCACCTTAAGGAGCCATGAAGTAGTGATGCTGAGAGCAGGGAAATCTATTTAAAGTCCTATTTTAACTATTTTATTAGTTAAAATATCAATTTTCATCTTGCATGGAGAAGGACAACAATGCATTGCCCTATCGATATTTTGTCCCACCCCAAGTTTTTAGCTTACATATGTAATATGAATAAACAGTGCTCACTAACGGCTGTTGAGATAGTATTCTCAAGTGAAATGAATAGAGGTTTGGAAACAGCATTCCTTCCGCGATCCAGAATGGCAGCACATCTGAAAGGTTTTATTGTTCGCAAGCCAGGTGAGAAAAAGTAACGCACAAATAATGTGAAGCACATTACTTTCCATTAAAAAGTAACAATTAGTTACTTTTTAGGGAGTAATACAATATTGGATTACTTTCAAAAGCTACTTTCCCCAACACTGCGGATAACAAAAGGAATTTAACAATAGTAATGCATTCGGGGAAATTATGTGTTCTTCCGCCTTGGTCCACAAGTTATTCTCCATCCATCCATGCATCCATCCGCCTGTAGTTTTCAATAACAGTTCTATAAGATTATGTGAACTTCAATGGGTCAGTTTTGGTCCCACTAGACTTTGCGTTTCTTTCATATTCGTTCATATGCATGCTAACGTGGGAGAGTGGAAACGCAATCGTGATGTTTTTTCAAAAACAACAAACAAACAAACAAAAAATATGTGACTAATAGAGAATATAAATGTCACAGATTAATCTCTTGATTCAATACAAGCAATACAAACCTAAAAGCTACCACTGAATGTTGTGCACATGTAGATTTGTGGGGAAAATGGTATATTTTCACATTTTTCTAACCCCTCCCCCCCACCAGCTATCATTAAAAATCATTTTTGGTCAATCCAAATAATTCCCACCCCACATTTTCAGTCTTTTTTGCTTGGAAATGAGCCATAGTACGCAAGTAAAATGGGTTGCGAATGCCATGTCATGTTGACTTTAAGGAATTGGGCTTGAAACTCGGCAGGTTCATGCCCAGGTGAGGGTGACCCAGATCCTGGAGTCGTACTGCGATCACAAATCTGCTCTTTTACCACATTGCCCTTGAGGGTAGCACTTAACCCAAGGCTGTTTCAGGGAAACTGTTCTCGTTATTAGCGTGCTGAAAAGCGCTTTGGATAAGATGCATCTGCGAAATGGCAAGACATTTAAAAAATATTAATAGATGCAAGTATACAAGAGTTTACTTGTAAACAAACAAACAGTTTTTCAGTGCAGGTGCCCATAAGTCTAGCTACAATCAAAGGCAGCTTATGATTTTGTGAAGCAATGAAATCCACAATAAATTTCAGAGCTGGAGAGGATAATCTATGGACAACGCCTGCCAAAACATGTCTCCTTCAGTCTGATATCACCAAACAATCATGCAAGGTCCTCTGTCAAACGCAAGGTCAGTGACAGCAGCCGGATCTTAAAGGGACGCTGCGTATCTATACAGGTCCGGTGTTTATCTGTGTTTCAACATTCAGTTGAATAGAGGCAGACAGAAAGTGCAGGGATGGCAAGTGCTGCCCGCTGGACTGAGGCTGTGATTTGTGAATGTGAATAACCAGCAACTATGCCAAGAAGAACGAAGGACATGAGGGCCATTTGCATAAACACAGCCATTATGTTAAGACTCTATCTTAAGGTCTAGTATGACCCACTAGCTGTTAGTCAACGGGCAGTCTTTCAAATTATAGGCCAATCTACATTTTTATGTAACTGACTTTAAAAATTTATGAACAGTCTTAAAGCAAAAAAACGTCATGATTAATTTGTAAGACTAGTCTTAGCAGTTCATGCAACCGGCCCCTGAGGACTAACTGTCTCAGATTAGCTAAGTTGTGACGCTACAAACTACCTTTTTTTTTTGATAGTGTGACAGGAGACCAAATGTTAGCAAAAAGTGCAGCTTTTGTAGTTACAAGCTATATTTTGCTTAATTGTTGTAGTTACTGTGTGTTACACTGTATGGGCTTATAACCAGGTAAGCTAAGCTAGCCAAATGTGCTCTGGCATTTATAAAAAAAAAAAAAAAAAATATCCCATATCCCATGTCACGCTTGTCTGCAGTGAAATAAAAAAAAATAAATGTTTTATTGCTCAAATTTAGCTTTTCAAATGCAACCAAGGCTGCATTCATTTGTTCCAAAAAATACAATAATAATAAATAATAATAAATACAATAAATAATAGAAAAATAACCATTTTATATCTCAACGTATTTTAAAATATAATTATATCCCGTGATGCATCATCACTCCAGTCTTCAGTGTCACATGATCCTTCAGAAGTCATTCTAATATGCTGATTTGCAGCTCAAAAAAATTATTATTATTATGAATGTTAAAATCAGTTGTGCGGATTAAAGGTTTTGTGGAAATGGTGGTAAATGTTTTTTCCAATAGATTCTTTGATAAATAGAAAGTTCAAAAGAACTTTAAAATATGAATCTTTTGTAACAATACAAATGTCTTTACTGTCACTTTTGATCAATTTAATGTATGCTTGCTGAATAATAGTTTTAATTTATTTAAAAAAGAAATCGTACTGACCCTAAAATTTTGAATAGTAGTGTGTGTGTGTAATGCTATATATATATATATATATGCACGCCTTTAAACAAAAAATAAATAAATAAATAAAACATGCTTTACTGGAGAAAAAAAACTAACAAAAAAAAAATATATATATATATATATATATATATATGTGGTGTGTGTGTGTGTGTGTGTGCGCGCATTTACAATGTTATCGTATCATTGTTTGCATTGTTTTGTTTCTATTTGCTGTTTTAAAAAAAAATAAAGTCTTCTGAAATTATTCTCAACATTTCATGGGCTTTATGAATGATGAGTAGCCTGCAGTTTGAAGCTTCAACACTGATGATTCAAAACAAACACATTGAGAGGATGAATGTGCTGAAAATGAATGAACAATGCACACACACACACACACACACACACTGCAATGCTGGAAAATGTGCTGCCAAAGAAATATTTTAATAATAAAAATAACAAAAAGCGAGCTGGCAATGGATGCAGAACAGTGTAATTTGGAAAAGCGAGGCAGTAAATGGCTCTGACCTGTGAAGGTAACGATTCAAGAGAAAGTTGCTCGGCTCGTCTCATTGTTTGCGACTCTGAATGCGTTCAATGCACCCACCGTGAATGTTTAACATATGAATGGGAAACTTTTATGCCCTATGAAGACCATACGCTTTGCTGATAAAATGGCTGACAAAGCTCATCCCATAGTCAAAATGACAGCTACCACATTGCTTCTGGAGCACACTTTCCAAAATGCCCAACATGGTATTTTTGGGGGATGATTTAAATGGCTATTGTGATTTTTTTTTTTTTTTTTTAAGATCCCTCAGTCATGGAACACATTCTCTGCTTTTAAAAAATGGAAATTAATGTTAATGTTTTCTAAAATGAAGGGAAGAAAAGGTAATAAAAAAGCCAAGGGTTGACCTTTCTCCCAATTTAAGATACATTCATTTGAGCGAAAACGATGAATGGCTGCTGGCCCTGTGATAGAAACCAAAGTCTTCCTACAAACCTGCAAGAGAGAAAAAGAGGGAGGGAAAAAAAATGACACAAATGCGCCCTACGAAAAGAACAGATTGGATCAACGGCTGGTGGGAAGGGAGGAAGGCAAACCTTTTCACCAGGTCCTTGAAATACAAGCTGCAGGAAGCTAGAACATTTTGGTGGACTTCAAATTCTTTGCCTTCAACTATAATTTTCAGGTCTGTAAACTCTTTCTCTCTGCGCTGCTGGTTCAACTCCTTCAACATCTCTGTAGAACAAAGAAGAAACAGACAATGCCAAACACGTGTTTAGAATTCAGCAACAACAAAAGCAGACAGAGGCAAAATTCATCACAGTGGCATACAGTAGATCAAAATAGATTGGCATAGAATAAAAATGTAACACTTTATGGACATACTAGAAGCAACAATGCACATTAAACATCGAGCAGAACTGTTCATATTAAAAGATGCAAAATAGTAACACACAATGGCATACTTGACAGTTTAATAGAGGATAAGAATAGCTTCATTTCAAATATTCGAGTCTCAATGCAACCCAGGGGTCAGCAACAATGTGCACAATACTGGGAGCTCAAGGCAAAAATGTAAAACATGCCAAAACGATTGAAAGAATGTGGCTTTTTAAACAAAACTGTATAGGAGAACTGCATTGTCTGTATTTTAGGTCAAAAAAAAAAAGCTAGAAAATGGTGAGTAATGTGTGTCAAAAGCCTAACTGGATCATTTTTTGAATTTTAGAATTTATTATATGTTCTAGTTAAGGGCCTGAATGCATTATCTGCCCTTCTCTGCCCTCCTATTTCAGAATTATATATATATAATGTAACGGATAAAACGTGATTCTAAATACTGATGTACGACATTTTGTTGCAGTATATTTATTGGCAAACATTGGATGGCAAGAGTTTAAGCTTTGGACCAAAAAAAAGCGAAACATCTTGTAAACAAACAGAAAGCTTCAAAGAGAGAGGAACCTCAGCATCAAAACACATTTACAAAAAAAACCTTCAGATTCACAAATTGTTTCATCAATACATTAAATTCCCTTAAAATGTTCTCTGATCTTCATTATCAACAAGAAGAAAATTCAAGAAAAGCTTGTGTTGTTTGAAATCGAGCAGGGGGAAAACATTGCATTGATGAGAAAGGATTTACAGACACACACACACACACACACACACATATATATATATATATACAGCTCTGGAAAAAATTAAGAGACCACTGCATATTTTTTGTTATTTTGACCAGTTGTTGCATTTGGCAAATAAATGCTCTAAATTACAATATTTTTATTTGGAATTTGGGAAAAATGCTAATTTTACCCAAACACATACCAATAAATAGTAAACCCAGAGAAACTGATAATTTTGCAGTGGTCTCTTAATTTTTTCCATATATATATATATATATATATATATATATATATATGGAAGTATAATCGTATTTTACTATTAAATGAATATTCCTGCAGATCTTGTTGCCTATTTGACATGCTTACCAGAATCATGGGAACATTCACACGCAATCAAGTTTATATGCAGAGAAAACAAGCAGCAGATGTAGATGTGAATACATATGTAAATAAATGAGGCGTCTGACAGATACCGAGGCAGAGGCCCAAGGAGACGAGCAGTGTATACAAGCCCCATTTAATGAGGATCTATAAAGTGATTCTGACAACCGGACCTTGCTAAGTAACTTTAACAGCGAGCCAGTGCAAGGTCAACAGCTTCAGACAGCCAAATCGCAGCACGACGGCAGCCATCTTGTCTCTTTAAATCCAGCGACAGCTCAAGCGGTTTCTTTTTTCGCAACCGCTGCAACATATTTGTGCTGTTGATTATTATATAAAAATATCATCCGTTTTGAGACACTGTATTGACAACATGTTACGCAAGCGCTTATGCAATGTGTTATTGCTGCTAACCGATTCACCGTCGGCTGGCTAATTCACGCAGCATTGTCAGCACGGTGGAGCTTTCAGTGTCGATTGTTTTGTTTCTGCAGCCTAATGGCCCAAATCTGTGATATTTTTATAAATAACAGCTCGTGTCGAGTGAATGTGCCTCTTGGTTGATTTTACAGCCCAGAAAAGCCGTTTATTTGATCTAGCGAAGCAAGATTTGAGTAAAGCTGCGTCATGCAGTGATCGTTTGGGAACAAAGGCTTGTGGAGACGTTCTGTAAATATAGATTATGAACTCGGTTTTCATTCCAACATGAAAGTACTGATTTAAAGTGATAGATCAATTTAACTAGTTTTAAGCATTTTTAGTAAAGTAAGCCATAGTCTGCAGTATTCAGACGTTTTATAAATAATATTCATTTACCGACTTATCTGAATTACTCTTAAAATCACAGGACAACCGAGAGGATCCAACAGCAGGGAGAACAGAATCAAATTATTAGAAACAATGTGCTATTTCTGAAATCAATTTGATCTGCAGTGCTAAAGCAAATGGAAAAGCATTGTAAACACATCACCAAAATGAGCAACTACATTAACGCAGCACGCGCGCACACACACACACACACACACACACACACACACACACACACACACACAACAATAATGAGAGCCTTGAGCCACTGCGGCTACTTCAGCAATACCAAACCAAACACAACGAATCTCAGGGCTATCTGAAATTACACTGAAATTACAAAGAACGTCGCTGATTTACTGATGTTTCAGCACTTGAGGCTTGTAGTTTACAATTTGGAATGAATCAATAAATTTTAAACCCTAAAAAAAAATGCTTAAAGAATTTGAATTGCTAAAAACAGATTAAAAGTACAGTATTTTAAAGTCTGAATTATAGTTGACATGCAAAACATTTCATAATGTAAAGCCATTCGGAATATTTTGCCAGTTTCTGGTGATTTATTGGATGATTTAAGTGCTAAATGCAAAAATATCAAATGAAACTATATATATATGTATATATATATATATTATATAAATAAATAAATTGTTACATTAATTTCTGTATATGTATGTGTGTGTATGTGCACACTTACGTGAAATTTTAAAAAGTTTTTAAATTTAAAAATTCAACAATTCAATAATTTTGTATAAAAATGTGTATATATATATATATACACACACACATAGTTACATTAATAATTGTTATATATACACGTGTATAAAAATGTACGTGTGTGTGCACATTTAAATGACATTTTCAAAAAGTTTTTAAAGTTAAAAAATCAACAATTCAATAATTTTGTATAAAAATGTGTGTATATATATATATATATATACACACACACACATATTGTTACATTAACAATTGTTATATATACACGTGTATAAAAATGTACGTGTGTGTGTGTGCACATTTACATGACATTTTAAAAAAGTTTTTACATTTAAAAAAGTAACAATTTAATAATTTTGGATAAAATGTATATATATATATATATATATATATAATTGATAGATTAATAATTGTTATATATATATATACACTTGTATAAAAATCAACGTGTGTGTACACATTTACGTGACATTTTCAGAAAGTTTTAAAATTTTAAAAATTCAATAATTTTGTATAAAAATGTGTCTGTGTATATATATATATATTGTGATATATTGATATATAATGATATTTTTAGATATACATTTTGAAATTTTCAAAAGTTTTGAATTGAAAAATCCAAAGATTTTATACAAAAATATCAAACACACACACACCTATTTGTGTATAAACACATTAAATTTTTTTTTAGATTTTCAAAGTTTTTATTTTAAAAATTAAAAAAAAATGTATATAAAATATATGTGTGTGCGTGTGTTTGTTTATCTGTTTTGGATATTTTCAGACATACATTTGGAAATTTTCAAAAAGCTTTGAATTTAACAATTCTACAATGTTGTATAAAAATGTACGTATATATACATACACACATACATATAATATTTCACAAAACAATATAAATATAAATTTGTTTTACTATATTTACTCAATGGAAAATTGGCAAATAATTATTACACTTTCTATCACACAATCATTGTATCATTATCATAATCATTTTATGAAATATTGTAAAGAATAGCAGAAAAGAACATGCAGAAAAATTCCTCTACTAATTAACAACGCCAAAGCTGACAGCAGCTCTCGACTTGAAATAAAAAGAAATCAAAGAGAAAAGTAGCTGAATGTGCTTCACATTATACAGGTTTTATTTAGAATATTCAAGTGTGTGCGAGATTGCGATCGATTGTGAGTCATCGTCGACACCGGCATGGCTTTCACCTCCAAACTCCTGCGCGGCACACGACACTCGATTCACGGACGAATGACGGCGAAAGAGCTACGCAAGAGGAACTATGGTTATCAGTAAACAATGGGTCACCCACAAGGTCGCTGGACGCGGGAGAAAAGCGGATGGAAAAGGTAATTATGCGGAGCGGCCCAGGGTCAAGGCTCAGTGAGGAACAGCGATCATTAGCACAGGGCACGAAACATCACATGGCAGGTGAATTCACTCCCCGACCCGCGGCGCGCTGGATTTTGGTGAGTGCCTCTGCCGAAGCGGAGAGGGACATGGAGGTAGTCGAGATGATTATGCGTGATTTGATGGTTTGAACACACACTGAAAATTATAGTGTGTGTTGTGCATGTAATGGGAAAATAATTGGCTGTCTCGCAGAAAACGGTGCAACAGTAACCTACTTTCTTTGTTAGTGCTGAACTAATGATAAAATCTCCATGCAGCCCACATGTCGATGTTTTGTAGGCGCGTGTCTACTGTAGCGTGCGGCGGGCACGGTGGGCGGGGAGACTAATGCAGCATGAAAAACAATCCTGAGAGACAACATTAACACAAGCGTGTGTGTGTGTCTCTCATAAATGTATAGGGTCATGGTCAGACATGTCTCGCTCTCAGGTCATTAGTTTTACCTCTCACCTGATTGGCCTCTCAGTGGACTTAAACAGCCAATCAGCATGTTTCAGTCCATTAACCACAAATAAACAGAGAAAGTTCAATAATCCAATAACTCGCTGTGGAGAAAAACACAGACTCTGAGTGATTCATTCATGGGCATTTCGGCTTACACAAATACACACACAATAGATTTAAAAGCAAATATCAAAAACAGATCATATAATATATAATTAGTGCTATCAAAACGATTCATCGCGATTATTCGCATCTAAAATAAAAGTTTGTTTACACAATGTGAGTATACATATATGTGTGTGTATAATTTATATAAACACAAATATTACGTAAACACAAACTTTTATGTTATATGCGATTAATCGCAATTAATCTATTTGACTGCACTATAATATAATATAATATATAATGCAGTACTAACAACAAGCATCGGTGCTCAGGCCCTAATAATAATAACAACAATATGTATTATTATTATTATTATTATAATTATTATCTCTATGTATTTATCTATAAGTATGTATGCAAGTATGCATCTGTATTTATTAATACATATGTGCCATTTAAAAAAAAAAAAAAAACTTATATTGAATATGTATCTTAATATTTAGAGTACTTAGACAATTTTTGTCCAAAAAGTGCAAAAGATGTTAGATTATCTTGAAAAGTCAAAAACTAAACTGAAAGAAAAATATGAAATAGTGACATCCTATAGAAGAAACGATCGAATCGTATTTTCTCTTAGAAATGAATCTCGTGAATTCATTTACACAGTTAGTGTTATTTCAAGTGATACGTAATTCTTCTAACAGATTTTAATTAACATGATCTAATATAATAAGTGCAGTAAATAATTCAGTACGGAAACGGTAAGGTCACCATTTATCAAATATCATTTTACCCAAGATATACACAATTCAATATGTCTCCACTGCAAAATGGATATCATTGATTTTGTCTGTGGTTCATTTTACGAAATTTCCATTCCAACCACAGCGTCGGACATTTAAAAAAAAAAAAAGATTATTTATTAAAAGAAGAGCCCTTGAAATCTTTTCTTAGGCTCAGAGAGTCCAGCATGTTAGTCAGATATGAGAGGTGACCGATCACAAGGCAGAGACGGGCAGAGAGGTCACTGTCCACACAACAGCCTTCATGGACACAAAGACTCTATTCAATACACACCACAACCACAGACCCAGATTCAATTCAGCTGAAATGTACTGAACTGAAACATGTTTACAATGAATAGATAAGATGACGGGCAAAATAATATAATGGCCATTTAAGTGCACTACAAAGATGGACATGAAATGGCCCTAGAACAACCTTTCAGGTTGTCATGAGTTTTCCAGCTGTATTATTGAGCTATACTAAGGTTCACTGGTCAGCTTATGTTTTTCAAAATGGCAGCTGCTAAACGTTATATTGCTACACTGGAACGATCCAAGCATCCCTGCAGGGGTGTGTAAGGAGGACAAAAATGATGTGCGAGAGATAGGTGAATGTTTATCCCTGGCATCCACAGTGTAATAGGGCGTAATGTCAGCATCATTTCTTTAGCAGCTACTGAGGGAGTGAATAAAAAAAAAAAAAAAAAAAAAAAGGCATCCAATCAGAAGCCAGCAAAGTGTGTCACCATTACAAATAATAATAGAAAAAAACAACAACATTCAGGGAAGAGTCCATTTGCAACTACATGGGAGGGGAGGATGATTTATGAAGCACTACAAGACAATCCTATTGAGATGAAGCCAGGAGAAAATATATGTGATTTACTCCTGAATTCAACAACAGTAAAATGAAACGCTTTATTTAGAATTTTATTTACTCTTTTATGAAGCATGTATTGTATACTAATTATTTTCTCAGATAACTGCTTAATTATTTGACCAGTGATAGCAAAAGGCTTAGCATTATCTCAATGAATACAATTGAAAATAATAATAATAATAGTTGTAACTTAAAGTAAAATATAATTTAAAAAAATATATTAAAAACATAATAATAAAATAGGAACAAATATGTTCTACATTAACATGTTAAATTGATAGCCCTAGTTTTAAATTACTTTAAAACTACAAAAAAATTACACAAAAAATAAGATAAAATATGAAAAAAGAAATTAATATATGTTATATAATACATATATACATTATTTTTATAACAGATACGCTCTACATTAACATGTTAAGTTAACGGCCCTCGTTTTAACTTACTTACTGTAAAATTTAATTAGAAAAACAAAATAAATAAATAAAATTAAATATTATAAACTAATAATACAAATAAATCAATAAAATAAAATACATAACATAACATATAAAATTAATAAAATAAAATAAAATAAAATAAAATAAAAATAAAATAAAATAAAATAAAAAATGCAAACACCGTTCCAGGTCACCATTACATCTAAACATTTCGTTTTTGCTTTTTTCTTCTTCTTTTTGATTTGAATACTGGCAGATTCGTGCAGCTCAATGGACTACTACTGTTTCTTTCCAGTTCACTATCCAGGGACATGTTACTACGGTACTGAAGCAGTGAATCTGTGCTGTATCCCTCTCTGGACAAATGATCCTTGGCCTCGTCTCATACAGGAGATGCCTGTCAGGATTCTATGCTCTCGTCTCCAAAACCCTGAGTCCAAGACCAGCACAGTGTCACTTCATGCAGCACACACACACACACACACACACACACACACACACAGATGGCCTTACCAAAACAAATCTCCAGCGAGCTAACAGAACCGAGGTGGTAAAGGCCACCAATAAAATCCATCAAGGTTACTGTGGCAGCAGCGGGGTTGTCACCGAGTTCAAAGATCACGATCTGATATACTATGTGACTCACAGAGCTGTAATGTGAAATATATTCCCTGACTGCTCAGATTAATGACAACCTCCATAAATAAAGCCACGGACATAATATAAAATAAATGAACCCAAGACTACAGGCTAAACTCTAACCACATTTTTTAGAGTATTATTACATTTAGCTCTTTGAAGCACTCAATATACTTAAGTCAAATATTATCTAATCAACCAATATTAAAACAAGAAGAATCTCTGGCATTGCAAAGTTACCGAAACCACAAATGCAAGAGGCCTGATGGGTAATCTGAAGCGGTTCTGCAATCTTGTTGGAATTCATCTAATTTAAATGGGGTTATTTCCATCTGTCACAGCTGATCTTGTTTTGCTGCTGGATTAAACTTTATAGATTCTGACAAAACACAGTTAGTGATGACTGCACAACACTGTGGCACGGCTGAAAGCAGCCGAGAGAGTCACGGGTGGATAAACGCAGCCCTCCAGCATGGACATGTTGACTCGCCGTGGTCTCAGACGGCACATGCACACGTGAAAAACACAGAGAATATTCTTAAAATATTCATGCCTTCATTTTCAGTTCGTGTTGTTGACTCGGTTTCACTTTTGTGACGCATTAATATTGATTAATGTACTAATTGACTTTCTCTGTCCTCTGAAAGATTAACTTTTACAATTTAATATGCTTAATTTAGTACTTTAATTTAATAGACTGACATTGTTAAGTCCTAAAAAATATTTGGTTACACTTAAAGTCTTAAAGACACATGACAAACAACCTACAAGCACAAATAGTATAATGCATTTTAACTTTGGTTACAATTATTTATAAAAAAAAATAAAATAATGCATTACCATGTACCTTTATAATGCATTTTACATAAAGGCTTTAAAGAGTAAATTAAATGAAAATTTTCAAAATTTCTGTCATTAATTCCTCACCCTCATGTCGTTCTACACACATAAGACCTTCATTCATTTTCGGAACACAAATTAAGATAAATAAAATAAGAAATAAATTAAGAAAAAAAAAAGCCCACAAAATAAGATAAATTAAGATAAAAGCCCAGAAAGGTACTAAAAACATCATTAAAACAGTTGATATGTTGTTCAACCTTGCTATTACAAAGCGACAAGAATACTTTTTGTGAACTAAAATTAAAACTAAATAATGACTTTATTCAACAATATCTAGTGATGGGTGATCACAAAACACTGCTTCATGAAGCTTCGAAGCTTTACGAATCTTTGAATCACATATCAGCACTATCATATGAAGTTTCAAATCACTCATGACGAAATGAAGCCTCGTTTACTGAAATCATGTGACTTTGGCGCTCCGAACCGCTGATTCGAAACAAAAGATCCGTAAAGCTTCGAAGCAGTGTTTTGAAATCGGCCATCTCTAGATATTTTTGAATAAAAAACATTCTCGTCGTTTCATAATATTAAGGTTGAACCACGTGAACTGTTTTAAAATATGTCTTTAGTAGCTTTCTGGGCCTTGAAAAAGTTCTCACTGAGCCATCGGATTTCATCAAAAATATCTTCATTTGTGTTCCGAAGATGAATGAAGGTCTTACGGGTGTAGAACGACATGAGGGTGAGGAATTAATGACTGAATTTTCATTTTTGGGTGAACTAACCCTTTATATATTTCTATATATGATTTTCAAAATGGCACACACACACACACACACACAATATTAAGAAAGACAACCTTTTTGAATTTAAATAACTTCAGTTATTCAGAAGTATTGCATAATAAAAAATAAATATTAATGAAATTAAAAATGCTTTTTTTGCATTCATGCATAGATAGATAGATGGATAGATGGATAGATGGATATATAGATGGATAGATAGATGGATAGATGGATAGATAGATAGATAGATAGATAGATAGATAGATAGATAGATAGATAGATAGATAGATAGATAGATGGATAGATAGTCCAAGTTCTATCCATTTTTTTCCCATTAATACGGAAAGTGAGAGATGTCATTGCCATCACTCACAAAAATCATCAAAAGTTCTTGCCAATGCCTAAAATCCGCTAGAAGGCTGATCAAGGCCATTATCAGATCTTTACTCCAGGACAGGTGATAAATGTTTTAACAAAGCTGAAGTTTGAAGAAGTTTCATATTTAAAGTTTTCAAACAGGCAAAAATTTCCCCTTATGAAAGAATCGCCCTACTATAAAATTCCCATTAAAACATGTTAAACAGAGTGACACCCTACAAGCCGAAAACATGCACTTAATAATGTGTCGAAAATATCTAAATAATGTAAGTGAATGTGACACGAAAGCTCCAAATAAAACATCTTAAACTGTGCATATATTTCTCATTAGTGGTCTTGGCCCTCTTTTGGTTGAGTACCCTGTAAATTAAAAATAAACTCGTTTACAAGGCAACGTTATGTTCCAATACAGATTCATCTAGGTTGAGGGAAAGGGTAATCGTGATGAAAATTCATAATTGACAAGCAAAGCATGGACACACGCTCTCGAACACACGCAAACGCATTTATCTGACTAATTCAGGAACTCATTAACTGAATTAATCGGAGCAATTAGCTCATGGAATAAGCAATTATTTTCAGCACGTGGCCACAACTTACTGATGTACAAATACACATACAGACCCAGATCCATTTAAAGTGTTAAAGTCTATTTGATGGGCTGGTCTTTAGGTTCGGCATTGAATATTTGCATCTCTCAGTTCAGAACAAAGCAGCAGGAGTATATGCTAATTTCCTCTCTAGCCTTTTTTTTTCTTCCCCTGTAATTAAAAAAAACAATATAACCCACCGACACATTACACTCGGAAAGAAACCCCTCTGTTTCTGGTGTACTTGTCACATTTTATCAGAAAGAAATGTGAGTAAAAAATAGCTAAAGCATTAAATGGCATTCTTGCCAAAATATCAGCACCTCCTTTCAATTAAGTCACTTTCAAATATTTCCAGAAATGGTTTGTGGAGACAAGTCCATCTAAAAATGAAATCTCATTTAGTTAAGAATTCATTTTACATTTAATAAATAATGAAATTCTAATTCTTCGTCTCTTTTTTTTTAAAATTCCAGTTAATGAGTCAATCTATACACTATATGCTGTTTGTATAATGTCACATCATGTAAGTCAAAATCATCTACGTCTCTCAATTTAATGTGTTAATTTAGAGCAATTAGACACATTTAATTTTAAAATGCCTCATTATGCTTTTTTTTATATATATATTACGTTCGTGTAATGTGTACTAAAGCTGTTTGTGAATGTAAAAGGTCTGCAAAGTTTCCAAGATAAATAAAGTTATTGTATCTTAAAAATAATTGATTCTGAACTGTTGAAATGAGTCGTCAATAATTCCAGCCTCACTTCCTGTCACATACCCAAGTAGCAATGCAACTAATTTGCATAATGTATTCATTGGCTGCACGCGAACAACATCTGCTTTGACACGCCCTCAAACACTGTAGTTGTAGCTGAGGAGTGGAAGAGTTTGGTTCGTGCCGTCGACTGTGGACCGCAAATCCACTTTTCGTGCGCTTCCAAAGAATTGATCTGGTATAACTGACTCCATCTTTCTTATCACTGTTCATCAGGCACAGAGCAAGCTTCCGAAGCCGAAAGTAAAATATGGTAATATGCGTTTCATTTCCAACACACACTGGTAGACCAATCAGAGCAGAGTAGTCTCTGTGAAAGGAGGGGATTAGAGAGACTGACTCTTCAAACAAGCAGTTTTCGGACTCTTTGAGAAATGACGTGACGTGCAATGCATATAATGAGTATTTTTGACCCTGGATGAATTCTAGGAGTCCTCCAAAATAAAATGAGGAACCTTTAAAGAAATACTTCACCCAAAAATGAAAATTCTGTCATCATTTACTCACCCTCAAGCAGTCTGAAACCTTTGTGTTGGTTTCAGAATGTCAGTACCTAAACAGATCTTGCCCCCCATTTACTAACATAGTATTTATTTTTCCTACTTAGGTTACTGACATTCTTCCAAATATCTTCTTTTGTGTTCAGCAGAACAAATACATTTCATAAACTACTTGAGGGTGAGTAACTGAATTTTCAATTTTGGGTGAACTATCAGCATAATTTGGGCATATTAACTGTTTTTAACTTGACAAAGTGTCTTAAAAACAATAATAATAATATTTCAAATAAATGGAGTTGATATACATATACATACATACATACATACATACATAAAGCCCATCACAGAATTCCTTTTTTTTTTTTTTTTTTTTTACAATTTAAAGCTATTTTAAATAAGAGGACTCATGAAATGTCCTCATAAAACATGTTTACGTCGTAAGTCCAGTGTAATACCCATGTCATTATACAAATTTGTGTCCTCATAAAACATGAAAACAAGCACACACACACAAACACACACAATTTATTTGTATTTTCTAGTTATAAAAATGCTTGAACCCTCATTTAGCTGTTTCAGCAGGTGGCACAGATCTAATGATCTTTGTTCTTAGCAGAGCTCAGTTTTAACGCCATTAACGCTCAGAGAATAAAGCGTGTTGGTATTGTGCTATGAAATCATTTACTGGTGACCCCTGGGTCTGCCCCAAACAAAGCCTGCTTTGGAGATCACTGGAACGAGTTATCATGGAAAGCATGGCGCTTCTAATTACTTCTAATCTTGCCTTCACAATTGTATCTTATGGCTTTGCAACAATAGAGCTCCTGCCTGAAATAAATATATATATATATATTTTTTTATCATTTTAATTTTTAAATAAGATGATAGATTAGTATCCTAACGGAGGAATTCTCAAAATACTCGAAGAAATCCATGTAAAATATGACCTTTTCAAAACTCTCAGGCTCACCACATAATGTAACAAAAAAACTGAATATATTCTATATTCTGTGTTGCATGAGTCAGACTCAAACGTTGAAATTGTGTGAGTGTGAGTGAGAGAGAAAGAGAGAGAAGAGAGAGAGGGAGTGCATACACCAAAACATATCAGATAACAAGCTATTTGTAATATGAACAAACAGATTGAGAAGGGAACAAGGTCTTAAGATCATGTCTTTTAATTAACAGTATCTGCTAATAATAATGACCACAAGAATGGAGATGTTTAATAATTCATTATGATCTGAATGAAGCAAAAACAATCCGTTTGCGCCACAGAAGATGTAGAGAATCGCACCACCATGTCCATTTACTACATGAGTTATTTTATTCCGCTTTAGCCAACAAGTATTTGGAATCTGCACATCGTTGCCTTTCATTTCATGTACGGTTACACATCATAGAGCTCACTTTGACAAACATAGTGCTGACTTCAGCTTCTGCATCATAAAATATGTCAAAGCAAGCATATTTCACACCTATGCTTTGCCTTATTTCAACAGACGCATTCAAATTGAGCAACGATAATGCTTCGTGAGAAACGCGGGTCTTTGCACGGAGAGTCATTTCCAAGTACGAGCCCCTGAAACTCTGATTTAACCCCAGGAACTATGCTTTGCACAATCACAGGAGATACCACAACCAAAATATGCCTGAGCGCACGCAGTTATTATCTGAGCATGTTCGCTGCACTAACGAACCGCCAGCGATGGCAATTATGGATTACCTTTAAAAAGCACAAGAGAATCAATTTATTTCTACCATGCAGGAGTAAAAGCACTACAGCGTTTGAAACAAACACCAATACAAAACATTTACCGAAGCGCAAAACAATTATGGCATTCTACGCCGTGGAAACGTTTCAGCAATTCAGAATTTTAGCACGTCTAGAGTCCGTGCCATTCGTTTTACGAACAGCATGAGTGATTAAGAAAGATTTCCGCTGCATCTATCATGCCAAGCTTTCTGAGATCAGTAGTGAGCTACTAAAGTACGTGAAGACAGATTGAAGTCTACACCCATGTTTAGTGTGTGTGTGCGCGATTCACACTTGCATTATTCTGCATTCGCTCGCCTTTGTTTCTCGATCTCTAATTACACGCGTTCTCATTAGTGGAGAAATGCACGCGTCATTGACGCGCTGTGTGCAGCATCTGCTCCTGTTACAGGGAGATTCATCGATAATATATTGCAGTCTGTTTCAAACCCGGATCATGCAGTATATCGGATACGGTTTCGTGAGTCCATCATGTGTGTTATAACATACTGCGTTATATATTCAGGATGGAAATCATATATACATTTCCTTCTTTTATCACAGTGGCACTATTTAAAGTTCTTCAGCTGAGGGAGAAAACTAAGTGAACTCGTCGGCGTGTTCGTCAACCCCAGAGGGTTAAATGAACACGGATGTGAATTTTATATTACTTCTCTGTGGTTTGAGCAAATTTAGTCACTGATGACATGTTCCGAGGTGCAAGTTCTAACATTAAAAAAAGTTAATTAAAGCGTGATTAATTGATTATTTTTTTTCCTGCATCCTCAATTTCACTTTCCATATTGTTAGCCTTTTGTAAAATCCCTTTAACTTAAAAATACAAGGGCCCTACAATCCGCTTAAGTTAATAATAAGAGTTATAATTTAAGAGTATAAATCGCTACGTTTTTTTTTTTTTCATTTTTTAAATTAAGGGGTTTGTTGGAACCGGCTGAAGATCCTTAAAGGGACAGCTCACCTAAAAAAAAAAAAAAAAAAAAAAAAAAAAAAACTCAATACTTTAAATTCATCCAAAAAACAAAGCAAATGAATTTCAAGTATTGAGTTTTTGACTCTTTTTTTTTTTTTTTTGGAAGGATCTTATTGTATCTTTGTATCATGTTAAATGTGAATTGAAAGATGCTATTCGTTTTGTTTTTTTTTTTTTTTTTGGTAATGTACTTCAATAAAATTGTCATAAATTTCACTTCAACAAAATTGAAAACATAGCTTCATGCCATTCTAAAATTGTATATTTCTTTTATTACTTCTATTAAAGAAGATATTAAATGGAAAAAAATGTTATTGTTCATACAATGAATCAGTGGGGTCCAAAACAACACTGGATCCCACTGACTTTCATTGTCTGGACCAAAAATAATAATAATAATAAAAAAATTATAATAAATAATATATGTTCATTTTGCTTTCCTGAAAATAAAGATTCAGATTTGGTTTGGAACAGCATGAGGGTGCATAAATGACGACAGGATTTCAATTTTTTTTTAGTGAACTGTCCGTTTAAGAAATTGCTGCCAGATGAAACAAACGAGTTAAACAACTTGTGATGGAAACCGGATGGAAAGTAAAATTGAGGACACAAAAAAAAGCCACAATTAAAGGAATATTTGTGAGAAAACAATTCATTTGGAACATTTTAATTTCAGAGAGAAAAATAAATAAACTAGAAATATTGCTTTAATTAACAAGCTTTTCATGTTAGATGTGAAGGACATGATAATAATGACAATATCTGCACAATGT
>CM074282.1:30070182-30072682 GCA_037194245.1 Opsariichthys bidens
ATGATTTGCTGATATATATTAGACTTTCTTTACAAAACTAAAATTCTAATTTTAACTTAAAAAAATGCATTTACTATTATTCTATATAATTTTGTAAGATTATCATAATAAAGAGGATGTTCATTAATATGAGGAAGAAATTTTAATTGGTTATTTGATAAGCAAAATGTCAACTCAAATTATACTGCATAACCTCTGAAGGTAATAAAATGGGACAGAAATGAACTAACACACCCTCTTCAAAGCACACCAAAAATTACTCGCTGGCTGTAAATATTTCAGGCTGCTCAATTTTCTATTAAACCTTATTAAACTCTTCTTAATTTGAACCTAGACATGAAATCTTTGCTAATACATTCTGATATGGATATCTGAACACAGCCTTCGCCAGCAGACAGCAAAGAAATTGCAATTAACTCTCATCTTCATTCCACCTTCTACAGATGTTGATCAGGGAAGTAGGTACAGAGCATTCGTCACAGCAGAATGGAACGTTTGGATTTAAAGGGATAGTCCGCCGAAAAACATCATCATTTACTCTACACAAATGTAACCATTTCTGGTCTCCACTGAGTATTTTTTTTTGCAACTGTTTGACCCACATTCGTCAAAATATAGTCTTCTATGTTCAACAGAAGAAAGAAATTCATGCAGGTTTATAACAACAATGATGAGTGAATAACTATCCCATTTTCATGTGCAATAAAGATGCATGACTTTTAATCGAGTCTACAAAGTAATTTTTACGGTTTGGCGAATGGACGCTGAATATATAATTCATCTTGTTTTGCATAATTAATCTGTGTAGCCATGCTGAACGCAAGCACGGAAGGCTCCACATGTATCACACGGATTGCTAACCTGATGCCAAAAGAGGTGAAAACACCACTAGATAATAATCACAAACCAGATATTTTCCTTTCATTGCAAAGACTGCAAGAGCTCAAAATTGCTTCCTGCATTCAACAGTCCCAAACATCATGCTTTTAAACAACCCGCTTGGCATTCACAAACAGGTGTACAACCATCTGAAATTTGCTATTCAAATGTGCAAAAATTTAAATGTGATAAATATGAATGTTTCCCATCATGACAGACGCCGACAAGATGCATCTGCAATCAAACACACGACACATTAAATCTTTTTGGAGGGAAATCTGAATAACGACGCAGCCACAACAGCCGTCTTCACATTTTAAAGAGCATATTCATCCTCCTAAACACTACGAGCATGCCGGGAAAGGCTCCCGAATCCCATGAATAGTAATAAATGTTGCTGAGGCCAAATGCAGCGGCGCTATTTCACTGTACGGTCACGCAGATTTACTAGAGCAATCAACCACCATGCAAAAAAACCCAGGGGAGTCAAAGATACAGCCAACGGGTCAAACACAGCCATTGGAGGAGTCCAGTCCGGCCTGTCGGATGATTGTGCGAGGAAAAAAGACAGATAAACTCTTTAATTTGTTAAATCTCATTTCCAGCGCTGTGGGCGACTCCATGATAACAGCTTAAGAAAACATTATTAGGGGTTAAAAGAGACTCGTTCACATTTTCTTCCACTGAATGATTATTAGATTAACATTAATACTACTCGACTCTAGTAGGCCTCTAACTGAAATGAGACATCTCTTTGGAACTTGGGACTTATTTATGATTGTTTTTCTTGTCAATATGAATTTAGTTCATAGAAATAAAATAATAAAATAAAATATGTACAGTAGATAATAATGTTATGATCAGTAAGTCATTGAAAACTGGATATGAACAGTTTTTCTTGAAAAGTTTGCCTAATTTTATGTATATTTAATGTCTTTAATATAAGTATTCAAAACCTTTTTATAGACTGTATATTATATGTATATATTAAATAACATCAGTATACACACCTCTAAAAGGCTTCTTTTTCAACCTTTACGATAATATTTAGCTTTCAAGGGCTTATTGATACTATAATAAATTATGTATATAATGTATTCGTTATTTATATTATTTTATATTATTTGTAAAAAAAAATTTTTTTTTAATTATTATTATATTATTATTTCTAATTTTCTTGTCAAAATAAAATAAAACAAATATAAAATTAAATAAAATAAAGTGAATAAAATCAAATCAAATAAATTAAAGTAAATAAAATAAATGATGAATGAAAAAATAAATGAAGATAATGAAAAAATAACTAAAATGTAGATAATAATTTAATAAAATTAAAATAAAATAAATAATAAAATTAAATTAAAATAAATCAAACGAAGCTAATAATTTTGTCTATAACAATCCACTGAAAACTGAATCTGAACGCTTAAAATAAAAAAGCTGACTTGTGCCGTTCTGTGTTTGATGTATTGTTGTCTAATGCAGTGACTTTCAAACATGTATCTGTACATCCAAATACATTTATAAGACAATGTTACTGTTACACTCTTGTAATTACATGTATAAATGACACCAGTATCTACCTCTATAAGGATAAAATTTAGTATTTGCATTAGATAAA
>CM074282.1:30077682-30120182 GCA_037194245.1 Opsariichthys bidens
ATTCGATACGAACTAGAAATCTGATCTTATGAAAAAGGCCACATGGCAGATAGAGCGTGTACTGCTACACTAATGAGTCCTTCTCTGCCAGACTTTAATATGGATTTTATTTTTGTGCCATAGATTAAGCGGATGTGAACTAATGATACAATGTAGCAACACTCATTTGTCAATGGATTTGTAAACCGCACTGTCTTTCCTTTAATATCACCGAGCACCTTTTGTGTATAAGCCTGAATAGAAATCTCTTAGTAAAAAAGGTTCATCTAAATCAATGCTGAAAAACATTTTACAACCAAAATCTCTCAAGGACAATTTTTGGGCTGGGGCTAGGAAAAAGATCTGATTGACATGGAAAGTGACCAACCACATATTGTTTTATTTTTATGTGCTGTTTAGGAGTGGGTTTACCTGAAATAGTAGATACTACGATATTACTTCCACTACTACTACTACTACTACTAATAATAATAGTAAAAATCATTGTTGTTGTTGTTAGGGGCCAAGCACCGAAGGGCTCCTCTTCTTCTACTTCTGGACATTAACCACAGCAATTTTGGATACAAACTAATGCAAACAGATGGTAACAATTGTGACATGAAACATTTTTGTCACACTGTTTTAACCATTTGAAGTACAACTATTAATGTTATCACTCTCTCAGCCTCGACGGCAAACATGCCGCTGTTCTGTCTCTACTAATGCAGCATCTAGTCAACAAATGAATAACATTATAATGATATGTATGTTTTAAAGCTTCATCTGAAGTGCCTCACGTGTCAAAACAAACTCCACGAGGCGTCAGTAATCGTTTTTATTTCGCCTCTAGAGGCAGCTCTCATGCTGTAGAATGACCGCACACCTTTCTCAGTCGCTCTAGCAATGGACGCGACCCGGAAAAACCATCGGTAAGTATTTTTTGCCGATAACCGGTTACTTGAACAGTCGTTACTGGTGCCGATTAATCAGCAAAACCGATTGATCGTTTGACCTCTACTGTAAACCCAGCTAATCAAACTGAAACTTTGAACCATTTTGTGTCCAGTATACATGTAAATGGTCAGTAAACGGACTGAGGCTGAGACAGTTGCCCAAATGGACAACAGCCAAATGAGCCCATATGAAACATTGTGCGGAATAGACTGTGCAAAGTGTTCTTATAGAGCATTGAGTAATCCACAATCCGAACTATTTGATGGGAACATGTTCCTTCTAACCTTTTAAAAACAGCCAGGAGCACAAAGAATGACCCTTCAAATCTATGGCAGCACAAAGCGAGGCCAGACAGAGCGCGCTCTACCCTCACGCTGCTGCTAACCTTGCCCACTGCACTTAAGCACAATGCAGCTGTATTAAGAGAGAAGGCTCTTCACTCTGCTTCTGGTGTGTGCTGACCCATGAAGGATCTGTGCTTCTTTAAAAGGATGTAGCAGCAGGAAACAGAGCTGAAAACGGCAGGGAACCCAAGTTCTCTGTCAACCAGATCTTAGAACTTAAGTCATCCGATGCGCTAATTTGGTCAACAAGGTGAAATGTGTGAGCGAATAAATCAGCTCAGCATCAAAGTCAAGAGAACCAGAATGCTTTTAGCTAATTAAGAAAGTGAACGGAATTTATTGAGCTGGGAAACAGACAACCACCGAAGTCATGCTCTACCGTCCATAGGTTTGGGGAGGGTAAGATAAAAAAAAAACAAAAAAAAACCTTTTATCCAGCAAGGATGCATTAAATTGATCAAACGTGACAGTGAAGGCATTTATAATGCTCCAAATTATTTTCATTTCAAATAAAATGCTGCTCTTTTGAACTTTCTATTCATTAAAGAAACTTGAAAAATCACAGTTTCCACAAAAACATTTATAAAAAACAGTTATGATAATCAGAAAAAGTTTCTTGAGCAGCAAATCGGCATATTAGTATGACTTCTGAAGGATCATGTGACACTGAAGACTGGAGTAATGATGCTGAAAATTCAGCTTTGATCACAGAAATAAAATACATTTTAAAATATTTTTAAATAGAATATAATAACAGTTCAAATTCGAATAATATTTCAAAATATTACAGTTTATACTGTTTCTTTCATCAAATAAATGCAGCCTCGGTGAGAAAAAAAGACTTTGCAAATTCCTCCCGACCCCAAACTGAACGGTACAATATGTTACCATTCAATCCATCGCAATTCATAACAAAACAACTGGATGGCATTTGAAATTGCAGAAAATGATCATTTCAGCCTCTGACCAAAGGAGAAATACTTATTTAGACTAATTGTATGCACGATTCCAAAACAAATTCCAAGAAAAATTCCAATCCAATATATCAATATTATGATCGTATCAGTAGAGTACAGTGAAAACCCTGTTAACTTAAATAACTTAAACCTGGCTGGCTGGTCTTATTGGACACCAAACTGAAGGTTTATTCTGGTTTTGGGCTGTTTTGTTGAGTTGGTGAGGCTCAGAGACTAGCTAGAACAACTTAAACCAGCATAGACCACCAAGTCATGTTAGGCTGGTTTAAGTTTTTTTTTTCCCCCCTAGCAGGAAAAAAAAGTAAAAAAAAATTAAAACATTAGCTTAGACTGATATAAACGAGACTCAATTTACAGAGAGATAAACCAACTGGATTGCAGTGTTATGTAAGTTCTTTCACATAGCACATTAGTTTGCAATAGTTCTCACAACAGGAGAGCTAAACCTGCTTCAATGCCACTGCTTTAACTGTGCTTTGAGCAGTTACATTTCAAAAATGCATGCAAAGTCTAATGTAATTGGCTCTTTTGCATCTTAAGAGACAATTGCAAGTTGCATCGATGTGGAAAGTAAATTGCACTCATTTTATAGAGCTCATAAAAAAAATCAAATGAGCTTAGAAAGCCAATCTAAACCTAGATTAAAAGCTTCATTAAATGTGAAAATTGCTCAGGGAATACGCAACATCTGTTTCTGGACTGACAGAGTTTCATCCAAGGTTATCTTGTACAAACAACGATTTACAGCCTTGAAAACCGTCAAGAATTCACAGCAGGAGACTCTCAGGAACCGGCATAAAAGTTTGCAAGGAAGAGAGACCTGATTATGCGACAGTTGTTTCAGCACCGAATCTGCGACCTTGGAGATGCTTTCATACCGCGGGCTGTTACTCAGGAGGTTTTAACAATGTCTCGCTGACATGTTTGTGGTCAATTTCCTTGCCGACATCAAATGCAATTCCCTGGAAAAGACATTTCAAGACATCCTCGGGCACGTTCATTAGTTGCAAATGCACAAGAGAAGGGAATTGCTTACCTTTCGGATGACTCGGGTCCGTGAACTCGTACTTCCCCATTCCGACCGTACGGAGCATCTGAAGCCCGTTCGGACTTTCCTGATTTCCAGAGGCCGGCGTCGGCTGAGTCGTTGCTTGCCCGTTCGTTAGCGGCAATGCGGCGGAAGGCAAAGTGGGAGGCTGTATGAGCGGGTGCGTCATGTGACCGTTTCCCACCACGTTCTGAGGGGCGGGGTGGACTACCTGGCCGGCCGTCGTCAGGGACGACGGGGTGATTGGCGGTTGGCTGGTGGCGTAGGGAGACTGGTTCTGTAGGTTAAGGACGAGGCTGCCTGGCTGCTGGGAAGAGAGAGGGGGGAGTTGGAAGTGCGCGGTCATGAGCGGATGGTGCGGGGGGATTGGCGTCTGGATGGCCGGGGTCACGCCGATGATGGGAGACTGGACGGACACTCCTTGGCTGTAGATGGGCGGCTGTGGCATCCCGTACGAATGAGCCAGCAGGCTGGGCTGACTGGCCGCCACCACTGGAGGCACCCATGGGGGCCCTGAGGAACAAGAGCAGAAAAAGTCAAGGACAACCAACATCGCATTTGACGTCCAGCCGTACACTTTATTCGGTGGAAACCCATGTGAAACTCATTTAGTATTATATGGAATCACGAGCTGATAAACGAGCCATCATCTTTCTACATCACCCTAGTCTGCTTCTGTCGCCATAGCTAATTTCCCAGCACTTTGGATAAGAAAGTGTCCACTAAATGACAAATAACCAAAGACCAGAAAAGAAGGAACTGTTGGGTGTTATTTCGAGGATATTAATTTAATGTCTATGTAGATTGCTGTTCGTATTACTTCTGTAATGAGACAAATGTCAAACAGGATATTCAATGAGGGGGAAAAAACACTGGCAATAGATTGCGAGAGATATTTGGCTGCCCTTAAGATTATTTAAAAGGCCTTACACAAAAAGTCATTCGCAAAAAGACCGGAAAAAACAGTACCTTTCAAATGTTTGGAGTCAGTAAGATTTAAGGTATTGATGATAATAACACTTTTATTTAGCGAAGGATGCATTAAATTGATCAATAATGATTTATCATTTTAAATAAACGTTCTTTTGGACTTTCTTCATTAAAAAAATCCCGGAAAATATTAGAGTAGAGTACATATCTGTAGAAATATGACTCTTCACAATTCTGTAGAGTACAGTGAAAACCCTGCTGAGAGGAAAACTTGACTTGCTGGTCTTAGCTGGACACCAAACTTGTTTGTTTGGTCTAGTATGATGGTTTATACTGGTTTTGGGGGGTTGGTGAGGCTCAGAGAAAAGCTAGAACAACTTAAACCAGATTAGACCATCAAGTCATGTTAAGCTGGTTTAAGTTCGTTTTTTTCAGCAGGAAGAAATATAAAAAGAAAACATTTGCTTAGACTGATATAAACAAGACAATTTACAGAGGAATAAATCAGTTGGATTTCAGTGTTATTTAAGCGGTTCCTTCCACATGGCACATTAGTCTGCTATATGTTACAGTTATAAGCACCACAACTGTTTCAACATTGATGATAATCAGAAATGTTTCTTGAGTGGCAAATCAGCATATTAAAATGATTTCTGAAGAATCTCGTGACACTGAAGACTGGAGTAACGATGCTGAAAATTCAACTTTGATAAATGTTTAAGGTGAAACCATATCCCAGTGTTTGGTTCGGGGAGTGGGATTTCTTCAAAACAACTCTATTTTCCACTGTGACAGCATTCAATGGAAAATATGCATTTCTTTATGCATTATTCATGTTTTGAGGGTCACATCAGAGTTATTCACCAATGCAGCAAGGTTGGGATAGATGAGTGTATGCAAAAAGCAAAAACTTACTTGCTCTTACTGTTTATATTCATCTCCACACTATCCCTATAATTTCAGAGACAGAGTTATGATAGCAGATCCTACAGGTGCATACACACTATAGAGAACATTCCTCTGACGGGGCGCTTGATTTATAGGAAGGTGTAAGAAAGAGCCGGGTCAGTCTGAAATCAGGTGGGAATACAGCCAATTGGATTCCTGAAGACCTGGGAAAGTCTGAACTTCTCATTGGTCAATGAATGTTCACCTCAGTGTATCAAAAGACACCATTTTCACAAACCCTTGTGTTTTTCCTTTACATTCTTACATGAGGCAGCAGCTGTACTGGCATCCATGGATTTGCAATGTTCACATGTAGAGTAAACTCTGGTGTGAATGTGTCCTAACGCTGGACTAGACATTTAATGGGTCTGACATTGATGAACACAGAAGTTTATTTTGAAGTTGTTAAAACAGATTATTATTAAGTACTACTTCAGTCTTTCTACATAAAAATTTCATATTAATCCATACATTTCTTTGTAATTATTTGAGTGAAAATTGTTTCCAAAGTAATTCCTACACCAATTTTTTTTTTCAGTGATTTACCTAAAATCGTTGAAAGATCATGAAAAGTTGTATTGTGGTGAACTTATGGCTTACTATCCCATTTTTTGACCATCCAGCCCTTCTTCCAATTTGTCAAGACTCAAATCTTGCAATGATTGTCAGCTGAAGTGTACGCTTTATACATTAGAGACACCATTCACTCACTCACTGTCACTCACTCACTCACTCACACCTGCGCACTACATTTCCCAGAAGCCCTGTACCCTGTCACTGATCACCCCAGCCAGCTGTAGCCTATCATCCGGACTATTTAAGCTCCACGCACGCACAGACACAGACACACAGTGGCGAAGTCTTGATTAGGGTTCCCTGTCAGTTCTGAGCGGTATTTCCCATGTCTTGCTTTCCTGGTTCTTTTTCCTGCCTTTCTGTCCCGGTTCTGATTGTTTGCTGTCTACCCCGTTTGACTCACTGCTTTTGATTACTGGACTGTTGTTTGCCTGCCGCACTATACAGACCCCTCGTCTGTTTACTGACCACGAACCTGCTTACTCCGATATTCCTGTTTGCCACTGTTTGACCCTGCCTGTTATGACCATTCTGTTTTCTAATAAAGCCTGCATTTGGATCCTACTCCGTTGACCCTCCGTTGACCCTCCGTTGCAAATCTGATTACAGACTGAAATTTGATTACAAAGAAATGGCAAGTAACACATTGAATTAATATATATATATATATATATATATATATATATATATTTTTTTTTTTTTTTTTTTTTTTTTTTTTTTTTTTTTACAGTATGTCACAGATAATATGATTCATTTTAAACCCAATCATATCTCATGCCAAAACCAGATATCTGAATACATACATTGCCCTCAATGACATCATTAACTTTTTTGTTTGTTTTGTTTTGTTTTATTTTATTTAAATAGCACTGATTTAAATACAAGAGGAGGTTGAACCAAAGTGCTTTACATTAAATAAGGACAACTATAAACTACATAAAAGCACCAAATCTTACCATTGTATGCTACCGACATTAAGTGCACTTTCAGCAAGTTTTTGAACACTGACAGCGATTTGGCAGACCTGATAGGTAGAGGCAGCTCATTCCACAGTCTCAGCCCCATCACTGCAAACGCCCGGTCGCCTTTGTTTGGGCGATTTGTTCTGGGCACTACAAGTAGTTTTTGGTTTTGTGAGCGTAGTGTTCTGGAAGGATCATATGTAATTAAAAGGTTTGCCAGATACGATCCTGGTTATTTAAGGATTTGTAAACAAACAATAAAATTTTATATTTAATTTTGAAATGCACAGGGAGCCAGTTTAAAGAAGCTAATACAGGCATAATTGGTTCGTATTTCTTTACTCTCCTCAAAAGCCTCGCTGCAGCATTTTGTACAGATTGCAGTCGAGACAAAGATGTGGCAGTGATGCCAGAAATCCAGCCGAGACAGAATAAAACAGTGGATTACTCTTTCAAAATCAGAATTTGTTAAAAAAAAAATGGCTTGAGTTTATTTGCTTATTAAAAACATTAACTTGACTATCAGAATGAACTTCATTGAGAAAGAGCTCACGCATCGTGTTAGTTTTCTTTACTTTGCAAAAAGCACAACTTTTTGTATTTTGCTGTGAGTGTACACAAATAAAACAGTTTTAATAATGTATAATGTATAATAATTCTTATTTGTATGTTCAAAATTGACAGAGTATTTTGAGTCTCTTTTTCTCTGGTAAGAAAAAAAAACGAGGTGGTATCGCCGGCGTAAAATAAAAACGGTAATAAAAACTCCCACTCATTATTTACTCATCCTCATGCCATTCCAAACATGCATGACTTTCTTCAGCCAAACAGAAGATATTTTGAATAGCATTGGAGACAAAGTAAAACAAAGTTTGTTCTACAAACGAAAGACTTGGAAGTTAGAACGGGTGAGTAAATGATGATAGAATTATAATTTTTTGAGTGAACTGCCCCTTTAAAGTCTCAGATTTAGTCGTCAATTTGTGTAGCATTTTAAGCACGAGGTCACAGGATCGAAACCATATTGCTTCTGTTTACCGGACAGCTTACTCACAATGCAACAACGCAGATTTATCTCATGGATATGTGCTCTTCGTGGACCTGCGCCCTTCCACCTCTGCTGCAAAAATAGCTCCTCAACAATGATGGTCCATAACACAAAATGCACCAGGCGGGGAAAAGATTAAAAAACATTAATCATGACATTGGCCTTCACCACACTATATTCTGAAGAGACAGGAATATACTAGCGGGAATAGATCCGCACGAGGTGCGTGCATAATTCAGAACAAACTAAAGGACAGCTGTGCTCAATTTCAACCACCATGGAAGCGCTAACAAAAGAAAGTCCAATATTTCCTAGTCTATTAGACACAAAAGTGCTATTAACCAAAAAAAAAGTAATTCCCAGACCATTTGAGCGTTTTCTGCAGATTTGTGCACAGCAATCAAGTCTTTTGATGAAAAATCTATCATTAGATTATTAAAGAAATAAATAAATAAGAATGAAACTCAATTATAGCCCTAGATTCGGCGCTGAAAAGCTAATGAAATTAGCAGTATGGATCCTACTGTTGATTGCTCATATAATTACAATGTTCATGGGGATAAAATAGTTGTTTCATAAGAGTGCTTTTGTCCTCTCAGAAGAGTCTAGATCTCTTTTTCCCCAAAGTTAAATCAGCCACTAATTCTTACAAGGGTCTCTTTTGATGGATTTAAATTAAACTGCAAATCGACGTCATGCAAGAGCCAAGTCTTTGCGGAACTTTGGGAAAAAAGTTTTTCCGAAATGACTTCCTCAACGTGCGCTGCTAACCGACGTGATTAATTAATTCCCGCAGATTCGTTATTGCTTTTTTGTCTCCGTGCTAATGGGACGCAGATCTCGGCTCCAGATATGTCATATTACACCGAGCGCCGTCGAAGGAGAAGAAGTTGAGTGACATCTCACTTTGTGTTTCGGGGAAAGGTGCCGGAAGCGGGACCCTGTAGAGCTCAACACAATGCTAACGCTCCCTCCCTCTGTGAGACTTCGGTTCCTACTTAAACTGCACAGCGGGGGGCCCCTGTGGAGGCCCCGGGGGTTCGGAAAGCCCTGAACGAAACACATGCAACTGCCCTCCTTAACAGTGATGTCCAATTCCTCACGTATAATCACTCAGGAAAGGCTAGACGGGCCAACGGTCTGTCTTTATTACCAGCATAATTCCGATTTGATGTGAGGAAATGTCCGTGTAACGTGCATTACTTTGGTCGACCCCTCATTATCAGCTCAATTTTATGTGTTTGATGCTCTTGAGGATTTGCCCATGCTCCACAAACTCAAGAAACTCCAGACGTACGAGCCCATGTAAGCCCAACTGAACACCTCACATCTAGGTCAACTCTTGACGCACACCTTGGCAATAGAATCGGCATTGGCTTGTACGTTTTTTTAGTTTCGCCTGCTATGTTTTATTTGTTTGTGTATATATGATTCCATCAAATCAGCTTATCTTTGTAAAATGGCGCATCTTTTTAAAAATATTAAAACCGTACACTCTCTTAACCTCAGTTCATCAAGCACTTTTAATGATTAGGACATCATTTCATTTCATTTTTCATCATTTAGCAGACGCTTTTATCCAAAGCGACTTACAAGGGGAGCAATTAGGGGTTAGGTGTCTTGCTCAAGGGCACTTTAGTCATGGTATCGAAGGTGGAGAGAGTGCTGTTCGTTCACAATCCCCACCTTCAATTCCTGCTGGCGTGGGAATCGAACCGGCAACCTTCAGGTTACAAGCCCGACTCCCTCACCACCAGGCCACGACTACGGTGGTGGTGCTTAAGATATTGTTGGTCAAAAAAAACAAACAAATAAAACAATAGATATTGGTAATAGACAATAATAATTATTATTAAAAAATAATTCTACAACAATATACAATGCACTAAGGATAGATGACCTGCTGGGTTAATGAATATTAATCACATTGTCTGCATTCACTGATTTGCTGAACTCAAAAAAGGGGCGGTAACAGATGAGCATCAGCCAATGAGATTGCCGTTTGCGCATTAGTTCCGTCCCCTGCCGGAGAAACCCACATCTAAAGTGAAAGTGAAAGTGGTGATATGGTCAGGTATGGTGACCCATACTTGAAATTTGTGCTCTGTATTTATCCCATCCAAGTGCACACACACAGCAGTGAGTAGTGAACACACATACACACACAGTGAACACACACCCGGAGCAGTGGGCAGCTATTGCTACAGCGCCCGGGGAGCATTTTTTTAGGGTTAGGTGCCTTGCTCAAGGGCACCTTAGTCGTGGTATCGAAGGTGGAGAGAATGTTGTTTATTCACAATCCCCACCTTCAATTCCTGCCGGTGTGGGAATCGAACCCGCAACCTTCTGATTACAAGCCCAACTCCCTCACCATTAGGCCACGACTACCCGACTACCCATCTCTTCTGCTTGTTCTGAATAATTCCAAATGAACTCCGTTGTTTTGACAGAAATACAACAAAGTATATCATTTACATGTTGCACGCATGGTATGCACTCTCTAATGATTTCTGAAGGATTATGGGACGATGAAGACTGGAGTAATGGCTGCTAAAAACTCTTTGAAAAAGTTTTTCAAATAGAAAACAGTTATTATTTTTAAATTGCAATAATATTTCGCAATATTACAGTTTTTACTGTATTTTGATCAAATAAATGCAGCATTGGTAAGCAAGAGAGACTAAAAAATTATATCGACCCAAACTTTTAAACAGTTATATATATATATATATATATATATATATATATATATATATATATATATATATATGGCTGTACAGAAAAAGTGTCGACACTAGAAAAAATATTCATACTTTTTTTTCAGCTCTTATTTCTTTATTTTATTTTGTGGTGAGATTTTGGCAATTGACCATATATATATATATATATATATATATATATATATATATATATATATATATATATATATATATATATATAATATAAAGGAATTTTTAAGAAACAGGTTGCATATCCGTAAATATCTCTCCATCCGCCATTATACATCATGTCATACTCTCTAGACTAAAATGAAGCAACTTAATATGAATTAATATCGATTCTGGAATAAAAAATTGATTTTAAAATTATTAAAAAAAAATGTTGGTGTTGATGAATCAATTTTTTTCCCAGTCCTTATACATCTTACATACACCTTTTTTTAAGTAAATTTCATTTATTTACTTGGCAGCAGTTTTTATCTAAGATGACTTTAAAATGAGGAACACAACAACATATGCAACTCATTCAAAGCAAGCAGACTGTTTCCTGTCTGTTGTTCTCATCTGTACACATACCTGTGGTGTCACTCTCTCTGTGCTGCTTGGTGGGGGGTTCGTCGGTCTCCCACGGGGTGGACTGGTTGATGGGGGTCTGGCCCCATCTCACTCCAGGAGCCAAAAGGAGACTCGGAGTCTGCGTCTCACCGGGAGAAAGACCTGCCGCCTGCAAAGAGAGAATACACATGATGAAGATTAGTCTTCAAGACACAAAACAGCTTTTATCAACACAGTATGATGGTAGTAAACCATTTAGTGTTGCTACTTTTCAATCAGTGCACACACCAATGAACAGACCAACACAGGCCCACACCAAATACAAAAAAAAACAACACAACAAAACGAAGAGAAATGACTAATTAAAAAAAATAAATATCATAACAAACCTGCAGCTTCAAAATGGGTTCATAAATCCTGGATAAAGTGGGTCCCTATAAACCTCATTTTATGTTTTCACAGATTCAAATTTCACCTTATGCCATTTCCAGATTCTGATTACGTTCTCTTCACGATAAAGAAGTAATATTCTACCCTCATATAAATTTGAATAACTGTAATTAAAATATGTAAATGACAGTAGTGTGTGTTTATGTCATGGTTTCCGCTGTAGCGTTTGGTTTTTTCACGATTCCCTCAGCGTTTTCTGCATGGCTGAAATTATGAGGCTCTAATTACACATTGTGAGGGAGTCTGGCTCTTATAATCAGTATTTCCCAAGTTCTTAGAAGTACTCATGTCAGACTAGGATTGGTAATTAATTATTTAGCACAAGAGCAAGAAAACTAGAAGTGTCGAAGAGACAGTTACTAAATGCCTTCATTAAAAATCCTCCATTTACAGTGTAATATAAAAGGAGATTTAAATCCATAAAACATATTAGAACAATTAAAAGGCTTTATCAAATACTGCAATCGTGGAACTTTTTTTAAATATTTGAATTGATCTCAGGAGGTCTAATTAAATATTACACGAGTCATTTTATTTTATATGATTCGTCACCGTTATTGGGGTCTGAATACAGTTTAAAACTCTCATTTATCTGATTTTGTTATTTTCCAGCAACTCATAATTAACCTTGAACAGACAATTTTATTCGAAATAAAATAAAATTAAATTAAATATAAAATTAAATAAAATAAGTAAATTAAATAAAATGACACAGTTGCACATTTATTCCAAATTAAGTTGTCACTCATTTTTGCCTTTAATGCCTGGATAACTTAATGTTAATACTTTATCGAACATATTACAAAGTGCACGATGAAAAAGCACAAATTGCATTGCAATAAAGAGCGTTTAGGCACCCGTGTGTACTGTATACTTTCACTCAAATGAAAGTGCCAGCTAACTAAGATTGAACGATTGCTGATTACTTGGAATGGAGGAGCTGAATGGGGAATTTTGCAGGCTCAAAAAAAAAAAAAATAACCAAGAAAAAAAAGGGAACAACATTTAGACTCAAGTTAAGATTAATAGCAGTGGAAGTTTGGAGACTTTGCTTCTCTTGCTTTTCTTTGCTCAACTTTTATTGAGTTGAGATTTGGTGTCAAACAGGCAGGCGGAGTGACGGCGCAGCGGTGTGATCCAGGCAGATGTACGAGGCGGGTTCCAGAGAGACGAGTTAACCCTGCATCGCAACCTCACCCTACTCCGCACCTCGGAGTTAATGGAAAAGACCTCGTCATCAACCCTCTGCTCCGGCCTGCGAGTTTTCCTCTGTTCCATTATCCTCCCTGACCTGCGCTTTACTTCATCAATTTACCCATCATGCATCTCTGTCACCTCGGCCCAAAGCCAATTTGTTGTGGGGTTACGCTGCACGTTGACATCATCAACAAACGAAACTTCTCATCATGACTGGTGCGTGCGGATGTACAAGGCCGACCTCCAGATGGTAAGTGCCGAAGCTTTCTGTCCGTAAACCAAGAGAAAGCATGCAATTCTTCTCGAGAGCTGCTGTAAAAACGTGTCGAGATCAATACATTTCAATACGCAATGAACAAGTAACGTGGGTTAAGTAATCAGATTACTTTTTTCAAGTAACCAGTAAAGTTACGCATTACTTTTACATTTACAACAACATAAAGAGTAACTTTTTCTAATAAGTAGCGCAAGTTACTTTGTTTTCCAATTTACAATTTTCCTGTCCGCATGTTGAGAGAAATCTTGAGTAAGTGCAGAGGCGTTGTATGAATATGATGGCTATTCTAGTTCTAGGCTAAATGTGAGCATACATTCACTCAGTTACTTCTCCTGCGACCTATTCTTCTGTATCCCAGAATGGCTGTTTGAGCTGCGCCCTCTTACTGTATAGGAGTGAATTTGCATTTCCTTCAGGGCCTTTACATTTGCCAAAAATAGAACTTGCTATAAAAAACAAACAAACAAACAAACAAACAAACAGCCCAGCCCAGATGAGAAAAAGTAACGCAACGTATCATTTTCCATAAAAAGTAACTAAGTAACGTAATTAGTTACTTTTTTAGGGAGTCGCGCAATAATTTTAAAAGTAACTTTCCCCAACACTGTCAAGTGGGAATGGGAAATAATAAATTTGATTTCATTTTCAATAAAAATATGAAACATGTTCAATATATTACATTTAGGTGCAACTAGTGGCGTCAACTTAAGCAATAACCCAAACAATGTCTACTTCACTCCAAAACTCTTCAAAAAATCCCAACGGAGAGATTCAGGGAGAGAAAAAAGAACCTATTAGATTCTCTGTCTCCCCCCAGACTTTTGTAGCCCACCTACATCAACTTTGTCCTAGTTCACAAAACCCGAAACGCTTCGCATGAAAAATGGAAGGTATAAAAGCTCAGAGACTAAGCAATGCCGCTGCTGTCTTGCATGTCTTTATGCGTCAGGATTGATTTATGTCTTATGTTGACCGACAGTTACCTTGTTTCGTGATCACTACATGCTGCTCGACGCGTATAAAGCCTAATAATTCTTTGCCGCCTCTCGACTTTTCCATTTTTTGCCCTGTTCATCTCCCAAGTGTTTTCTAATCCTCGTAAAAATGCATCCTTTATGACGTGGTATTTTCTGCTGTAATAATCCTATGCATTTCCTACGACCAGCTGTCACGAAATGTTAAATCTTCCTCACACGGCTCGGGTTTTTATAAGCTCAATTGTATCAAAACACAATATTCCATATCAAATTTTCCCGCAGCCCTGGTGAGCAACGCATAAAATGCACATTTCAGACTTTTTACGGGCATCTGCTGACATCAGTGGGGGTGGGCGATGACAGACACTGTAAAACGTGGTAGGACTTAAGCGTAGCCAAGCATTCTCTATTTTCTCACCATTTTAATTCATCTCTGGTTATACCAGGCCCCACGTCCCTGGCGGGCCATTATCGCTGTGTGGCAGATGGCTTCCCTGACTCAACAGAAAACAGCCTGGGATAGTGTGTGTGTGTATGTGTGTGTGTCCTGTGCAAAACCAAGCAGCCAAAAATAAATGAATAAATAAATAAATGTGCTCATGCTCTTCAGCACAAAGAAGTTTAACGTTTGTAGTCAGCGGCAGCCTGGGATTTTTCTGTTGCAAGCATCTAGTTACAGGGAACATTGTCTATTCTATTCTGTGGGGAGCGAAGGACACAGTAAGCACACAACATGCATATGATGCAAGACAAACAATGAGGACCGAACTCACTAAAGAGTTCTATTCATGCTCTCTCAGTGCAAAAGCCAGGATGTTACTCACTGACAACCAAAGATCAGAATACCCAGATAGTACAAATAACTACAGTATTTATTTATCAATCAATCAATCAATACGTAAATAAAGAACCCCTAATGTATCACAGATAAAATAAATGAAAGCTACAAAACCTTATAAGAGGTATCTTACAGTCAGGACATAGCAATTTTTCTTTAAAAATCCCATATACAGTGGGGAGAACAAGTATTTGATGCACTTACAAAGCATGCAGTGTAATAGTAAGCATGTAAGTTTGTAATTTTTATCATAGGTACTCTTTAACTGTGAGTGACGGAATCTAAAACAAAAATCCAGAAAATCACTTTAAATGATTTTTAAATAATTAATTTGGATTTTATTGCATTGTTACAAGGTTTCTAAGTGGGCAAACCTGCAAAATCGACAGTGTATCAAATACTTGCTCTACCCACCGTATATTCAAGTTCTAGTTTGTAAAATCAAAAAATATATTAAACTTCAGAAAAAAAAAAAGAAAAAAAATATATATATAGATATAGATGCGTTTATTGAAACTTTAGTCTCTGCAGCTTTAATCACTGCTTAATTTAATGAAACATGAAAAATAAGAAAGGTTTGCACTGTCACAATTTGTTTTTGCCAACATAATAATAATTTCCAATAAAATAAAAGAATTTTTAAAAAACACTAAAAAACCTTATAATAGGTATCTTACTATTAGGATATAGCAATGTTTCTTTAAAAATCCCATTTAAATGTATGTTCTTCTTTGTAAAAAAAAAAATAAAAATAAAATATAAAATAAAATAAAATAAAAAACAAAATAAAATAAACAAATACAAATTGTGTGATGTTGAACTCATTACAGGTGGAACACAAATTTCGATATATATGTATATCTGAAATCTCCAATTCATTTCTATGGAAAGTTCTGTAAAGCTTGCCTGAGTTGGCAAAAGAAACCGAAGGGTCAATTCATTCTTAGCGAAGTTACATGCAAAAGCATACACTCTCGGACGAAAACGAACTCTGCACAAATCATTTCTCATCAGGCTAATGGTGTCACATCACTCAAGAGTTTCCTCCATTAAACGCATTCACTGCCGCACATTATAAAGACTACAACTTCTACAATGTAATCTCTTAAATGTCATTTTTAATGCATGAGTAGGTAGCCCGACTGCATGGCACTTATAACGGGTCAATCAATCCTCGGCCATTTGAAAAATGTAATCACTATGATTTTCCCCATACAGGTACATAAATGAGGTACGGGGGATGTGTCTTGTTCTGGCAGGAGCCAGATTGGTCAGAAACGATTCCAAAAGGACCTTATCTGAGCGTGCCGCAGCCAAGCATGGAGCTGAAGTAAATATCACCATGGTTACCCACTTCCCGCTCTGAACTACCTCTCTTTATAGCAGGCTAGCATGCATACAGTAATCCCGTACCAACCTGAGCTGAAACATAGACACGTTCACGGCAGAAAGTGGTCGACATTTGTCAAACCAAACCAGAAAATATAAGCCCAGCAAGCTAGCAGCGACAACGCACTGGTGTAGTTTACAGCGTAATTGGCGAAATTGGTCACTGCAATCCGATCATGTTTTCACATCGTGACAAAGAGCTTCTATTTGTGTTTGAAGAAAGAATGAATGTGATTCAAGACCCTCTTCACAACCCCCCTGATTTTGTAAGTCCTGCAAAGCTCTCATGTTACAGCGAGGCTCTCCACGCATGCCAGCCGACGTGAAGAATACGGCCGTTGAGTGTGGCGAACACAGGGTCTTTTTTCAAACGAACAGAGGGGACCGGTGGTGATCCAGCGCCAATAGATCTCTTTCCACTCCACCATCCTGTCCGGCGCTCCAAAGCACACCACACATCAACGGCGGGGGGACGGCAGACAATGGCCCTCTGTCCAGCGGGGGGCGCGAAGGCTTCTTTATGCCTCTATTGTTCTACCGCCTTGGGTAACCCAAGGACTCTTGATCAAACAAAAGCCAAGATGAATAGCAATGACGAGCACTTGAGGAACCAATTCCGTTCGGTTTTTTTTTTCGTTTCTTTCGCAAGGAGAGCTACTGTGTGTTTTAAAGGGCAATGACCTACCTGACAACATCTGCGGAGCATTAACACAAGCCTTAGGATTACGCAATCACTAGTCTACCAATGCAAGACATTTACCAGACAATTTCAACAAGAATCACCCACTTAGACAGTCTGAACTGCAAAAAGATTATTTAAATGTGAATCCTGCGTGCCGCCTCACAATATGAGGACATGAACGCACGAAATCTATCTCCGGAGCCGCTCAGAGAGTCACGTCGTGAGCATTTTACCGTTTAATTTGAGAAAAACTATCGTTGTATCATAAACACAGAGAAACTCGAAGGTCTTCATGGCAAACCGTCAAAATAAAAGTTTGGTTTAACTTGAGGAAATTGTCACGGAAATATATTACTACATATTTTTTTACTATATATTATAATATATTACTAAAACTATTTTTAAGGAATAATCAATAAGTTTTCTTCCATATTTTAATTTGAACTGTTGTGCAGCACTTTGTTTGACAAAAACAGTTTGTTTAAATTAACATGATTAAAAGATAAATGAATGTTTTATGCCTTCATTTGATTGCCAGAAAAAAATTATAAATTAAGAAAATAAAAAATTATTTATTTTGTTGTTTTTTATTAATTCAATCATTTAGACATGCTTTTTATTATTAAAATTAAAAAAATAAAAATAATAATATTAGTTAAACTTTTAATAAATTGTATAAATTTAATGATTTCAATCAGAGATGCTTTTTGATAACTAACTAAAGTCCAATAAAATTAAAAAATAAAAAGGTATCCAGAAAAATTAAAACGTAAAAAAAAAAGAATAATAATAATAATTTGGAAAAAATAAAATTTGCGTGAGACCAAGCGCTGACAGTATGAAATAGACTTGCTGTTATATTGTGAACAGTTCTAATACAGAAAAATAAGTCGCATGGCATTTTATGGGCTCAAAAAATGTGGCCATGAAGCAAAGCTGGCAGCATTCAGGTCATGTACTTCCTATAGGGCTGCCGGGTAGCTGCTATCAAGATGAATGGCAATGCTAACGGATCGCTCTCTCCAGGTACATTACAACTCCTTGACTAGGAAACCTTCTAAACAGTCTTATGCATACAGCGTGCTAATATAGATCTGTTGATCTCCTCCTGTTTACTCCTCTAGTCTCTCACCTTCCTAAGACTCCTCATTCACAGCAGACCATGAAAGGAGTGATTATTCTTGGGAAACAGAGAGAGCTGCAGGGAAGTGGGCCACTCCATAGAGAGGTGGGCGAGTGACTCAGTCGGGACCGGCAGGACAGGGCATGCGGGAGACATCTGCTCCTGCTGGTGTAAACGTGCTGCACAACAACATGTTATTTGACTGACATGTAGAAATGCTGCAAGAATGGGGCCGAAGCCGAGGGGAGAAAGAGAGAGAGAGAGAGAGAGAGAGAGAGAGAGTATGTGTGTGTTTTTGTGTACCAGAGACGAGAAGAGAGCGAGAGGGAGGAAGAGAAAAAAAAAAAGTCTTGAGTGAATTAAAGTGCGAATTAGACAGAAAGAGGGTGCCGGGTCAGCAACAGGGCAGTAATAAAATGTTAATCACTCTCGTGCTTACCAGTATAAGGAAGTTGACATTGAGACATTAAAAAGCTGCACTACACTCCATTAACCAGAACTGCTGCATCTGCCCCCATCTGAATGAAATACAAAAGCCTTCCTGCATATTTACAAAATTAAAAAAAAAAAAAAAAAGATTTATTTCATTTACAGTAAAAAATGTGAGTGCACAAACCCGAAACCACAATGCTATGGATGGCTGCTAGGGTGTTGCTATGACGTTGATGAGGACTTTAAGTCTTTTCTAGCACGTTTCTATATGGTCGCTATGATGTTATGGATGGCTATAGGGGGTTGCTATGACGTTGATGATGAGATTAAGTGGTTTACCGCGTGTTGCTAGGTGGTCACTATGTTATGGATGGTTGCTAGGGTGTAGCTATGAGATTGATGAGGACTTTAAGTCTTTTCTAGCACGTTTCTATATGGTCGCTATGATGTTATGGATGGCTATAGGGGGTTGCTATGACGTTGATGATGAGATTAAGTGGTTTACCGCGTGTTGCTAGGTGGTCACTATGTTATGGATGGTTGCTAGGGTGTTGCTATGACGTTGATGAGGACTTTAAGTCTTTTCTAGCACGTTTCTATATGGTCGCTATGATGTTATGGATGGCTATAGGGGGTTGCTATGACGTTGATGATGAGATTAAGTGGTTTACCGCGTGTTGCTAGGTGGTCACTATGTTATGGATGGTTGCTAGGGTGTAGCTATGAGATTGATGAGGACTTTAAGTCTTTTCTAGCACGTTTCTATATGGTCGCTATGATGTTATGGATGGCTATAGGGGGTTGCTATGACGTTGATGATGAGATTAAGTGGTTTACCGCGTGTTGCTAGGTGGTCACTATGTTATGGATGGTTGCTAGGGTGTAGCTATGAGATTGATGAGGACTTTAAGTCTTTTCTAGCACGTTTCTATATGGTCGCTATGATGTTATGGATGGCTATAGGGGGTTGCTATGATGTTGATGATGAGATTAAGTGGTTTCCCGCGTGTTGCTAGGTGGTCACTATGTTATGGATGGTTGCTAGGGTGTAGCTATGAGATTGATGAGGACTTTAAGTCTTTTCTAGCACGTTTCTATATGGTCGCTATGATGTTATGGATGGCTATAGGGGGTTGCTATGACGTTGATGATGAGATTAAGTGGTTTCCCGCGTGTTGCTAGGTGGTCACTATGTTATGGATGGTTGCTAGGGTGTAGCTATGAGATTGATGAGGACTTTAAGTCTTTTCTAGCACGTTTCTATATCGTCGCTATGATGTTATGGATGGCTATAGGGGGTTGCTATGACGTTGATGATGACATTAAGTGGTTTACCGCGTGTTGCTAGGTGGTCACTATGTTATGGATGGTTGCTAGGGTGTTGCTGTGACGTTGATGAGGACTTTAAGTGGTTTCTAGCACGTTTCTATATCGTCGCTATGATGTTATAGATGGCTATAGGGGGTTGCTATGATGTTGATGATGAGATTAAGTGGTTTCCTGCGTGTTGCTAGGTGGTCACTATGTTATGGATGGTTGCTAGGGTGTGGCTATGAGATTGATGAGGACTTTAAGTCTTTTCTAGCACGTTTCTATATCGTCGCTATGATGTTATGGATGGCTATAGGGGGTTGCTATGACGTTGATGATGAGATTAAGTGGTTTCCCGCATGTTGCTAGGTGGTCACTATGTTATGGATGGTTGCTAGGGTGTTGCTATGACCTTGATGAGGACTTTAAGTGGTTTCTAGCACATTTCTATTTCGTCGCTATGATGTTATGGATGGCTATAGGGGGTTGCTATGACGTTGATGATGAGATTAAGTGGTTTACCGCGTGTTGCTAGGTGGTCACTATGTTATGGATGGTTGCTAGGGTGTTGCTGTGACGTTGATGAGGACTTTAAGTGGTTTCTAGCATGTTTCTATATCGTCGCTATGATGTTATGGATGGCTATAGGGGGTTGCTATGATGTTGATGATGAGATTAAGTGGTTTCCTGCGTGTTGCTAGGTGGTCACTATGTTATGGATGGTTGCTAGGGTGTTGCTATGACGTTGATGAGGACTTTAAGTGGTTTCTAGCACGTTTCTATATCGTCGCTATGATGTTATAGATGGCTATAGGGGGTTGCTATGATGTTGATGATGAGATTAAGTGGTTTCCTGCGTGTTGCTAGGTGGTCACTATGTTATGGATGGTTGCTAGGGTGTAGCTATGAGATTGATGAGGACTTTAAGTCTTTTCTAGCACGTTTCTATATCGTCGCTATGATGTTATGGATGGCTATAGGGGGTTGCTATGACGTTGATGATGAGATTAAGTGGTTTCCCGCATGTTGCTAGGTGGTCACTATGTTATGGATTGTTGCTAGGGTGTTGCTATGATGCTGATGAGGACTATGAGAGGTTTCTAGCACGTTGCGATATCGTCACTATGATGTTATGGATGGTTGCTAGGGTGTTGCTATGATGCTGATGAGGACTATGAGAGGTTTCTAGCACGTTGCGATATCGTCACTTTGATGTTATGGATGGTTGCTAGGGTGTTGGTTTGTACACTGATAACTATGAATGTTTTTTTTCTGCCACTGAATAAATAATAAAAAAGGTAATTGCAACTTTTTGTCTCACTTTTCTTCCTAAGAATTGGAATTTATAAGTCACAATTGTGAGTTTACATCTCATAATTACGAGAAAAGAAGTCAGAATAACGAGATATATCTCACAGTTCTGACCTTTTCTTGCAATTTTTGATTTTTATTATTCTGTGGCAGAACACACACATGCCTACAAAGAAAGCACAAATAACTTTCATAAGCAAATTTTAGAAAAAATTGACAAAATGTTGCATGTCTGGTAAAGTTGATTCAAATCTCAAACTTATGTATGCATGAGCCATTGTAGTGATAATGATGCCTGCTTTAGAAGACAAAACTAAAAATATTTTTTCTGATATTATGGGATATAGTAAGTTCAAAAGCCCTATGTCTACAAAACTTCATGGTTTTTGAGCTACTGTCAAAAAAGAACCAAAAGAAAAAAAGAAAATATGCCAGTTCAATCATTTTACCATCATTCAGCTAGAATACTGTTACTTCAGCTCATGTTCCAGATCTATTCTTCCCTCATGCTTGATTTAAACAGATAGGTCAAAACAAAACAACCCGCACCTCATGTGCCTTGTCAGAATTATAACCTCTGTGGCCTTATTTCATTGCAAGAAGCGTCTCACAGTCCAAGGCGGAGGATATCAGTGTACATACAAAATTCAATGAAAATCAAAATTTCAATAACACCACCTGTTCACTGATTCTGCCTGCCACAGACAATATTTTCCACTAATTCCGGACTGCAGGGATCATGTAGAAACTTGGAATATGCTGCTGGCAAACACGAACCAGAGGCGAAATGGGTTTTTTGATTTTATTTCATCTTCCTTTTCCAACATGTTGTAGCCAACGAGAATATGGCGGCACAGTCGGGGGGCAGCAGAGAGAGAAAGAGCTGTATCTCAAGAAGAAAGCTCTATCTATCACCAGGCGTCACATCATCTCCTTTGACATGCTATTTTCACTTGGCCCGAAACTGATTCACGGAACATAACTACCACTTTGACCCAAAGAGCCAAAAAAAAAAAAAAAAAAGAAGAAAGAAAATGTCTCAACTCCCTTTTTCATTCTTTTCCCTTTCTTTAACCCACACAACTGCACGCCCGGTAAACAATGGACACGCCAAAATCTGATCTGAAAAAGACTGAAAAAAAAATCTGCATCACTTGAACCTCGACCATTACTGTAGAGTGAATCTAGGCAGGTCAAAAGAGGACAGAAAAGGGCAAAGTGGAAAATGTGTCTGACATTCGAATTCAGATCTGTCGGAACTGTTCTGACATATTTAGCTGAGCTGCTATACATTTTCATATGTCGGATATCAAGCGTGAAATGTAAGTGCTCTGTAAGATTGGTTTTAACACTCAAACGTGGGTTGCCGAGGTTCACTTGTCATCCGACTTAAAAGAATTCCCAGAATTCTTTGAGCACTGACAAACTACTGCTGGGAGAAAAAAAAAAAATCACCAAGTCACTGTAGATGTTCCTATATCAAGCTTCACTATTCACTCTCATTTATCGAACAGTTGGGTTCTGGAAGTAAAAATCACATTCATTTATACAGAATTTGATTTTAACGCTAATGTATAAACCTTTCAAGACTGAACTGCCATATTGAATATGCCTCCCTACACACATCCTTTATCCATTATAGATTTCAACATACAGAATATTTACTGTATACACTACTGTTTGGGGTCGATTAGATTTTTCCTGTTTTTGTAAGAGGTCTCTTATGCTTACACAGACTGTATTGATCAAAAATACAGTAATACTCTGAAACATTATTAACACCTAAAATAACTAATATATTTTAAAATATAATTTATTCCTGTGGTGCAAAGCTGAATTTTCAGCATCATTACATATACATGATTTTAACACGATGATTTGCTGCACTTCAATTTCATAAAACACAGTGTTAAATGATTTTCAAATATAGTTTATATTATATACATATATATATATATATATGTTTATATATAAATAGTTCATATTAAAGTTTGAAATCTGTAACAAAAGAAAAGTGAGAAAATGAATGGAGAAAATACCAGAACCGAGGCCAGTGAAATAAAAGGTTAGCTATTAGCAATCACTGCATTGTATCACTGCTCTTTTGCATTAAAAATACACTATATGCTCAAGTAGAAAGGGTCACTGGTGCCTCAAATCACCAACTCTCATTGAAAATGAATGACTTCCGGTTGCTTTGTCCCTGTCACTGTGAATATGGGCATCCTACCCAATATGGCCCTTCATAAATGAATGATCTGAAGCACACAGCTCCATAAATGTTCATGTCTTGCAACACAACAAAACACATTAAGTCGCAGCTTTTTATGTGAAGAAGAATAAATCTGTTACAATAACAAATAGGCCGAAAATGTTCAGCCGAAATAGCTATTTTATGTAAAAAAAAAAAGCACAATATGTAAAATCTTTATATTAAAATATCCAAAAACCACTTGCACAGTGTTATATATTTCATTCAGTTATGTACAAACATGTTATGTAAATTCATAGAAATTCACAATTTTAAATAGTGCTCCGTCCCTCTCTTGTCATTTGCGCCTGTCAATGGCGTAATATCTGCGTTATCCCTGGTTTCCGCTTGTACTGCATGGTAACCATGGCGTGTGCAGCTGCGTAACGTCTGGTGTTGATTCATTCAAACATTATAGACCATGGCAAGCAAACTTTGGGACAAAAGGAGAAATAGGATCAATCGAGGATCAATATCGGCGTTTCCGAGATGGCGAGAGCTTTGCGACAAACTTTGACTTGACAGAGAGGCGCTCTTGCACGTTATTAGACAAGGTAAGCAAATGTAGGTTACATAAGACTAATCAATGTTATTCAGCTCAACACGACGAAGTGTTAGAATGTCATCAGTGTGATAATCTAATGTTGATCTAACTTACTGTTAAGTCTCATAAAGACAACAAACTAATACTAAACATTACAACTATCAACACACTCAAATGCATTTTAGTATGATAGTGTAATGTTAGACCAAGTGAAACAGCGCTGCGTTACCTCACAGTTTGAATTCGTCAAATAAACTGACCTGTATGAGTAGTATTTCAGCACTTGCGAGTAGTTTGGTAGAATCGGTAAGATTCCGATTAGTTCGGTAAAATTCTCGGCCACGTCCAGCTTCATTCCATGTCATGTTAAAAACATGCGTTCACTCATCCATAAACATTATTAGATCAGTCGGCATGACAACAAGTTCTATGTTCCATTCATTCACTACATCATCAAACTATGCCTTTGTTATTGTTGTGAAGAGTTTAGCGACCCCTAGCGGCGAAAAAAATACATATTGTGCCTTAATGTGGCATGACAAATTGCTGTTCAAGAGGCAGCCCAAATCAAGCACACATGAACTGATTAACTCATCTCCACTTTAGTTGAAATAATAATGAAATAAACACCAGAAGTAACTTACCGAAATAAATCATAAAGTCTCATCATGTAATCGCTCAATCAGTATTTCAACCGGGAAAAGAAGACAACAAAACAGCTTGTAGGCAATACTTAAGGTTACATTTACCTCAAGAAAGCTATTCAATGTCCATAAACACATTAGTTAGCTAGAAAAATGTTTGAATAAATCTGTAATGAGTTTATCGTCATTTAAATGTTTATATTTCGCCAACAAAAAAGATACACTTTATTTTAAGGTGTCTGTGTAACAGTGTAATTATATATTTAAGTATTTTATCTGCATGTACTTACTATAGGGTTAGGATGAGGGTTTGGTTTAGGGTTAGTTGCTTGTAATTATACATCATTTATAGTTATTACTACAGTAACTACTTGTAACATATATAACAATGACAGCAAGTTGATATTAAAATTGCCTTATGCACGATTTAAATGTTTGTACAACTCGGTTTAAGCTATTTGAGAGTAAAGAAATGTGATTATTAAATTATTGTTTTCAACCGAATGTGTTGCGAATTTTCATTTTTTCATATTTTTCAATTCTTTGTCCATATTTTTCATTTCGGTGCACGAACAAACTAATGCTCACGGTTTATTCCAACCATCTCTGGCATTATCATGCGGCTATGCTCAATGCTCCAACAAACTCAAATGATTTATGCATATTGCATGTCCTGCATATTTAAGCAGATGCTTTTATCCACAGCAATAAAATATACTTCTAAAATCGCATTTACATTATTCGCCATTGCATTCTGGGAAGCGTACACACAACATTTTGGTCGAAACCAGGTATTTTACAAGGCAACATAATTTTGCTGTCTACTGTTGTCTTTGCCTGAGTCGCACATGATCATAACGGACTCCTGACTCACACTGATTCAAATTTAATCAAGACTCTGTATAGTTTTAAGACAGACATTAAGCATTAAAAATCTTGCTGATGGGACACGTAACAATGGTTGTCCCTCGCGGGAAGTTGAATCACAAAAACAGTTCAGAGCGAGAGAAATGCCTCATGTTGGGTCCTATAAATGCCACTGATGGCCACTCGTTTGGTCACAAAATATCTGGTACTTGTCAACAAAAAGACCTCAGGGAAAAAGTCATAGACCAGCAGAAGATGAACTTTATACAGTGTGACATTACAACAGCACTGAGGCGGGAAGACTGGTGCACAGTGAGGACGGCAGATCAACAGATGGACAGTCTTTATTTATTTATTTATTGCTGACATTGCTATGCTACACACGTGTATGTATATAAATTATACGCTGCTGGTTGTATGTGACAAAATGGGATTTTGAGTCAGAAGTGATGAGTGACAATAGTTTTTTCTTTTAATACTTAAAAAATACAGTCTCAAATTGGAATAACTTGTATTTTAATAAACGCAATAAAACATATGCAATACAAAAGGGCAAGATTCAATTATACAATGAACGTAGATTCTACAAAAGTAGAAATTGTCACATTTTTTATTAGGACATATAGGCATTTAAGCAATTTATTATTTTTATTTGATTAATTTTTATAAATTAATTCAGTGTTTAGTATCAATTGCAATATTTGGAGCACACATGAAGATGAAGACACAAACATAGAATCCATTTAGACTCCAAAAGAAGGCAGGTAAACAATGAGCACTGAAAACACATGAACTTACATACAGACGGTAATGAGGGTAACACAGCTGAACATGATGGCAAATCATATTAGTGACCATGACAATAAAGGAGCGGTGGGAAAATTGAACAAAGGAAAACAGGAACTGATGAATGCAAACTAATAGAGAAACTATGATGACATTGACTAGTGGTGACACCATTTTTTTTTTTTTTTCACATTTTTTATGAATAATTTTTATGAATCGGTTTTACCTTTTTAAATTTGGTTAAAAAGAATCTAATATGTTTTTTTTAAAGGGAAACTCCTTCGTGAAAACCTGCTCTACATATTGTGACGACATGCCCCGGTTGTATTTGTATATATATAATAATGCTGGGCGATTTAACCAAAAATCTGTATCATGTATTTTTAAAAAAAAAAATTTTAAGATTCTAGCAGTTTCACGGTATATCATATATATTTTTTCACTGTACTTTCTTTATTTCACTGTCAGGAGTACATGGAATATATATTATATAAACACTGTAATGGCAAATAAATTTTTAAATTTAAAAATGTAATCAAATCAGTTCATAAAGCTACCAATTTAGTTTTTATTTAATTAAATAAAAAATAATATGTAGGCTGTGCAATTTCTGTAATATCAATGAAGACCTTTGAGTTTGTGTTTTAATATAAAACAAAAAGAACGTGTTCTTCTTCTTCTTATCTCTATTAATCAAAGTAATATTCTGTTATTTCAAGTTATACCGAACTTTTATTTTGACAGGGCCGTGAAGATCTTTGACTTCCTGTGTATATGATACGAAAAATGGCGATAGTTTTATCAAATTAAACAGAGAAATGTTCATAAAGTGACTCTAAGAGCAGCTCTGCAGATGAAGTTCACATACAGCGAGTGATCTTGAGCGTCGTAGTAGTAGACGAAACTGCGGCGCTTATTCATACAGACTTCCCATTTCAATAGCAGTCTTTTTTATCTTTAACATTCACAGTCACTAGTCGATACTAATCAATATCTGATTCATTTAACAGCCCTACTTTTGATTTATTCATCCAAAAATGGGCAAATTCTGTGACGTTCTGCTTTATACAGTAAATTCTTGCCACTGGATTCATCCGTGTTTTCTCCATCGCGGAAATCATGTGGCTCTACCTGGTATTTGCAGTATTAAAGAGAGTTAGTTTAGTGAGTTATGTATTGTTGTGTTATACAGGTGTTGTGGTATCCAGTTATTAAAAGTCCGCTCTCTCTATGGCAAGCCATTTTGACTTTTATTCATTTTCAGGTTATGAAGTTGTGATATCAACAGTTACATTTACACTAGTAACAACGTTAATTCTTGATATTAACAATTCAATTTCCTCTAATATAAACTATAATTGTTGATATCAAGAATTGCATTTTTACTAGTGAAATCTCGCCATAGGCTGCCATTCAAATTCAATAGCTGATATCAAGAATTCATTTCTTACTAGTTGAAATTCCAGTTTCACATATCAGGAATACAATTCTTACTAGAAAAAAATGCAAATTTCTGATATCAATAATTACATCATTACTAGTGCAAATGTCTATTCTTGATATCAACAATTGAACTGCTGCTAGTAAAAATGTTCATTTCTGATATCTAAAACGGCTTTCTTACTAGTAAGAATCACATTCATGATACCAGAAATGAACATTTTTTACTAGTAGAAATTGAATTGTTGATATCAAGAAGTAACGTTGTTACTAGTGGAAATCTAATTCCTTATATCAACTATTAACATTTTAACTAGTAAATTGTTGATATCACAAGTTCATATCCTGATAATGAATAAAAGTCAAAACGGCTTGCCATACTCTCTATACACTCTACATAACCCTTCATGGCCATTGAAGATACAGCAGCTGTTTCAGGCGGTGAAAATCGGTCTCGAAATTGAAACCGGTTTACCATGTGAACCGGTATACGGCCCAGCACTAAAATAGAATAAGGTTGAGCACAAAAGAAAAGAAAGCAAAAATAAAAAATAAAATAGTGCACTTGTATCTATTTTTGGATTGGTGGTAGTTTGTCCACACTGCCTTAGGCTGTGAATGTATTTAAAGAAAGAAAAGCTGACCGTGGCAAACAGGTGCATCTAAATGATGTTGACCGGCACAACAAAAAACACCGGCACCATAAATAACAGTACACATCTCCTCCGAGTGATGACGTCATTTTCCCCAGGAACCTCTTCGCTTTTTCTATCCAATTACCAGTGGGCAAAAATAGCCTGATTCTGTCCTGGCCGTGGCTTTGTCAATGCGAGCAGATCGGCAGGAAATCGGGTCATTAAATGGAGGAGAAGCCCCAGCGGACTGTCGAACATCAGCTAGCTCCTCCGTCCCAAACCACATGACTGCCAATCACAGAGAAAAATCACGGCCCGCCATAAAGAAACAGCAGCGTGAGTTGTGGGGTAATTCATGCTCACAACAAGCACCTGATGCTTATTCATCCTCAACACATGCAGTGTAAATGCAGATCTGTCTAACTCTTGTTTTTCTGAGCGGAGTGCTGACAGTTTCATACTGACCCTTAACAAAGAGCTCTGTGATGTATGAGAGGCTAATATCAAAGTATTTGACTTGAGCCAGTCAGTAATGCCCAGCAACCATTCAGAACACATGCTAAAACGCAACACACTTGCTCACTTTTTCTTCACAAAAAACACATGTATTTGTCGATTTCTAGTTTATCTCTTTGTAGACCCAACAGCTTCATAAAGGGTCTAGAAAATGTTGTATTTCACCAAACAATGGTTAGTCTCGTTCAGCTATGCTTGTCCAACTCGTTTTTTTCACACTCAAAATTGAAATTTGCTGCAGATCAGGAATGTAATCTTCTGTTGTTTTTGTTCAAAATATATCGTGCTCTCCCGTTTTGAAAGCGACGTGTGGGAATGATTTTTTTCCTATAGAGACATAATGTGATCGGCCTCGGATCAGCTCTGCATTTATCTGCATTAGTGTTTGTGCTCCTCACATTAGCTGTGTTGATCCATTCCAACCTTTTTACGTGATGATCTAAGCAGAGGCATCATGTGACTCACATAGAGATGGACTGGGACTAAAAGATTGCACATAACATATACAGCACATATATATGTATATATATATATATATATATATATATATATATACAAATATTTTACTATATGTGGAAAATGCACTGTTAAATTGATATGAAAATATAAGACATTATATATACATATAGTAAGCTAAAATAAACAATAAAATGTAATTAAAAAATAATAAATTTCAAAGTTAATTACATATTAATATTTTAATTATATATCATACATTATATGTATTAATGTTTTATTATTATTTATTATACATATGAAATGTATATCTATACATATATATATATATAATTTATATAAAACATATTAATAGAAATTTAATAAGCTAAAATAAATAATAAAATGTGATTAAAAAATAAATTCTAAGTTAATTGCATATTAATATTTTAATTATATATCACATATTATATGTATTAAAGGCTTATTATTATTTATTATACATATGAAATGTATATCTATACACATATATATAATTTATATGAAACATATTAATAGAAATGTAATAAGCTTAAATAAATAATAAAATGTGATTAAAAATACATTTCTAAGTTAATTGCATATTAATATTTTAATTATATATCACATATAATATGAAATAATGTTTTATTATTATTTTTCATATATGAAATTTCTATTAATATATATAATCTTATTATGTAAAAGTGTTATAAGTATATATAAAATATAGTATAATATAAGAATATGTATCCTTGTCCCGGTGTCATCTTTCAAAAAATATAATGTATTCTTCCTTCCCCATCAACTCCAGCATACAGGAAGTTCAGAAATATCTACTTACTAAAATGAGAGTGAAATTCACTCTGGTATAACATTCAGACATTTTTTTCTTGTCGTTTATAATTTTCTTCACAACTAAATGGCTGAATTTCCAGCGATGCATTAAAAGAGCTCAAACACATCAGACGGACGCACTGCACAAAGATCAAACTCTTCTCCCACAGTCTTGCCAGGTGTTCATTTCCCATCTGCTGTTTAAGCTTTAGTTTGTCCTCTCTGCACACACACACACACACACACACATACACACTAATGAGACTGTCTCAGTCCCATGAGATGTTGTGCAGAAGTAATAAAATGATGGCAGAAAGATCAATTACAAAAGTATCTCTCTAACTAGCATCCACTTATCTATGAGCAAAACGAAGATGCCTATTTCACAACGTAGGATGTAAACGAAGCAGCAACATCAGGATAAGTGACTATTTCTGCCTCAAAACTCTACAAATCAAATAAAATTATTATGAATATATTCATTTGTAATGAAAAAAATGGCTGATGAAATCTACTGTAAATTGCATCCAAATGGTGATTAATCTATTCAAAACAAGACACAAACACAATTCTGTAAAATCATTCATATAAAATCATTCATCACATCTTCTTAAATCATCTGGATACTTCGTTTAAAGGGTTAAATCCATCCAGAAATGAAAATTCTGTCATTAATTCCTCACCCTCATGTCGTTCCACACCTGTAAGACCTTCGTTCATCTTCACAACACAAATTAAGATATTTTGACAGCAAGTTTAATTTACACTTTCAAGCTACTAAAGACATATTTCAAACAGTTCATGTGGTTCAACCTTAATATTATAAAGCGACGAGAATTGTGCAAAAAAAACCCCATAATAACGACTTTATTCAACAATATCTAGTGATGGGTGATTTCCAAACACTGCTCCGAAGCTTTACGAATCTTTTGTTTCGAATCAGTGATTCGGTTCGCATAGTCTCAATGCGAACTATTGAGATGTCAAAACACTTATGACGTAACGAAGCCTCGCTTACTGAAATCACGTGACTTTCATGTGCGCCAAACCACTGATTCGAAACAAAAGATCCGTAAAGCTTCGAAGCAGTGTTTTGAAATCGGTCATGACTAGATATCGTTGAAAAGTCATTATTTAGTTTTTTTGGTGCATAAAAAGTATTCTCTTCACTTTATAATATTAAGGTTGATCCACTGTACTCACATGAACTGTTTTAAATATGTCTTTAGTAGCTTGAAAGTGTAAATTATCTTGCTGTCAATGCAGGTCTCACTCACCGTTTCAAAATATCTTAATTTGTGTTCTGAAGATGAATGAAGGTCTTACGGGTGTAGAATGACACGAGGGTGAGGAATTAATGACAGAACTTTCATTTCTAGGTGAACTATCCCTTTAAGTGAATACAAAATGCTGTTTACATGCAAACCGCAGTCTGACAATCAAGACTTCACTTCAATAACAAAATCACGCCTTAAACAATGCATCGTTTTGGCATATTGATGTATGGGACTGATGTCCTTTCAATGCGCATTGGCGTCTACACTGAAGCTAATTGTTTGTATTATTCAAGTTGACCTCTTTACCGACAGTAATTAAGTCTAAATACACTTTATCTGATTTAAGTGAGCGAGTAATTAAAGCTTTTTTTAATACCTGAAAACAGATCATTGGGCAAAGATTAAGATCAGTGAAGAGATGAGCAGAGATGCTGCAATGAATTACATACATTTCATAAAACACTCCAGTATTGCACCTGATAAAAAGAAACTTCAGCCTCACGTTGTTCAAACATCTCATTAGAAAACTCATATTTCTCATTAGAAAACATTTTGTGAAGGATCATATGCATACAACTGATGTATTATATATATATATATATATATATATATATATATATATATATAAAAGCAGCACAACTGTTTTCAACATTGATAATAATAAATGTTTCTTGAGCAGCAAATCAGCATATTAGAATGATTTCTGTAGGATCATGTGACACTGAAGACTGGAGTGTGTATATATATATATATATATATAAATAAATACATTATTATTCATGATATCACGGGTATTTGACATGGATTCTGAACAATACTGTATTTTATTATTTCTATTAATATGACTGTTCCCACTGCTTCTCCTACTACTACTACTACTACTACTACTAATGATCAATTAAATTATTAACTGAAAAATCAAGTGTAGCGTCAGTTCTGGCAGGACACTTCAGTCAAGCTTGCATCAGCTGACTTCTAGGAATACGACGCTTATCAATATAAGAGCTTCAGTGTTATCGGTAGCCTCTCTCAGAAGCTAATTACCCTCCTCCATCCCCAGCTCCTCTCGTTAGTCAGGATTTGGCCTTCTTCAATCAGACTATTCTTGAAAAATGTGTACATGTTAAATTATTGACATTAATAATATCTGCACATATATGGTACCCTAAAATATTGCTGCCTTCCCTCCTCTTATTCATGCTAGGCTGGATGAATGCGCAGGGAGTTGCCCAGAACAGAACCAAAGCGCCAATACAAACTCTAAGCATCTGACGACAGTGGTCCTGACAGAAATAGAAAAATAAGCCAAGTAACATCAACCACTAAAGCCCAAATTCATCTCCCATTAGAGATAATCCAGTAATCATGACAAATCACCTGCATGGAGAAGCAATAAGAAAGAAGAGTAAAAATGGTAATGTGAAGTAACGGCACTGTGAGATGCCTACAAAAACTAAATGTTTACAAACGGCCGCGGTGTTTTCTGCAATGGCCTTTTACTCTACGGCCCATAATTGGTGCGTAGCTGCATTCTAGTGCAATTGCTCTCTAATGGAGATGCATGCGGCCGCGTGACGGGATGCGGAGGACACAACCCTCGGAGAATAGCCTGTGAATCCATTCCTCCACCCGGACATTTGTAAGAGTCATTAAGTGCGTTTAAATGAGGTTGTTAAAACTGATGAAATGAGGCAGTATATTCGAGAGTGGACGCAGAGACCATTTTTCAGCGTTACTCACTCGAGGCTATCATCCATCTTCTGCCACGGATGGCAAAAAGTCCCGCAACCTCAGCGCTTGGGGGCAAATGTCAAAGAAATAAAACGCACATAAGCAGCCCCCATTATGTTACGATAACAAAACGACAGAAATATTTGTTTCAGTTACGTCTCGACTGCAGGGAAACCAGAACGTGACGCACGCTGAAAGGACATGATTTGGTTACAGATGCATTTCGTGAATTAGTTCCCTTTTTCAGTGGAGCACGTGATAATCCACACAATTCTGAAGATATTGAAATCTTTCTGTGGAGATGCTGCGCGCTGTCATCCTGCATCAGTGACCCTGGCGTAGCCCGAGGACGTGATAACCCTCGAGGGCCGGTCGATCGATGTGAGCGACCTGAGGTGACAGTGGGAAACTCGGAGTGGCCCGACCGCGGGGACAAGAACGTCACTCCTTCACACACAAACACACACAGGCTGAAGGAGTGAGAAAGGGGAACCGGTGAACCATCACATGAGTTCATATTTCACATTTTAAAGGAGCCGTTTTCCTTGTTCCTTCTATACTACACCCAAACCATTTATGAAAGCCCATTCAGAGCTCATAATCGTTTAATTTGTCGATTATTTCTTATATTAATTGGATGTAAAATATTAAATTAAAATTAAAATCTGTCAAAAGCACGACAGGGCAAGCTGCGGTAAATGCTTATGCTTTTGCGTTTGAAGCACTTTATATAAAGCATTCTCGTGTTTCATTCTCATTCTCATGCACGTTTCCTACTATTTTCCATATGTTTAAAGTGATGTGACTGATGGATGGTTTGCAGATCTGAAAATCTGAAAAATTACTTAATTTATTTTCATTATCGATTATAATCAATTTTATCGATTAGTTGCTGCAGCCTTATTGAGAAGTCATGATGGTGACATGATAATCATGAGCTCATTAACATACGGCCAACCATGTTTACAAATCAAGCTCTATTCAGCAGATTAGCATGAACTAGAGAGTAGCAAAAACAGTCCGTTTAATTGGAAAGATCAAAGAGGTTGCAGGGGAAAAAAAATCATGAAAATATAAACTACGGCTGTTTTTGGTGCAAGAAACCTTATATAAGATTATAAGTGATCGTGTTTGGAAAAAAATTCTACAAAACACAGACACACACACACACACACACGTAATACCAGTGTAATACCCATGACATTATACGAATTTACTTTCACACACAGAGAGAGAGAGAGAGAGAGAGAGAGAGAGACATATATACACTGTATGTATATCCACTCAAATCAACATTTATTCTGACACCTTCAACATGGTCAGGTCAAAGTCTCTGAATAATTTTTACAAATTATTACAAATTTTTACAAATTTTTATCAATTTTACTGGTAGTGCACAGTTTGAAGAATTTTTGGGTAAAATATGTCACAGTTTACTTGACATATTACATATAACTACAACATATAACTATATATAACGTATAACTATAACATATTATATATAACTATCTTCCCCGCGGAGATGGTTACAACAGCATATCCCAGTCTAAGATAGCTTGTCCTGCACCCACTAGTAAAAATATATCAAAAACATCAAAAATGTCTGAATAATTTTAGGTTTGATATATATATATATATATATATATATATATATATATATGTGTGTGTGTGTGTGTGTGTGTGCGCGTGTGTGTGTGAGTGACGAGTTCACGAGAATTTTTTAAACAGTATTTTTAAGAAATCCTATCTGGAAATGGAGTGCATTTCCAGATAGCAGAGGGGCTGACTTCAATTTTATTTTCATAAAGATTTTCCATAAAAATACATTTCTAATAACTTTACAAAATACTTATGCTTTTTGTGCAAATGGTTCATGAACTGCATCTGTTTTAGTTTGTGTATGTCATTTCTTGGGATTTTTGGTGTCGGCTAACAGGTTAAATCCTTAAAAAATACATGGGTGTATTTTTAGAAACACGTGACTAGAAAAATAGTGTGCAGGTGGATTAGAAATGCTTTCACTGATCATCTTCTAACGAATGTTATTTCACTTCTACTTTCTGAGCATGAATAGTCATGTGCAGTAAAAGCCAACGATACTCAAGAACTGTAAAAGGTTTTACCACAAACTCAACTGACTGGCTTCTCTCCTGTATGGTTTCATATGAGTCAAAGTACTCTCTAAATATTCAAAGTGCAAATATTTTTTCTTCAAGCATGATACAGAGCTGAGAGATGGTTACAACTGCATACGCCTAAGAGAGCTTTCATTTTGGGAGATATTTGCATGCATCAAGGAGCTGCTTTCAAAATACAGGGTATTGAAATCATGCTTGCGTTTTAGTTTCGCATTAGATACTCCGTGATCAGGTAGCGGCGGTGCTGAGAGCGAATTCCACAAGATAAGAAATTTGTCATACGCTAGGCTCTGTTGTGCAAAAACCAGTAATCCTCCGCCATAGTCTTGTCAGTCATCTCGTCACTTACTCTCGTCACGTGATCACGACTCTGCAGCTCATTAAATGCTAAAAATACCAACCCAGTCGTCTTGTCTATTTGAACACATTCTCTTTGTATAAACAGGTAACTGATTTACTCTGGTGAACATTAATGCTACATGCAACAAACCACATGTTAAACACTCCTGCTGTGATCTGAGTGGGAAGAGAATTCGAAACGCCTGCATCTACGAAACATCCTTTAAGCTCGCACAAGGCCTTCGCTTCTAAAATTCTGCTTATGAGCACTTCTGCATGTTCTGCTGCTAAAAGAGCTCTTCATACATCTCATTTACCAGCAGTGTATGCAGCTCGCATCAGAATTCTGCTCATATTTTTACCCTACATATTACAAATTTAAATGATCTGAATAAAAACAACTGCCTAAATGTTTTCCCTCCCATCACAGTGTATAAATATTAATATTTTTCTCTTACGAAAAAAAATAGATCAAAATGCCGGCGCCTAAAGCAGGAAAATATTACCTTGTAATGATGCCTCACCCTGCCTCTTGAAGGGCACAGAGAGTGAGACTCTTTAGAAGACAAAAGAGAGAAAAAAAGAAAATCTAAATTGCCTTTGCCGAGCAAAACACAGAGCCATTTTCAACCCTCCAACACACTGTCCACACATTCATCAGCCCTTCGTAATGGTAGCAATGACAGCCATCAATTCTGACTCATAAATGATGGTTAGTAATTTTTAACAAGACAAAAAAAAGTAATTAAATGTTCCATTGTCACACCTTGTTCTAACAAAAGAGTCAAACACAAATACTCAAATACACAAAATCTCTTTAAAAAATTACCCACTGTTCGTTCAGAACTAATTAAATTTCTCTCTCGGCCCTGTAATTGTTATAATAACATATTAAACCTCGGAGGCTGTTGATTTAAAAGACAAAAGATGGGACAACGAATTTAAAGATTTAAAATAATATCATCCTAGGCTCCGATTTTGGAACATAAAAGAGCATTATTTTAATATGCCATCGGTGTGTTTGTTACACTTTTTTAAAATTTTAAATCAGTATGTGTATTGTCCGGTTATATAAACTTATAATTCAATACCAAAATGATCTTAAATGGTCAGATTTGGTCGGCCAATGGATCGAACTAGCAGAGAAATGCCTTAGATTGGAACTATAAAAACTTTTGTATTGTTACAAAAGATTTCTGTTTCAAATAAATGCAGTTCTTTCAAACTTCTTTTGGAAAAAAATGCTAAAAAAAAACATATGACTGTTTTCAACATCAATAATAATATTTCTCGAGCAACAAATCAGCATATTAGAATGATCATGTGACACTGAAGACTAGAGTAATGATGCTTTGCATCACAGGGATAAATGACATTTTACTATATATTCAAGTAGAAAACAGTTATTTTAAATTATAATAATATTTCACAATATTACTGTTTTTTTTAAAGCATTGCTGAACATAAAAGACTTCCTTCAAAATTGTACCGATCCCAAACTTTTGAACGGCAGTGTATATGACAAATTGGCACATTACAATTACAAAACATAATTAAAAAAAAAAAAATCTACTTCAAGTAGAATATACACTGCCTTCTGTGCTGTGTTATTTTAAATAGTAATAATATTGCACAATATTTACTGTATTTTTATCCTATAAATGCGGCCTGGATAAGCATCTTGCACCTTCTTTCCATAAAAAAGTTCACTCTTATGTAGTATATTCACATATATAGTTAAAATGCTTATGTAGTGTATCGATTAAAGACCCTTCCTTTAACACAGTTGCATATATATCACTACCTACATTAGAAAAAGCAAATAAAAGTCCAGAATTACTAAGAGCACAAACCAGAAAGCTTTTTTCCTGATACCTGCGCCAAGATGCCACTATCCGAGAGAGACGTCCGCCCATTCAACCTGCTATTTGCATCTCTATTAGGCATTACTTGCAAACTTTGCTTTTGTGATCTTACAGTGAAAGAATAAACGTCAAGGACATTTTCCCACAACGCTTTCTTATGGTAATGCCAGTAACCTAATGACACTGTGCATGGTGGGGCTTCTCAGAAGCTTAAAAAATATGAGCGCATGAACCCAAACAGCATCGATTTAATCCCCGATGAATCATAAAAATCTATGTTGTAATACCTTCCCAGCAGCATAGGCAGAAAAAAAATACAGTGATAATACATCCCACAGAGTAGAAAGAAATGATCGGGCACTGCCCTCGTTCAAAAATATTTATTGCACTCTCTTGCGCTTTACTCTCTCCACAAGGGCATGATGAAATACTTCTAATTTCATTATGACCTTCAAACGTCTCTGCTCCATTTGCAGATAACACTGATAAGAAAGACAGGGGGCACCGGGAAGCATTTGCTCGTGAAGCGCACGCCACAGAGCGGCACACACCAGAGAAAAGTGGCACGCAAATAGCTCCCCTAGAGAGTCTACGGGCTGTTTGCTTTTCTACAGGCACAAAGCTGAGATATGACTCATAAACTTGGCTGATGTTTATGACTGCGACTAACACTACCGCTAATGGATTGAATGAATGGAAAGGGTTGCGCGTGTGTGAGATCAGGGCAAATAGTACGTCAATTTGATCGTGCAACAGTGTCAGTGAATCGCAAACATGCTCCTTGAGCATCACATGCACATCACTGGTGCTATATGACAGCGCATTGTTCTTTTCAACCACCTGGATATAATTTATGACTGTATACACTGTAAAAAAAATGCTGGTAATTTTTACTGAAAAATACTGTGCTACAATAAAACATGCGTTGGTATCAGTTCCTCACCAAATACATTATCATTGCACCATTTGCAGCTTTACTGTCAAATTGATGCAAATAAATACTATAACAATATTATTTATGGTGAAAAACAGTCATTCCCAGACGCAGGGGCGGGTTTAGTGTAAAATACAGAAATGGGCGACATCCTGTAAAACTGGAAACATTGTCAAAGTAAATTTCTGGCAAGCAGTATTTTATTTTACTGTAAATGAAATGGGATATTATTTTCTATTGTAGTAAGGAAGAATGGTTGTGACTTGCTACACTACTCAACCACGATGACAATGAGAACCATATGCCATGATTGAGCTACATAGAAACTTCCCATGATGGTCACATGCATTTTAAAGCTTATCTTTTATTAATGTGTCTCTTATTAAGATGACAGATCACGATCAGGGTTCTCCTGAGAATTCACATGGGTTGAGGAGCACATATGCAAAGAAGAGATAAAGACACAAGGTATTAATGACGACTGATGCTGCTCAAGAGCAGAGAAGCACAGATGTCGATTACTAACAAAAAACAATCTTCTCAAACCACTACTAACCAGTGAATTTTCTAAATGATAATATCTGACTAAGCTCAGAACTGGTTTTACAATATTTACAAGTGAAAATATTCAAGAGATTAAATAAATGGCATACATGCAGAAAAGAAACCTTAAGCTTGCCTAAACTCAAATAACTAAATAGCTAAAAATAGAGGCTTCAAAAAGGGATTTTTGCAGCAATGCCACAGAAAATCAATTCTGGGTTTCTCAACCTTTCAGTGAATATTTCTTAAAATAACTATTTTTTCTTAGTGTAAAGAACATTTTAGTAATCTTTACGAGCCCTTTTTCCTCTATAAAGAACCTTTTGTGCAATGGAAATGTTCCATAAATGTGAACCTCATTGGTTCTTGTAGAAGCTCAAAAGTGCTGCGTAACATGAGAATGAACCTCATTGGTTCTTGCGGAAGCTCAAAAGTGCTGCGTAACACGAGAATGAACCTCATTGGTTCTCGCAGAAGCTCAAAAGTGCTGCGTAACATAAGAATGAACCTCATTGGTTCTTGCGGAAGCTCAAAAGTGCTGCGTAACACGAAAATGAACCTCATTGGTTCTTGTAGAAGCTCAAAAGTGCTGCGTAACACGAGAATGAACCTCATTGGTTCTTGTAGAAGCTCAAAAGTGCTGCGTAACACGAGAATGAACCTCATTGGTTCTTGTAGAAGCTCAAAAGTGCTGCGTAACACGAAATGAACCTCATTGGTTCTTGTAGAAGCTCAAAAGTGCTGCGTAACACGAAAATGAACCTCATTGGTTCTTGTAGAAGCTCAAAAGTGCTGCGTAACACGAGAATGAACCTCATTGGTTCTTGTAGAAGCTCAAAAGTGCTGCGTAACACGAGAATGAACCTCATTGGTTCTTGTAGAAGCTCAAAAGTGCTGCGTAACACGAAAATGAACCTCATTGGTTCTTGTAGAAGCTCAAAAGTGCTGCGTAACACGAAAATGAACCTCATTGGTTCTTGTAGAAGCTCAAAAGTGCTGCGTAACACGAGAATGAACCTCATTGGTTCTTGTAGAAGCTCAAAAGTGCTGCGTAACACGAGAATGAACCTCATTGGTTCTTGTAGAAGCTCAAAAGTGCTGCGTAACACGAAAATGAACCTCATTGGTTCTTGTAGAAGCTCAAAAGTGCTGCGTAACACGAAAATGAACCTCATTGGTTCTTGTAGAAGCTCAAAAGTGCTGCGTAACACGAGAATGAACCTCATTGGTTCTTGTAGAAGCTCAAAAGTGCTGCGTAACACGAGAATGAACCTCATTGGTTCTTGTAGAAGCTCAAAAGTGCTGCGTAACACGAAAATGAACCTCATTGGTTCTTGTAGAAGCTCAAAAGTGCTGCGTAACACGAAAATGAACCTCATTGGTTCTTGTAGAAGCTCAAAAGTGCTGCGTAACACGAGAATGAACCTCATTGGTTCTTGTAGAAGCTCAAAAGTGCTGCGTAACACGAGAATGAACCTCATTGGTTCTTGTAGAAGCTCAAAAGTGCTGCGTAACACGAAAATGAACCTCATTGGTTCTTGTAGAAGCTCAAAAGTGCTGCGTAACACGAAAATGAACCTCATTGGTTCTTGTAGAAGCTCAAAAGTGCTGCGTAACACGAGAATGAACCTCATTGGTTCTTGTAGAAGCTCAAAAGTGCTGCGTAACACGAAAATGAACCTCATTGGTTCTTGTAGAAGCTCAAAAGTGCTGCGTAACACGAGAATGAACCTCATTGGTTCTCGCACATCAAGCAAACATGTTTGAGCTTCTGTTTACCACAACAAATGTGTAAGTTGATCAATGTTTATATGTGAATAAATGCCTAAATTCAATCTGTTCATCATATAAAGTGATCGTGTCCATTTAGAAAATTTGGGCTAAACCGCTAAATTCATATAGATCAGTTTTATTACCATTTTAATACTACCAGTTTTATTAATACCAATGTGGTATTGGATAGACTGTCATTGGAGGGACAGAAATCTCTCAGATTTCATAACAATTATCTTCATTTGTGTTTCGAAGATAAATGAAAGTCTTACGGTTTGGAACTGCATGAGGGTGAGTAAACGATGACAGAATTTTCACTTAACAGGTCTGAAACAACTGGTCTCCTGCCCTACTAATAAACACAAGTTCGGCTTAAACCAATTTCCAGGTAAATCAAAAGTGCAATACATTGATTGAAAACTTAATGTCTGAAAAACAACCAAATGCTTTTACCAATGCAAATAGTCCTCATAATGATCCCAGACTCCCAGTGAAGCACAGTGTAGGGATTGGGATACAAAGTGATGCATTTAGAGCCTGTTGTCCAATAAACATCGATTTTTGCCGACTTTGGCGAGCTCACTGGTGGCTTTAGACATTAAGGCACAATTTTCTGTACAGCTACTTTGAAACAATATGGATTGTAAAAAGTGCTATGCAAATAAAAAGGACTTGTCAATAAAATCAAATGGTAGGCAATGGTAATAAAAATAAGAATATAGTATGAATTATAAATAAGAATTATAATTAAATATTTCAAGTATTATTTTTAATAATTTTATATAAATGTTATACATATTTATTATATATATATATATATATTTAAATGTATATATTTATAAATATATAAATATTATTATTTTAATCTTTTTATGAATAAGTATATATAAAGATACAGAGAGAGAGAGAGTTAAAGTAGTAAAGTAGTAAATCAAATGACTACTTCCGCTTCCACAGCAATGCATATACTACAGCCTGCGTGCACAGCATATTTTTCCATTATATTTACTCCAAACACAATATTATATTAAACAACGCTTGTCTCTTTGTATGCTTTGGAAGGACAATACTGATCAAAATCTTTCCTTGAACCTTTCATGGAACAAAATTAAAGGTTGTGAAATGACGGTCAATTGGTTATCGATTTCTCCTGGTGCACAGTGGCCCCAAACAAACTTAAACAATGCACTGCTGCTGCCATTAGACGCATCCAATTGGAAATGTAGACAAATGAACCTGATGTCTTTCAAAGCCCGGTGAGGAGCAGGATTACTCACCGTCTGCCCATGTATGTGAAGGCAGTTCAATCACTGCACCTCTTTGTTTCAAAATTAAATGGAGATCACGTACAACAATCAAGCCTCGGACTGCAGTTTGATATATTTTATGAAATACTTAATGGATCTGTTCATTTTCAAATGACTCTGCTAAGCTAAAGCCTTTAGAGGGTAAATAATGGATATGTTTTGTGTTGAAAGTCCATGTATTCATAAAGAAGGCAGGCAAGGCAGACGGCATTGAAAAACAATGCTAAATGCAAATAATAAAATGTTACTAACCATATAATGCTGCATAGTTGAAAAGGCAAAATGAATCGGCTTCTAAAAACAAATATATATATATATATATATACGTATACTTGGTACATATATACAAAGAGATACAGTCTTTGGGAACAATAACAGAGACTGTGTAAAAGTACATAAAACAATGCAAGCAAGAATGCAAGGTCTTATTTGCATGGCCAAAGGAGGCCATGCAAAATAAAAATAAAATTATATATGAAAAAAAGTGTTATTATGTGAGAATAAAGACTATTTATTTGTTTCAGTTGTTATTTGCCTTTTAAACAACAATTTTTTTGACAGATTCCTAAAATATTTGTTTGGTTTAATATAT